>JANZLQ010000008.1:17300627-17356827 GCA_026212715.1 Elanus axillaris
GGGGTACGAGGGGAGATTTGGGAGGTGCGGAGTGGCCACAGAGATGGGGGGACAGCGAGACTTGGGAACGCGGCACCCACAGGGTCCCGTTTTGGGGGACGTACAGGGTACGGCGGACACTGGGGTGCACGGGGTGGCGGGCGGTATAGGGGCACAACAGCCCCGTGCCCGCGTCCCCCCAACCCTGCCGCTGCGGGTGCAGGTGACGGTGCGCCCATCGGAGCCGCAGCTACCCGACGGCTCCCAACTGCGGCAATTTGTGGTGCGCTGCGGCACGGAGGAGGACAAGTTCCTGCTGCTCTGCGCCCTGCTGAAGCTGAGGCTGCTGCGGGGCCGGGCCCTGCTCTTCGTGGGAACCCTCGCTCGCTGCTACCGCCTCAAGCTCTTCCTCGAGCAGTTTGGCATCCCTGCCTGCGCCCTTAATTCCGAACTGCCTGCCCGCTCCCGGTAACTCCCGAGGGGGCGGCGGGGTGCTCGGCTGGGTGAGGGTACCCCTGGGGTGGTGAGGGGGAGGGTAAAGGGGAAAGTGCCCACGAAGGGCCCAGAGGGTGACGGGGTGCCCCCGGGGAGCAGGGTGACTGCTAGGGGCTCGCGGAAAAAGGTGAAGGGCGGCCTTGGGTCGGGGGAAAGCAGGGTGCTCCTTGGGGACAAGGGGCGCCCGAGGGCGTCCCGGGTAAGCTAAGGGGTGCCCGCAGAAATAGAGTGCCCTTGGGGTGCCTGGGGAATTGCCCGCGGGGGTAAAGACACCCCGGGGGTCCCAGGAGGGCGCAGGGTGCCTGTGGGTTTGGGGCGGGGGGGCGGACAGCAGAGAGGGGTGCCTGTGGCGGAGACGCCGACGGGCACCTGCTTTGTCCGCAGGTGTCACGTCATCACCCAGTTCAACCGGGGCGTCTACGACTACATCGTGGCCACTGATGAGGAGGCGCCGGCGGTGCCCGCGGAGCAGCCCCCGTGCAAGAAGCGCAGGAGCGCTGCCCGGAGGCGAGTCCCGTCGGTGCCGCCGAGGCCCCGTGGGTGCCGCTGTGCATTCAGGGATGTCCCCGTCCTCAGGGGGTTCCCCGTGCCCACCGTGTCCCTGAGGCAGGGAGGGGGGTTCTTTTTTTGTCCCCTTTGCCCAGGGGGGTTTACGCCTCGTGCCCGCCTGGGTGTCCGCCCGAGGGAGGTCTCTGTCCCCAGCGCGTCCCCTTCTTGGTGGGGGTCTCCTTGCCCTGTCCCCGTGGCTCCGGGGTCATCGTGCCCAGGGTGTCCCCGTGCCCGTGTGGGTGTCTGCACCCAGCGTGTCCTCGTACCCGCGGGGATCGCCTTTCCCAGCGTCCCCGTGCCCGCGTGAGCGTCTGTGTCCCAGATCTCCCCTTGCCGGGGGCGTCCCCGCGTCCTTAGGGGTCCCCGAGCCACCCCAACAGCTTTTGCGTGTGTGTCCCCCCCAAGCAAGGGCAAGGACCCGGAGTACAGCGTCGCGCGGGGCATCGACTTCCAAAACGTGGCTGCCGTCGTCAACTTCGACGTGCCGCCGACGGTCGAGTCCTACGTCCACCGCGTGGGCAGGTACGTGGGGACAGAGGGAGGGGACGCGGCAGTGCCCACGGCGGCTGGCGGCCCCCTCGGGCGGCCGTCCCACCGCCGCGTCCCCTCCGCGCCCACAGGACGGCCCGCGCCGACAACCCCGGCACGGCGCTTACCTTCGCGCTGCCCGAGGAGCAGGATGCCCTGGCCCGGATCGAGGACGCGCTCGCCGGAGGTCGGGGGGACACCGTGTCGCTTTGGGGAGGGGGGGTAGCGGGTGCCAAGGGAAGTCGGAGGGGCGTCGGGAGCAAGGGTAGGGGTGACCCCGCGTGTCCCCGTGTGTCTCCAGAGAACGGCGGGTCGATGCTGCAGCCCTACGAGTTCTCCACGGAGGAGATCGAGGGACTGCGCTACCGCTGCCGGGTAGGTGGGCGGTGGGTAACGGCGGGGAGGGGGTGCCGGTGGCACCGGCTCGGTGCGGGTGCCAGACTCTGACACCCCATGCGTCCCCCCCCACCCCCAGGACGCCATGCGCTCCGTCACCAAGCAGGCGGTGAAGGAGGCCCGGCTGCGGGAGATCAAGGATGAGCTGCTCAACTCGGAGAAACTCAAGGTAACCCCCGCTCTGGTTCCCGGCGGGCTCCGGGCTGCCCGAGGGGCAGAGGGCGGCGTCCCTGGGGGTCCGCGGGCAGCGTGGGGCGGGTACCGGGCGCTGCCAGCCCCCCCGATTCTCCACCCCCAGGCGTACTTCGAGGACAACCCCCGCGACCTGCACGTCCTGCGCCACGACAAGCCCCTGCACCCCGCCATCGTCAAGCCTCACCTCCGCAACGTGCCCGACTACCTGGGTACGTCCCCGTGCCCGCCGGCCGGCGCCGGTTTTGGGGGAGAAGCGGAGTGGGCTTGGGACCCTGCGGGGTGACGGCGACATAGAGCCAAAACGGTGCCTGGGGGTGACGTTGTGGGCGGACGGGGACGTCCCTGGGGCCACCGGCACCCTCTTACCCGCTGCTCTCTGACGCAGTGCCCCCCAGCCTCCGCGGCATCGCCAAACCCCGCCTCAAGAAGCGCAAGTGTCTGCGGCCGCGCCACACCGGTGCCGACCGCCGGGGCGGCTCAACGGTGAGTGCGCGGAACAGGGTCAGGGAGGGAGGGACCGCCCCCGCAGCCCCCCCGCATGCCCCCCCCATGCCCCTCGCTGCCAGGGGGTCTTGACGCCGCTTTTCTTTCTTCCCCTGCCTCCAGTCCCGTGGCACCGGCAACCCGCTGCAGAGCTTCAAGTACGCCCGACGCCGCGCCAAGCGCCCGACCGCACCGCCCTCCTGAGCAACCCCCCGGCGCCCCACGGGCTCTGCCGGCCGCAGAGGGGGATGCCGCAGCCGCCTTCCAGCCTGCCCAGCCGAGGAACGGGGTATCTCCGTGCCGTACCCTGCGGGGCGGCTGTGCCCAATAAAGGTGCCAACGGACTGTGCCGGCTGTGTGCCGTGTCGTGCCGTCACCTCGCCGGGCGCTTCTTCGTGCCGGCCCGCACGCGCTGCCGCCACCGGCTACGTGACGGGAAGGTTGGTGACACAGGGGTGGGAAGCGGCGTCTCTGGTTGATGCCGGGCAAAGGTGCCAGGGCGTTATCGCCCCCCCTTATCGAGGCCAAGGCTGTACTGGAGCCATAAATTGGGGCAAGAACGCGGCAGGGGCGTGGCGCCGCCGGCTTGGGGGGGCTCGGGTCCCCCCCGAGCGCCCCACCGCCCCTGTGCCGACATTGCCGTGAGCCCGGTAGCCTGGCCCGTCTCTCCCCGGAGCTGGCGCCGTGCCTTGGGCACCACTCGGCTCGTGTGCTGCCCGCTCGCCCCGGCCGGGCGCCTCCCGGGGTGCCCCGGTTCGCCCAGCCCTGCCCTGTGGCGTAGGAGGCAGGCGTTACCCCTCGGAGCGACTGTCATCAGCTGCCTGGGCATCTTATCGGGGTTACGGCGTCTTATCGGGGGCCACAGCTCTGGTCCAAGGCTGCCTCATGGCCCTGAACTGTTCCCGGCACTGGGGCAGAGGGCTCTGGCAGCGGCACCCTCCCGCGGGCACGCCGGCCCTGCTTCGGGCACGGCTTCGGTAACGGCGGAGGTTTTACTGCCCACGCGGTGCGGGGAGGGAGACGGTTTCTCTTGCCCCTCGCTGCCGGTGGCCTGGCACGCGCCGCCGGCGCTGCGGCGGCACCCGTGTCCCCGGCGCTGGGCTGGCGGGATGAGTTTCCCGCGGTCGGCACCGCGGCCGGCGCGGCCTCCCCGCTTCCTTCTCCACCCCGCGAAACCCACGGGGCGTCCCGGGTGGGTACGGCTCCAAAACTTCCCTCTTTTTCACCTCAAAGCAAGGCTCTGCCGGGGAAGCGGGGTGGCCCCTCCTCGGGCAGGGGTGCCCCTGGGCACCTCCCTGCCGGGGATGTGTCTCGTCTCTGGCTGCGGCTATCGATCGGGGTTAATGATCACAACGGCTTTACAGCTCCGGCCAGGGCTGATTGGCTTTGGCGTCATCAGGCCAGAAGACCTCACCCGCCCAGGGGATGCGGGGTCTTATAGGAGCCGGGAGAAGCCGGCGGCACCCTTTTGCCCAGGATGCCGGGCTCCGTCGCGCTGGCCGGCGCGGTGCTCGCCGCGAAGTGGAAGAGGGTTTTCAACAAGTGCGGCGGTCTGCCGAGGCCCCTCTCGCGCCTTAGTATTATTTATAGGCTTTTAAAGAAGCGCCGCTAATGTAGGCCTTTTAAAATAGCCGTCTCCCCCACCTTTCATCTTCAAAAGGGTTTTAAAGGCAGTCATTCAAATTTATTATTTTTTGTCCCGAAGGCAACTCGTACCCGAAACCTGCTGCTAGTAAATTTCAGCGCTGCGGTATACATCTCCACCATACGCTGGGGAAATGCTGCTCCAGAAATAGCTCGGAGGAGGAGGAGGAGGAAGAAGGGGAGAGGGAGAGAGCGCGCGACAATTGTCCGTCCGTGTCCCCCCCCCCCATCTCGGATGAGGCAAGTTTCTATTTACTTGTTTTGAGGTGTGGTTTCGACGCAAAGCGTATTTCCCCGTAGAGGCAGGACGGTGCGCCAGCTCCCGCGTGTCTCACCGAAGCAGGAGGAAAAGGAGGGATGCCGTCCTCTGTGCAGCACCGAGGGGCTCACCTCGTAGGGGAAAAGCACCGCACGTAGCGGAGCCCTGGAAAAAACCCAAACTTCCCACCTTTCGCCTGGCCCTGCCAGCCCTGCGCTCCCGGTTGGCGGGGAGGGAGTCTGTGAATCCGCGGAAATGTTGGCAGCCTCCCCCTCCCCGCGTTTATCCCCTATCGCCTTCAGACAGGGCTCTGCGTAAAAACGTAAAAAAGCACTTTTCTGGTCAACCTGGCACAACTCCCCTTTGCCTTCCAGTCCATAGCAAGTAGGATCTCTCGGAGCCTGCATACAGAAAGCTAATTACAGAACTCGGAAAGAAAGAGTTCAGCATAACATTTCTTTACACAAACTGTCTGTTCAGTAGCTTGATGCTTGTTATTACTAACGTAGATCCGGCTACTCCCGTCAGCGTAGCATTTAAAGTCATGCAGGCTAATTTCCATCCGACACTTAACACGTATTCGCATTTACACAATTTGCGACTTCAGTGTCCTTTTCGGAAGACTCATCGCTGGCATTTATTTCCCCATTCTAGCCTAGAAACAGGTGTTTTAACCAACAGATTTTAAAATCATGTTTTTGTGCGAATGTCCCTCACATAGCCCTAGTTTAGGGTTATGCTTCAAACTATGTTTTTTGAATGCCCTTCATGTACCCTATTTCAACCCAGTTAGGCTTTGAACCTCTGAAATGACAAGTTTAGTATAAACTGCTCTGTAACAGCTTTAAAAATGCAAAACTAGTAATACTGCACTATACTGTCAGGAAATTAATTCGGCTGTAATTCTTCTAGATCAGGCACAATATAGGGCTAGGCAGCATCCGATGTAGAGCATGTACTAGTAACTTTCAGACATTTATGTAAATTGTATGGCTGTAGTAACTGAAATGTTTCTGAGACTTGCATACTTTAATTATATGTTTTACCTCCATCTGATTAAATGAATGATAAACAGGTAATTTCAAAATTGTTTTTTTGTTTTGCTTTGTTTTATATATGTACATTTATAAAGGGCCTCCTCTGGCAAACGCTTTCGTAGGTTAATTAGAAGGGTATCGCTGAGTAAAGCTCTGTGTATACTTAAACATTTTCAGAAGCAGCTCTGAGTGCGTTTTAATTTTTTAAAAAGGATATAATTAGGTCTGAACTGCAGGTAAATAAATCCAATCCCATTGCCATGTTTTTTGTGCTAATAATAGGCCAGGTCCTGCAGTCTTTTGTCAAGCAACAGTCAACGGAGGATTACTAGAGACTGTATAATTTTCAAAGGGTGTTTTTTTATTTTGGCATTTCTACTGTCACTAACAAACAGGCAAGTCAGATCGACTCCTGCTCCTGCTCAGGTTCGCTGCTTATCTGACCTACACAGTGGTGCACTATTTAGCTTACAGATAGTCGAAATGCCTATCTATATCCAGACAGAAAAATTATTTGGTAGCCTGTTTTAAGAATTTCCATTGTTACAAGATTTTATACTTTTTTATCTACATATATACAAAATCATTTTTATTTACAAATTTAAAGTCAGTAATAAGCTGCCAGCTAACATCATCTCCTAAATTAAACTGAAATGAGAGTTTGTTCAGAATTAATAATCAGAAAAAAAATACAAGTTTACAGTTATAATCATTCTGGAATGTTTCTGTTTCTTCGCTGATTTTGCAGATAGAGTTAGAAGTGAGTTTACACCTTAACAGACAAATTTGCAGCAGAAAACCAAGTACGCTCTTTTAAACCCAGCACAGTTCTGTTTGTGTAAGACATTTGTCAGACGCGTTCAGGAGTTACGGTAAGTGATTGTTTCTCTGCAACACAGTTCCCTGAGCATCTTGTAAAAATGACAACTCAAATTCTTTAGTGACTGTGCCACAGAGCAAAAAAAGGAAAAATGAAATGTTGAGTGATAAGCACCTAGAGCTGGCTATGTGAAAGACACCTTTTAACGTCTTTGGTCACTGATAAGAGAAGCACAAAGCTCTGTGCTGGGGAGAGCCTTACCAGGTTCAATGAAAAAGGGTTAAACTTTCTGAAACTATGTAAATGCTGCAGGTTCTGAGCAGGCAAGGATCCAGGCTTTCTGAATGAGTGTAGACTCAATTACTTTGAACTCTCTTGCTCTGTGCATTCCTCTTCGCTTAGTAGTGCTATACCCATTAGGGGAGACAGGAGAAAACAAGAACAAATGTCAAGTCCCAGGTGGTTGGGAGCTTGGCAGCGGTGGAGCACAGCACTGCCTTGTGGGAAAGGGGTTGGGAGCAAAGGGGTTCAGGATGGGTGGGAGGGGGGATGGTATGGAGACAGGCTCCCTGGGTTCCTAACTCAGCAGCTCCGCCAGACATAACTCTTAGGGAAGGTACTTGTATTCCACTGTCCTAGTGAGGAGAAGAAGGGCCAGAGTTGACGGGGACCTGCACGCGCATTGTTTGGAGTTGTAAGGAAGGAGTGGAAAGATGGGGACAAGTTGTTTCGGCATGATGAAGTGAGGGAAACCTGAGGACCTCTGCTGAACTGAAGCCACAGGAAAATGTCTGATGGTAATTTCAGGAGCTTTTAGCACATTCAGAGGCCTCTTCTGAGTCAGCAAATGCCCACCTAATTTTTTTTCATGTAAACTTACTAGAGAAGTGGAAATAAACTTTCTTCTTGCAAAATCAGTAGCCGTCTGTTCTTTTGGCCAGCCATAAGACTCCATCTCCCAAAGGGAAGAAATGGTTTCTTTTCTTACTTTTGACTTTCAAAAGAGAGCCGGTATGATCCATTTACCTCAAGAAAGTAATTATTTTTCTCAGTCTAACTTTCCACTGAAAACAGGATTGCACCAGCCACAAGGTACCATCTTAACTCATGACAGGCTTTGCGAACACTGCTCACGCTATATAATACAGCACCACCACAATGAGGAATGTAGTAGGGTGACTTTCTGTTAAAGTGAATGTGGAGAATCATGAAACGACAGTCTATTGCTGTGTACCTTTATATGTTGCCATTTCAGGATTAGCTTACAGAGGTGTTCCCTTTGCTTATGCAAAGGCAAGGCTGGTTCCCATTTTTCATTTCACTTTACCAAAAATACTGTGATAGACCGTACAGACAGAAGGATATTCTTCCTGAAATAAATGGCACTCCCTAATTAGTCCAGCCTGGCATTTTGAGTAAAAATACACTTCATCTTGATGTCATTCCCCTCCTAAAATTTCAGTAGTCATCCAGTTCCACCTTTCTGCACTGGTATGCAAACTCTTACAATCAGGAAAATACCTCCAGTTCCCCTTGGTCAAGGCTTTGTTGTGAAGCATGTAGAGAAAGTGAGTTTCCATTTTGCCAACCCCCCTGTATACCCTAGGACAGCTGTGTAAAACCTTCCTGCTCCCCACGGAGTCCCTCTGGATTTCTGTGCCATGCTGCCGGGATGAAGAGTGTAGCTTCCTGAACCAGCATGGCATTTCTTGTTACTGGAATTGAATGGGCACATCATGTCAGGTAGAAACCTCAACAGAGTGACTCCAGCATCAGAGAACTGGATTTGATAGTTTTTTAGACTATAAAGATACAAAACCTGCAAAACAATTGATTCCTCTATCCTACACGACAAGGGAGAGTCACCATTGCAAAGCTTGGCACAGACTTTATGAAATGAGTGGTGTACACAAGCTTCTCTCTTGCACAGTTAAAAATGAGGCAAAACTTTTAAAGTTATGTTTGAAGTTTGCTAAGATTACTAAAAGCAGTTGTACTTGTGGTTTGTTTTTATCCTTTAGTTAAACATTTTTCTTCCACTGTAAGATGAGTAAGTTAGAATAGCAGTGAAGGTTTGTGACAACTAAATGAAGGTATGCAAACTTACCCACAAATAACCTTTGAAAAAAATTTTTGCAGCAACAGGTAAAGATCCTACCTTGTCTGCATTTTCTGTGTTTTGACCTGACTGAGTCAGTCTGTACTGTATAAAGCCTAATTACAGATTAATTATATAAATCTGTCTATGCAGAGATCTGTTCAAGTATTTTCCCTCAAGTTTAACTTGAGCATGTGTGTATACACTTGCATGCATCAGTCTGATTTGCTATTTATCAAGGCCAGTGCTGACTTGGCAGAACAGATGCTTTAAGATGGAAACTTCAACTGCTCATTACTTGAATTCTTGGATTAAGAATCATCAACCTGTCTGGAGGAAACAAGACATCTTACTCAGTAGCTGAATCCAATCTTTACTTGGATTTTAAGGAGTCTTAGTAACTTTAGGTAACAGCCTTGTATTTCTCGGTTTCAGGTACACTTCAAATATTTTCAGCCCACCTGAGAAGAGCAAGTACAGAAAATCCTTTTATTGTTTCCAGTCCCATTTTTTTGACCTCTATAGTTTTAACATATATCTGAACTGGAGGCTGTTTATTACAACAGGCCTTCATGGGAACAACAGGTCACTGACCTGACTCAGCTTTAGGAGATGAGTGTTTCCTGTATTTTCATCTGTTGTCATACAGCTGCTCGGCTCTGACTTGTTGCACGGTAGAACCAGAAACTACAACAGCATGCACCTTAAGCATGCCATTTAGTTATTTATGTACTATTAGTGCAGATGGAGATCTGCACATGGGGTAATTACACAAGATTAATTAAAATGCGTACTTAGAAAATAACATGATTTTTGGTAAGGTGGTTTGCCTGTCGCTTGAAAGTTTGGTGGGAGCCACCACCACTCTTTTCTTCCGCCTGCCCCATGAAATGTGGAGGCTGCCCACTTTGTAAAAGCAAACGCTGTTGGCAACATTTGTTAGCAATGGGTGGTCCTACACTGATGTTTGACTGCTTGAATATATGAGACAAACCCACATTCTTTACTACTAAAGAAAGCATTTTTGGCTCCAGAGTGTTTATGCTAAAAATTTGTTAACAAACGCTAACTGTAAAACTGCCATACTTGCATGTTTTGGCTGAAATCTCCTGATCAGAGAAATAACATAGAGTGGTTTGGGTTTTGTGAAATCCAGGTCTGCCAGCTGGGAGATGGAGCCTTTACAGGCTCAGATATGGCAGAGAGGATGGTCTGGCTGGACAAGCTAGGAGGGCATTAAAGCCATGACATGCTACTTTTTTAACAATCCCTAGGAACATAATGAGATAGGGCAGCGAATACTCATTTGGAACTAAATCCTGATGTTGAGAGCAAAAATAATTAAAGGATGTGGTCAGAAAAAATTTCTGCGCCTCTTATGCTGTGTTCTTTCAAGCAGGGGAAGAAAGGATAAGCTTCTTAATCAACTGCCTATAATGTGCAGAAAGAAGATCCTGGGGACTTTAGAGCACGGCATCTGCAGGGTACAGTGTGCTGCTTGCTTACTGCGATGCTGGGAGTGCTGCAGGGACCCTGACAGACCACTGGCTCTCCAGAGAAGCTAATGACCCTGTGTGGCTATGTTTCCTGTGGTACGTGAACTGCCTTATTCAGAGTAAGGGTAGGAACCTAAATTTCAGTGTGTCACGGAGCTATACCCTTAGTGATGAAGCTGGAGAGCTTATGCTATTGGCGCTAATGTTTTCACAAGTTCTACAATTAAGCAGTAGTCTCTGTACTCAAACAATCCTGCATGCAGCACAGGAGAATTCTGCACAAGTTTATAATCAGCAGATCTGATAACTGGTCAAAAAAAGGGAAACTTTTGGTGGACATCCCAAAATGATTATTTAATCACATTGTCTGTAATCAGCAGAAGGGACTTAAACAAAAACATATTGACTTGGTGATTTAAAAGGGGTAATTTGACAAAGCTGAAATAAATAGTATGCTTCTGTAGCAACCAGTGAATAATTAGGCAGAGTCTGAGCAAGGTGAGTACAGGCCTCAAAGTCTACAATCCCACAGAAGCTAGTTAAAACAAAACACCCCTTCCTCAAAAGAACAACCTCTTTCCTTCTGCCTCTTTAGAGGGCTTTTTGCAAGGCAGTTATAATTATAGATACTCAACAGCTGGGAAAAGAACTAGTAACAGCAATTATAACTTTGTGGCAGTGATTACGGAAAAATAATATGGAGGAGGAAAGATGCCCAAGAAGTCAATGACCCGCATTGAAAAGACCATCTAAAAAAAGTCAATGAAATTTATTAAGAACTCTTACAATTGTCTGTTTTTAGATAAAAGATGTAGAACTGTTGATAAGCAGGGAGAAAAAACATGCTAAATATTCCTGTGCTGTATTTGGGAAAAGAGTAGGGAATGTATTTGTATGATATAATGACAAAATATTTTCCATTTCAACAGTAATTCAAGAGCATATTAAAAGAGCTACTATTAATGGTCTTAGATGAGTATGTCTGGATAACTTCACACCAAGAATTTTAAAAGAGCTGGTCAATGAGCTTTCAGGATTAATATTCAGTAATTGTTAGAATATTAGACATGTTCCAGAAGACTGTTAAGAAAGCTCGAGTTAGAACCAATACTTAAAAGAAAATGTAAATTAAATTATGCAGGTAATTATAAATTTGCATTGCGGCATTAATTTGAGCAGCTTAATGTGAATGGTCAATGTGGGGATTTATTAAAATAGAAAGATAATTTATGCCACTAAGTATATGCTTATGAAAAACAAGACCTTGTTGAACTACCTTGGAATAAGATTGGTCACAAAAGATAGCAGGGTTTATGCAAAATACATTTTTGTAAAGTTTATCACTTGATTCAGCTCAACATTTTTGACTAAAATTTCTAATTGACAAGTGTTGACTTTTTTCAAATGGAATATTGCCTGGTTGGTGTGCAAGGTCTCATGGGGATTGGTTTTTAACAACAAGCTATTTACCTTTGTATTGGGTCTGGCTGAGATGGAGTTAATTCTCCCCATAGCAGCCATCATAGTGCCGTGTTCTGCATTGGTAGCTAGAAGGGGGTTGATAAACATAATGATTGATCAATTTTATTGAGGAGATTAAGTGTGTGGGAGAAATAAATAAGGTGGGAAATCTGTCTACTAAAACAATAAATCCCTAGATTCCTTGGTACATTGGATACTTCTAAACTATACATCTTACAGTATAGATATATATGAAGACATGAAAAGGTTCTTGGCTTAATAATGGCTAGTTAGCTAAAGATGATTCCTCAGGTGGCCAGGATGTAAATCTCAGATGCCTAAACAGGTGAACCTCATGTAGAGCTGTTAAACTGTAACAGGCACTGGTGAGGGTGTTTTACTGAAACGCTCAATCTTTTTGAGTATTCACTCTTCAAAAGGAGGTGTGGTAAAGCCACTCTCTCTCTTAGGTGTTGAGCCTGCACCTACTTGTAGTGTCTACTGAAATAGTTGATGTATAGCCAATGGAGAGGGCTAGGCCTCCAGATGAAGGCAGACCCTACTTCCCTCTGAAGACCTTAATTCTGTATTGACCATGCATTAAACTGAGATGCTCATTTTAAGAATGCAGTTTTCAGTTTTTCCTACTTATGCCCCCCCCTTTCTTTTTTCATTAAAAATAAGAAAGCTTGTATAACAAATTTAAACTTATTACCAACAGGCTTGCTTTTCTTAGTTACCTCTTGAGGAGTCCTAGTAGTTTATGAGCACAAGCTCACAGACTGACAGCTGTTTAGAAGGACCTTTTCAGTACACACTTAAGACTTATGTGCAGTACAGATGCCTAAATAGAGCAAAAACTGTGCAAATGGATTCTTGGAGTTATCATATAAAGATGTACCAAGGTTGGAGGCTGAATGGCTGGAGTCAAATCTAGACAATTTCAGTCTTGATCAGTCTCCCAAAGTGAGGTTGCTCGAGTATCACTGTTTATGTTCCGATGGATCCTTCTTGTTAGCATTTGAGAATCACTCTGAAGCAGCTTATAGAGGACTAATGGCATGCGCACCACAGCTCAGGAATTCCTGATTTAAGTAAACTAGTAATGTGCTTTTGTTGCTTAATTTTTGCTGTTGCGCACCCCAATTCCGTGATCTCTTCAGAGGAGCCACCCCAACTCAAAAGAGCACAAAGAATTAGGTAGTATCTCCTGTCTGCCTAAACAGTATGCCCCTGGGGAGAAAAAAAACCAACAGGAAGGAACCAGCCCTTCTGCTATCAGAAATGCCTGCAGCAGCAGCAAAAGGAGGATTTTCAGTCAGTCAGAGGATACTAAAATTATGACAGGGTTCTCTCTTGCTTAATGATGAGAGTAATAACTCAGATGACCATTACATTTTTCAACATATCCTGGTAGCTTGATTGACATATTCTGAAAAAAAGAGGAAGTTTAGGAATGAGCAAGTAATTTCAAAAAATGTCAATAGTACTGATTTTCCATGCATCTTCCTCAAGATGAAGTGAGGTTTGACCTCCACTGAAGACACATTAAACATCTTTCAGTAAGTGAGCTGAATAACTGGATGTCACTTGTCAGGAGGGATAACAGCAAAGCAGAGATTGCAAAAACCTACCTCAGGCTGCAGCAGAAGCGTTAGTTGGGAGTTTGAAAGGTGCTTCCTGTGAAAGCTTCTGAAGGTGTACTTCATTTTTCATCCCAATCACACCATAAAAGGGGAATGTCATTTTGTGATGAGAATGTTTAAAATCCTGATCTTAGTCAAAACTCCAGAAGTCAGAGAATGTATTTGGACTCACCAGTGAAGCTGAAAACTCATCAGAATGTCTGCTACCTTTAGTGGCCATCACATGTTGACCGATAATAAAGATGAGCAATCCAAATGATACCAACCTCAGAGACTCCAGTCCTCCACTATGAGAAAGCTGATCAGCCTTGATAAAACGTGGCTGCACACAAGTGCTATCTCGTGTTCATTTGGGGGCTTACAAAGTTGGTGACAATATTAGTCTTGCTGGATGGGGAAATATCTGTATTTCTAATTGTGTACTGTAATGAAAAGGCACAGCTGCATCCCCCTTCATGGTTTCTCTTTGCCTCATGATGACCTCCTCCCATCAAGGAAGCAACTGCCTCCACACAGTTTGTCTAGTTTCATTTACTTAGGTAAGGCCTAGTCAGAAAATGACCACTGGAACAATCTAGAAATAAGATGATAGGGGAAAAAGGACAGCGGTTATCGGTGGTGACTCAAATGTCTATTCACAACAAGGCTTTAGAACTGACATACACCTATCAAAATGCATGCACACAGAAACGTCCCTCTTCTCAAATAAGAAATGTAAGATGTCCATTAAAAAAAAAAAAAGTCAAACATTATAGAAGGTGAAATGTCTAATGAAATAAAACAGTATTACAGATCTCACCTTAGTTTAGCTAACTATATTATTCCCAGGAGCTGCAGATGCATTCAATTTCAAAGTCCTTTAGAATGTTTTTTCAGTTCTTAGGCATACATTAAGTAGTAGATTATGTTAAATAATATAAAATATAGTTAAACAGTTAATTAACACAATGTTGCTTTTTTTCTCATTATTTTCTGCCTTTCTGAAAATATTTAGAGCCTGATCAACAGAAGTAAATAATCTTTCAGTGAGAAAAACACAAAACACTTTGTTAACATATTGGCACTTGCAGCTTCAAGTGTTACATTATTTTCTACAAAACATGCTGGAAAAATATGCAACACAATATTCAGTAAAATATTCAATCCAGCTTTATTCTACACTTATTTTAAGGATATTAATTTATTCAGGTAATTAAGGATACTATTTTCCAAAAAGAGAGATTTAAGTTGCAAGCATCTGTTACAACCAGCATAGCTAGTTTCCACTTGTAATACGCTAATAATTTTTTAAAGTTCATTTTTTCATTTGTTTTTTAAATGCTTTTTTAAGTATTAAAAGAGAAAATAAGTCAAAAGGAATGTTTACTTTCAGAACAAGACACCAATAAAAAACCTTTTTCCATTTTAATGATATTTTGTTAATATTTTTTTTTTTACTAGAGCAGCTCTAGATAAAAATATTTCTGTGTTAGAATGTTCATATTTCACCCAGAAGTATTCTTGTTGCTGGATGACTTAATGAAAACTTGGTCTATATCTATTGCACTATGGCACGGAAAACTGCAGTTTATTAATGTATAGCCCCTTTCAAATGCATCTACCTGACCAGTTCATAACATGCTTAGTTAAGCTATGGAGACCAGTTAGGAATGAACTAGTAACTAATGTGGCAAGTTGGATGAGGCAAGACTTTAACAACATGTCTTAATCCCTGTGCTGCTTGAAAGATATAAATAAGATAAAGGAGAGGAAAAGTTGATTCATTCTTTTTACAAAACAAGGCTTCTTTCTCTCTAGATTGCATATTGATAACTTCATAGAGTAATAAAACAAAAAGCTTTTTTCAGTGATAAGAAAATCTTGCTTCTGTGCAATTCAAGAGTAAGGCCTAATGATTTGTAAGTCTGGCACATAGTATCAGGTACAAATTGCCATAAAATACTACATAACTGCATGTAACCTGTGGAAAAAAAAATCTGTATTTTATTGCACCAGAGAAACAAACTAATATTAATAACCTGTGGAAAAAAATAATCTGTATTTTATTGCAGTGGAGAAACAAACTAATATAAAACATATATTTTGGCAGGGCCAGGATAAAAATCACATCTCGTTCTAAATGGTTTAAAGTGTTTTACCATGCAGCACTACAGTTTTTCCAATTCTAAGTTTTGTATTCAGATATTACGTCACTAAAAGGGAAAGAAGTAAGTGGAAGGGACAAAGAGGACATTAACTCTTTTCCTTTTGCTTCATGTTACCATTGCCAGATCATGTGAACACAGCAAATTGCAATTGCACAAACTGTCTTTCATCAATACTGCATCTGCATCCATCCCTGTTATTTTAAATCTTACATTAAAACAATTATTTGAAAATAGTGAAATTCACCTGAGATAATTATTAATCACAGTACATTAGACCAGTTTGGTCCACTGTGTTCTATCAGCAGAAGCATTTTGCAATGATCCACTGCAGCACTTCCAATCCAGGTGACATTATTCATAGTATGAAGCAGTGGCAATAAGCCTTCCTGGTATCTAATTTGAGAAGAACAAAAAAAGCTCTATGTTCTTTATCCCAGGAACATTGTGGTACCATTAAACTAGTCTCATGTCAGTGTTTCTTTCAAAAATACCACACTGAGAGACAGTGTGATGCAATGCCTGCTTCCCTCTACTCTGAATGCAGGAGTGAAAACAGTGCTCATGGAAAGCTAAGTAATAGACAAACAGCCAAAGAAGTTGCCTGTTCATACCAAATTACTCAGATTAAGGAATTCCCCTCTATAAATACTTTGTTAAACATTAATGCATTATATTTTTAAATATCCACCCTCCATCAAATGCTATGGCCCCATAATTTGCTTTATTGGATTAAACCTACTCTTACTGGCAACCTAAAACTGAAAAGTAAGTGCTAACCTTTGTGAAGTTGAGTGTTGAAGTAGTCATGGTATCTATAATCTCTAAGATTTGTCCAAAGTTCCTTATTATTTCATGAAGTTCGGTGCATAAGGATGGGATAAAACCAAACTAGAAAACTGGTATTTTTTAAAGTAGGCATCAGAAGACGAAGAAGGAAGAGGCATATATTAAATCTGTTCCCTGTCAGCACTTCGGAGCTTTATGTAGTCTGTAGAAGGTGCTTCAAGCTAATAGACTGGAAGCTTTGAATTTTGTCTTTGCCGTTTTTTTCCAAAGCTGAAGCACTGAAGGTCACTCCTTTCCTCAGAAATGCTCCCATCATTATCTTGCCAAAGTTAACTTCTGTGAGCACTCATCAGGCACGATCAGATTCAGTCCTATCCACCACCTAAGGAAAACGGTAACATACTCAGTTTCCTATGGAAGCAGTGTAATGGCTACAGAGCCCTGTGAAGCCAGTAGCCTTGCCTGTTCTGTTCAGACTGGGTTCCAGTTTCTGGTCCAATAAATACATGTTCAGGATCACACTTGTTCTTATTGCCAAACCTAACAATTGGTATTTCATACAGAGTAAAGCACTGCTAGTAGTACCACCTCTCTATGTAGGACTTGATGTTGTCATGACTAGGACAAGTCTAGTCAGTCACTGAGAATGCTGGCATATCTGTACTTCTGGTACCTCCGTGGCTGAGTGGCACCAAAGCAGAGTTTTAAGAACCTTACAGCTACGTCTTCACATTTTCAAAAATTACATAGAAGTGATAAGAATAAAGAACACAGAAAATCTCTTACATGAAAGAATACAAAAAACATAGCTGAGAAGATGGATCAGCTATTCCTGTTTCCTGAAACATCCAGTGAATCTGAAAGCTTGCATATTAGATACTGTATATTTTTTATGAAAACTAGGGCTGTCATTCAAATCAGTAAACGTGGTGCTGTCCACTGTTGGCCCATGGGGAGTTTGCACCTTTCTGTCATGAACCTGACAATTCTTGGAGACAGGATAGTACATCAGACAAGGCCATGAAGAATGTGCAGAACAGTAACTTTGACATTTTTAAACAGAATTAATTTCAAGATACTTTATTGGCATTTCATTCATGACCAAAAGCACCTTAAACATGGTTGTTCACAGAAAAAATGTTTTGCTTTGTATTAAAAATAAATATAATTAAACCCAAATAATTTAACTTACATTTATGTTTAAAATGTATATGTATTTATATATATTTCAGTTTACAACTACAAAGGAATAATAGTGAACTATCAAAGATTCTTGATGTTACTGCAGCTGGAAATGTAAGAACTTTACATAGTTTGTTTCTTTGTAATTTCACAGGGTTTAATGGATTGAAAATACTCTGTACTTGTTTTTAAGTCATTCCGCTGTCTCAGAATTACTGCCATGGTGTGAAACTATTTGACAAAGGGTTCGGCCTGTACAGATTTGTAATGGCACATCAGAATTAAAAAGTCCTATATTTCATAGGATCAGTTATTTGGTTTTCATTGACAACAGATCTAATCAGCTGACTTAGGTTTCCCTAAGGGAGGTTCAGGCAGTCTCCATTGTGTAGGAGGGCACCCTAGCTGTGCATTGAGATTAGCCTGCAGAGATTGTACTGCGTTGAGAAAGAAAGGTAAGCTCCCTCCTGCTGTTGGTAAACACTGTTATTGTTCTCCATCCCCTGCTGAATGGAACAAATGCAATTCTGGAAAGTTAATTACTGCAATAATGGAAGAAATGACACAAAATGATAAGGAATGTGCTAATTCAGTAAGATTCAAGTCATTGACATATTAGTCTCTTTACTGCTCCTTGTTACTTTCAGGCACGTACTCCTTTACTCATAAATACTGAGTGGATTTTGTGGACTTAGTATTTAAGTAATAAGTTAGTAAAATAAAGATTAATGTGTAAGAAGTGGTGCCTGATGATCTCTTAGAAGTTGTCTGTTCAGTACCCGAGACCTGGACACAGAAGATCTCCGATGAAGTGTCTGAAAAAAAAGGACTTAGCCATCCTTGCAGGACTTGCAGCATGTTTCCTTTTCAGTGTCCAAGAACAAAGACTCACTAGAATCTTATTTATATGCTAAAATAATTTAACCCCCAAGAAGGAAAAGGTGACAAGTGAATAGACTGCATCAAAATATTGTATTTTTTTTTCTTGCCTACGCTTCCCACAGTATCACAGAGGAGATGAGTGGTATTAATTTTTGTGTGAACATCTTACACATAGCTCAGGATGACAACTTGTGAATCTCTGTTTACATGGCTTCACTGGCACTGGGAGCTGTGTGCTTGGAAACCACAGCCCTGTGAAAGATAGTGACAAATCTCTGTTTGTGGTACTACATCAGTGATGGGAAGCACAAGAAAGCTTGGGCACAGAAATGACCCTCTCTCAAGGTCTCAGAGAGAACTCGGTGGGAATATTTCCACCTCTTTCTTTTAGAAAGGACTGCTGCACTTGGGTAACAATCCTGTTTAAATTCCACATATATATTCTAGATGAGGACTCCCTCATAGAAGTCAAGCACTACATTGCCAGGCTTTACCTAATAATCATGCACAGAATGCAGTTCTTATTCTTCTAATGAACTGAATAAGAAAGCAAAAGAGAAAGTCTTGCATGCTGCAGTATGTATCTCTAAAATCACGATAAAAAGGAGCACTGGGAATTGCTAACAATTTCAGCTGCAACACTGAATAATCTAAGTAATCCTTCTTCTATTTAACCAAAAGGAAAAATGAAAAGACTTTCATTGAAACGCAGTCATAAATTCCATCCATAAGACTTTTCCTGCAATTAAGTTACATTTACTGATCCACTACTCCTTAAAAGAAGCATTAACACAAAGACTTCAATTATTCATGGTCAAACAAAGTTGATTCTATTGCTTCAATCAAAGCAGCATTCTCTTTTAGAGTGGTTATTTCTGTAGTATCTTCAAAAAGGGCACACAGTCTATGAAAACATGTAAGTTTCTAAGTAAAAGCTATTTCCATGATCAATCCTAACTTTTTGCATTTAATACTTCTGCCATTTCCTGCTTTCATGGGGGTGAAATTTGCTGGGGTTTTTTGTCCCCTTCATCCTTTAAAGGGTAAGCTGGTTAAAATTCACCATTTTTTTAAACTCGGTTCCAATGTCCCAAGAAAAAGGAGTCTGTGTCTCTCTCTCCCCCCACCCCCCAATCCAAACCCCTGGGTATTTATTATTATGGAAAACTTATCAGTGAGGAAAGAAACCCAGGGAACTCTGCAAAACAAACTCTGGAACACAGTTGGTGGTTCATGTGCTGTCAGCAGAGGGCTTGAAGAGCTGCAGAGGGTCTAACATCTGTGAAGAGATGTACCTACTTCTACCGCTAAAAGCTTCTGCAATACCGGCCACTCACTCTTCCATCACTCCCAACTACTGTCCATTTCTGCTATCAATGCCGTCCCCCAGGAGTCAGCACCTTGTGCTGCCGCTGATTGCTGCCCAGCTTCAGTCTGAAATACCCTAAGTGTAACTGCCTTAATTAAACTACAGAAGTATGCATTTTAAAGGTCAAGAGTTCCCAATCAATCCTAGGAATTTAAGAAGGGGATAATACTGCCCAAAGACACTAAGCAAAACTTGATCTTCTAGAGGTACTTGTTTCATTTTCAAAGGTTGAGAATGAATACAGATTCTCGATATTCTGTAGTTTAAGAAAATACCAGGGATACATTTCTCTGACTCAGTAAAAAGTCTGGCATGTATTCTAATAAATGTAATGTTAACAGGGAGATAAATTCTTTCCTCAGTAGACCTCCCTAATGACAGCAACCCTGAAAGGTGACTGGCTGTTACAGACTCAAACTGTTGTGTATAAATCTGTTTTGATGTAAATTTGCAAGAGACTGACAATTGATTGAGACACATATACATAATAACATAACTACTTCTTCAAAAGCTTATGATTTGTTTCTAAAAAGTGATAGTCTCCACGTCATGTCTTCCAAAGACATGGAAGTTGATGAACGCTTATCAGGAGCAAAAGAATTCTAACTGACCATCTTGCAGATGTCAGAGGTTTAGTAGAGTTAGTGTTCCTCTTTTGCTGGAACTAGGTATCATACAAAAGGATAACTGAAAAAGAAAATAACAGCTAAAGTGTAAAAGGTAGCAAATTGTATCCCAGAGATACTGATGAATTCTCAGACAACTAATATTTGAATTTACAGCTGTTCCTCTTTTATAAGGTTTCATCACTGTTTACTACAGAAAGTCTTGAAGGGGAGTAACAATACAAATCCCAATGCCATAGTTTCTTTGTGCAGCAAGTATTTAGGAACTACAGTGCCAGTAAGTATGACCACAGAATTTAGCAGCAAGCCTTAAAAGTTTAAGTCCTTATTAAAAAAAGGCAATTTCATGTTTTCAGTTTTTTCCTCAAACAAGAGATTTCCTTGATGCGTTAGAGCTCCTTTTCTTCTAGCAAGGGATTGAAAGGTGAGAAAGCACTGTTAGAAAAACATCCTAACTTGTTCTAAACCAACTGTCCTTCCTTCTTTTCTGTTCAACCCATATACTTACGAAACTTTTCACTTAAGTAACACCAACTTAATGTACCAAGAAATGTAACAGTGGATAGAGATTTTTCTCTCTTTGCTCCCTTCGGGTTGAAAAAGAGGAACTGAGGATGATTATGTGGGTTGGGCACTTTCAGTCACAAGTTGCTTACATGTATGACTACCCTTAGAAATTTCTTTTACTTCATTATTTTTGACACACACATCAACACAAGACCTACTACAATGGGAGACTGCAAAGACCATGAAGAATAATTTTGGAATAATTCATTTGACAACTGTGTTTGTGGGAAAGAACATCAGTAAAAATGCTGTACAGGTAATGCAACTGATCCTTTTCATTACTTAAAGAGCAAAAATGTTCATTAATTTTTGGTGTAGGGTATTTCACATTTGAATAGTTATATTTAAGTGACATTCTAGCTTTCACATGAAAAACTGAGAAGGTCTCCTCCTAGATAATTAATTATAGGCTTCAAGTCTAGTGAGGAGACACAGGAAAAATACAAAGTGTTCAACTGGGAAAAAAAATTACATACTGAAGAGATTTACACAGGGACTGTGTGGATTACATGAACTTACCAACAGCATTATGTGTTATCAGTACATGCTAACAAATTGCTTTTATTTTCGCAAATTTAAAGATGGACCTTGTTAGTTATTTTCTAAAAAAACCCCTTTTCCCATAATATGTCACTTTGTCATCCAAAGCACTGTTTAAATGTCAATAAAATTTCACCACAAATCAGCCTAAATTTCTGTCAGCCTTCCTAGAAAATCAGGCTGCCTGGAGGACACAGAAATTTGCAACGCACAATTCATTCTGGAAGCATCAAAATGTTCTTATGTATTGTACTTCCATGGAAGAATTTTGTGTCTTTGGGATGATAAGAAGTAAATTAATGTCACTATCTTATATTAGTATATTTAGAAATATCACCATAGAGTAATTTAGGTTGGACAGGAATTCTGAAAATCAGCCATCTAGTCCATCTCAAAGTCAAGTCCAATTATACCAAGTTGCTCAGGACTTTGTCCATTTGAGTTCTGAATATCTCCAAGGATGAAGATTCCACCACCTCTCTGGGTAACTTGTTCCCATATTTGACCACCGTCATAGTAAAAATATTTCTCATAATAGCTAATTGAGTTTTCTAGTGCTCCATCTTGTGTCCATTGCCTCTTGCTCGATTGCTGTGCACCCCTGAGAGGGGTCTGGCTCTGTTGTCTCTGCACCATCCCATTAGGTAGTTGGAGACCCCAACAAGTTCCCTCCCCCCAAGCTCTCTATTCTTAAGGCTGGACAAGTCCAGTTCTTTCAGCCTGCCCTTCTACATCAGGTGCTCCAGCCCCTGATCATCTTGGTGAATCTCTGCTGGACTCCCTTCAATACGTCAACATCTTTCTTGAACAAGCCCCCGACTGGATGCAACACTCCAGATGTGGTCTCCCATGCACCAAACAGAAGGGAAGAATCAGTTCCCTCCATCTGCTGGCCATCCTGTTGTTAATACCATCTGGGATGTGGCTGGCTGGCACATTGCTGACTCCTGTTCAATTTGTTGTCCACTAGGACCTTGAGGTCTGTTTCTTCTGCTAAGCTGCTTTCCAGCCAGTACTGGCATATGGGGTTATTCCATCCTAGATGTTGGGGACTGCACTTGCTTTTTTTGAAATTCATAAGGCCCTTGTTGATCCAGTTTTCAGCCTGCCTTCCAGTGTATAGACTATTCCCCCAAATTTGGTATTGCCTATGAACTTGACAAGGGATGCTACTATTTGCCAGTTGCCTGTTGGACTCTGAACTGCCGATCACATTTCCCTAAGCTTGGTGTGTCAGCCAATTTTCCACCCACCTTATAGTCCTTATCTCACTAATTTGTCTATAAGGATACTATAGAACAAATTGTGAATACTTAAGATTTCAACTAGTATCTTGCCTAAAACAGCTCGCAGTCCTTCTAGATAATACAGTTTATTAATTATTGGGTGATAACAGACAAACAGGATAGTCTGCAAAGTTAAACTAAGGGCTGTGAATCATATAAAATATCCGTTACAAACTACAAAATTAGTATTTGCATATGGGAGCTGTTTCACATGAAAGAGAACTTAATGATTCTATTCACATAAAAATACAAGTTAGATAAAACCCTAGACTTCCGGAAACCAAAGTTTATTCAGGTATGTCTGCACAGATAGGTTTGTGAGCCCAAAGGTTTGTGTATTTTTCCCCCCAGTGAACACCAGTTAGTCTAATAAAAGCTATTACCTCTTGTCTACACACTACTCACAGAATTATAATTTTATTCCTATGGTGTGCAATTGCTAGCATTTTTACCTCACTCTCTCAGAATTAAAAAAAGAAAACAGAGAAACTGAAGCTTACCTGGAGCAGAGGAAGTACTGCTGTGCTTCAAACTGCTGTTTGGAAAATGAAGAAAAGTGTATCTAGGAATCATAAGCTTGATATAGCTCAGTATTTATATAGTAAATAATTATTGTTCATGTCCAGGTAGGAACAATGAATCAGTTGAAGAGATATTGTCAAGGAAAAAGGAGGCAAGAAAAAGGAGCTTCCTCTTAAATGAAATCTGAGCATTAATTTCAATATGCAGTCACTTAAACAGTATCATCCGTATTTATAATTTTATATAGAAATGTACCATAGGCAGTCAAAAGTGCTTTAAAATATTAGAGACTTTATAGTCTAAATAGATGGTGGAGTGGAATAAATAAGCAGACTGTGTTCTTGGATGATGGGGCTTATTTTCATAGAATTAAATATGGCAAGTTAAACATTTCACCACTACCTGCTACAGTACTTACACAACATGGTTCTATTTTTATTATTACACTGATGTAACTACACTAGAGCAAGTGTATGTAGCCCGTTAAGTATCAGTGCTGATAATTAATATATATTTTATTGCTTCTTTAGAATATTTTTAATGCCTGTTTGGTAGAACAAACGATATCAAATGACAAACTATACAAATCAAGGCTGACAAGAAATTATTTTTCTTTCCCCCTGACATGAATTTCCTTCACAGAAAGTAGGATATAGTGTGATGCTAACTCATGTATATTTTTTAAATTTCTGTGAGCCAGAATAGTTGCAAGGAATGTGGCATGAAACACAGGGTCCAAGAAAAACAATATTAAGAAGTTGAAACATGAATTAATTTGAACATTCTGAATAACACATCCTTTAACTGCCCAGATTATAAATGCGTACAATATGCTAGTGTTTATTTATCTTTTAAAATTCAAATATATGTTAGTAAAATCATTGCATGCATTATTTCCACACATTCACATGACAGATCTAAAAATAATTTTATGAACCATAAGATCATTTGACAGGTATAAAAGAACAGTTAAAACCAAAACAGTTGTTGCTTTTATGGTAAAAAGGGCATCATTATGGTGAAAATAACTTTCTTCAAAGAAAAGTTCCCCAAAGCATTATTTTAAATAATTTTGGAAAAATGCTATGGTGATGCTTTCTTCTGCAGTTTCTTGTACCATACAGGTGCCTCTTTATTTGTCTGTAAAATAAAGAATGTTTTAATTGTGAGCCAGTGAAAGTCAGAAGAAAACATGTAATCTACACTAAAGTCTCTTTCCCTCCTATATAGTTCACAGTGATAATTGAGTTCTTTGCTTAAATGCAAATAGTTAAAAAAGCAAGACTATGCATTTAAGGTTACTATTACTACTGCATATCTGTATTAAAACCTCCCTATCCCTAGGTTATAAAAAACAGATTATACAATAATAAGTAAATGATTTGTTTTAAAATATCAATCACAATGAAAACATGCATCAACTGTGCCATAAATAAGTTTAATTTGAAATAGCATCATCTGACTTTCGCAGTTGAGAATGGGATAGAACTTATAAGAGATCTTAGGTGTGCCATACTTGACCAGCACTTTATGCAGAAATATACTTCTTAGAAAGCTATAATTAAAAAGAAAAGAATCCAGCAGTTTTCTGACAGTGTAGAAAGTGTTTTCATCACAGAGAACTATCTGTGAGCAACTTTTCCTTGCCTTCAGAATCCTATGGGCTACTGCTACTCAGTCAGGATCGGTTAACATTCTTGTGGCAAATTCAGTGGCTGGTTGTATACAGAAATAAAACTAAAGAAGTGGAGGTGGAACAAGGTAAGGATTATTCTGCTTTCAGGGTTGGGTATAATCTCTTGCGTTAATGACTACTGTCTCTTTTGTCTGTTGTCCCTAAACTTGTCTCTTTCTAGTTATGTTTTCTGACTGGTCTCTATTCGTTCTTCCCTCCAAGACTTAATAAACATTAATTTTAAAAATCGACTTTATTCAGCTGGCCTTGTGGTGGGGGTTCTCATCACATTTTATTCTCCATCCTTATTTTGAAAATTTCAGTTACAGAAATAAATCTTCTCTATTTGTGCAAGCTTTTAAATATTCTAGAAATTGACCTAAATTGGCAGGATTTTTACAGGACTACAGATTTCCTTCCCCATCTAAGAAAGTCTGCCATCTGCCCATTTTTTGTTTCCAACTCCAAAGTCTGAAAAAATAATTTTTCAAAGAGAAATCGGTCACAATTTCTAAATGTAGAAGCATTTTTTCTAAATTCCTACACCATTTCTATATCCCTAAGTAAAGACAAGACAGATTAAACACTGAAACCCTGGATCATCTACACAACCCAATTGTTAGCTCACATTTTTGTTCTATTTTAGATCACTGAATAGCTCCAACAAAGTTTGTGCAATATGATTTAGCACTACCAAACGGATTGTAGAGGAGACAACACTGGCTATATCTGTGTTTAGTCTCGTAACATTATCCAAGCAAATTTGAACCCTTAAGATCCCCATATGCCCTCACATCATGTCCAAGAGATGCAACCATTTCCTACATTTTGTATTATAAAACCAGTATCTGATGTGCTGCAATGCAAACCTCATATTGTTTAAGAGACTGAATCTTAAAGTCTCCACCAGGAAAAAAAAGAAATGGAAAAAAAATTTATATAGATATATATTTGGACCAAAATAGCACATATGCTATGCAGAGTGGATACAATCAGTCTACCCTAGAGAAACATAGCCTCAAGAATTAAATACGAGTCATTATTTGTTTTGTGATACAGCATTGCACCTTGGCTTTCAGTTCAGACACCGTCACAGTCAGAATCTTCTAAACCGTTTTCATGAAGCTTCAAATACTAGGGGCACTAAATCTGAAGCAGACCACCTGAAGTACTTAAATTCAAGCATTTAGTTCCTAAAGGAATAAAACAGGGTTTTATAACATCAGGTATCTTTAGTAACAGAAGAGATAGCAATACTGGGCATGTATTTCTTCATATGTGTGTATATATATATATATACACAAACATTAATATACATATATACATGAATATAAGTATACATAAATACACCTACTTCCTCACTCCTGCTGCTCAATATATATATACACACACTCAACTCATATGTGATCAGGGTAGATACATAGTCTGTGGATCCCTTCAGCTTTTAAAATTTTGCTAACCACTCAATATTGTAATATTATAATGGCATTTAAAAAAATAATCTAGCTTTCTGTGAACTTAAGATGTAGAAACTATCAAATAGCTAAATAACATCATAAACTGTAATTTATCTCCCCAACACTGAACATTCCCATAATGAGCTGCAAGTATTCAGCTGAATTAATTACACATCTCCTTGAAGTATGAACCCACATTTTTCTTTTTAAAAAGTGAGAATTACCAAAAAAGCTTATAGCACTTACTGTTAATCATAGTACTTACAAATAACGTTGGCTTAGGTGTAAACACATTTTCTTCTTCGTGTCCTGGCAGCAGTTTTACTGAAGGGTTTGATTTACTTTTTGCAGTTGCACTTTTAACATCAATATGAGACTGAGGTAAATTTTGTTCATAGTGTTTACCATGTAGACTAATTAGAATCTGTTTCATTGTGGCTAGTTCCTATAAAACCACAAAAGAACAATGCTAAGTTACTCAGTAAAATTACATTTGAATCTATTAAATATTTATTTGTTAATAATAAATTTATATTCATCAAACTAAATGTGTAAGTGGATCAATAAATCTAACAAGCATGAATATATACTTGCCATAATTAATGAGATTACTAATTGGACACTAGTAAAAGTAAGAAAATAAAAAAGGCGCATGGGATTTATACAACTCTAATTTTGTATTGCTTAAAGGCTGTAAAAGAGAACACTTCTGTTTAATAATGAATCCACTATCTTTTTTAACTTAAGCTTCCATTTAATTTAAAAGAATTCTTTTGAATTTGTCTTGTCAGGCCAAGGGAGTTTAAAAATCTAATTTGAATGACCATGACAAATTGTACTTTTGAGTGCTAGGTCTTGCACAGAAGTCTTACAAATACATTTCTAGAAATATATATGCGTCTTTATATCCAGATCAGAAAATAAAGAATCAGTTAAGAACCTTAAGAGGAACTACAGCAAAAATGGGATCAGAGTGGAAAAGAAGTCTGGTGAAAAATAAAGTTCCAACATGGGAAAAGAAAAACAAGAGCATATAGAAATGTAGACTTTTTTTGATGTTCTAATAATTTGCTTTGTAAACAATTTGGATTAATTAAAAAAGTAACCTTTTCTTACTACTTAGCTGAACAAAACAGATTATTCAAAATGTACAGTAGAGTGAGAAAGGAAAAAACAATATGTTGTGACTTTAACTGGACATCTATCTTCTTTTGTCAGCTTGTATCACCTAGTGCCTAACATTCTCTCTCCCCACGTAATGGGTGTAATTACTATAAAATAAATGGTAGAATTTAAAGCATTATTTATTATTATTATTTATTGTACTATTATTATTTAGAGCATTCATTACTGCAGAACTAGAATAGCAAGGTCGGTAGAAATGCCTTTCAAAATAAATTCTAAGACAATTTTACATTTTTTTAACTATTAATGTTTTTGCTGGCTTTTTACAAATGCTGTTGTCTTCAATAAGCAATACTGTTAATGTATTAGCACACTATATAATTAACATTCTATCTTATCTCTCAACCAGAACTGGTAACTCACATTTATAGCTGAATGACAAACATTTGTTATGTCTTACCTATTTCTTAATACTTGCCAGAAAATGACATTGATGCACATTCTATTTTCATTGCATTATTAGTAACGAGTTAAAAACCCCCCCTCAGCCTTTTAAAACATTCCTGCCATATACCTTCTCTCTGTCCACTGCTGCCTTTAATACAAGATACAAAGTCAAAAGAATCATGTTATTGCCTTTAAATTGTCCCACACTAACTCAGTTATGTGAATGGATACTACACTCCACAGACCGGCTTTACCGAGTGTACAAATTGTTCTTGTATCTCAGTCATTTAATATTAACCATTTGCATAATTCAGCCATGTGTGGTGGCATGTTGAAACAGCATGACTGCAGAGCAGCTGTTTAAAAGGACTGCATAGTTGATGCCAACATGTTTTTCAAAGTTGTAAACTCTGCAAAGATGTTGCCAAAGCAACACATAGACAGAATTTCTTGATGAAAATAACTCCAGCAAGTATACAGCAAATAAATACACCATCTCAGGAGATTAAATTGTACATAAACAATGTTTTGACATTAACAAGTGCTGTTCCTATACTTAAACTGCATTATTCTGTGGACCAAACAGTTGCACGTTTGAACAAGGCAAAACCCCAAAACTGTCATGCAGATTTATTTCAGAAACAGAGTCGAAACCTGTATGTGTAGGGTCAAATTCTCTTGTGTCAAGATACACTCGGCAGTCTAAGGTCTTCCCTGCTTCACAGAATCTGTCCTGTACTTGACAGCCCTGTCTGTTTTCAGACTTGGAATAGGCTCTGGGGAGTCAGCTCTCACACAAGCTTCTCCTGTGACAGGAGAATTCTCTAATGTGAAGCTAGGGGAAGGAATGACAGGGAGTGGGGATGACAAATTAGCCCACAATGAATAAATTATTTTGGCATCACAGCCAAATTTATCATGAGAATTTAGCTAAAGTTGCCTTAATATTTGTTCTAAAAATCTTTCCACGTTTAGTGAGAAAGACCTTAAACTTGGCAAAATAGTACAAGAAACACTGAATCCAACAGAATCATTGGTATGTGTACTGCTAAACAAGAAAAGAAAATTGGCCCTACGCATTTGCAAGAAAGTTGGTGTTTCAAACCAAGGAAATACTGTAAACAAAGTTCTGTCTTGAACTGCAATAATTTTACCTATCTCTTTAGATTTCTCTGCTCCTGAACACAATTTTAATTCTTAGCTTCACTTTTAAGTTCTGAAGAACCATTAGCAGTACCTGCTACTATTAGCATGCTACCATGATTTGACAGTATTTTCTAATACCAAAACCTGGCAAGTTGGTCTAGAAATCTAGCAAGGAAAAAGCAGCTCTGGCAATTGTGCAGAAATTGTGCAGAAATGCATGAACTTGTTCTAGTGCGAACAGGACCTTGAGAAAAAAGGGGAAAGTAGGTATAGGGTTCAAAATGGATGGGAAGAATCTTTTGTGTATGTATTGGGTCTGGCTGAGATGAAGTTAAATTCTTCCCGAGGCAGCCCTCGTAGTGCTGTGCTCTGTGTGGGTAGCTAGAAAGGTGTTGGTAACACACCAGTGTTTGGCTGCTGCTGAGTAGGGCTCCTACCGCATCAAGGCTGTCTCTCCAACATTCCCCGTCTCACCAGTAGGCTGGGACTGGGCAAGATCTTGGGAGGGGACAGAGCCAGAAGAGTTGACCCAAACTGACCAAAAGGGATATTCCATACCATATGACATCTGCTCAGCTATAAAAGCTAAGTAAAAGGAGATGGAAGGGGCACATTCGTTATTTTACATTTGGCTTCTGGAACAACCACTATGGATACTGAAGCTGATGGGAAGTAAAGAATAACATATTTTGTTTTCCTTTGCTTTCACACAAGACTTTTGCTTTATTAAACTGTCCTTATCTCGACCCACAAGCCCTTGGTCAAGTGATGGAGAGGCTTTAGTGGGCACTTGGCATCCAGCCAGGATCAACCCACCACAGTGTAGAAGGACATGTATTAGTTTCAGGATAAGCTAAGTAGAGGAAGATTTGAAGAGAAATGGATGGTTAAAATTTGTTTGCCTTTCTACTGTGTCAAGTCCATGGTCCTATATCTAGGCAGAGCTGTGCAAATTGTTTACTTACAGTATTCACTTCAGTTCCTCAGTGTATGTATAAACAGTGTTGCTAAAGCTCTGCATGTCCCAGTTTCTCTGTGCAAGTATTTGGTGCTTGCCATGCTAGATCCTGGACTTATAAGCAAGCCATGCTATGCAAGCTGTGTGTCACTGTGTTGAGGCTTCCAGGTCTGAGGGCTTTGGAGAGCTAGACAGCAATCTTTCTTGGGAGGACTATGAATACTAACACCTCAGAGTGGATTCACCCAGCCTCTCCTCTGCGCTGGCTTTACAGCTTTGGTCTCACTGTCCCAAACTTTGCAAACACAAGCACCCACTCCCCACTTACACAATATTATGTGGGGATGTGGCAGTGCAGATACATGGAATACAATGAAGTTGGCACGAAAAGGTGGGTTAAGATGAAACAAGGAAAAAATTAAAGTATGCAGCTGGCACAAAAATACTGTTTCTGTACAGTAAGTGTCACCCATACAAAAAAGTATCAGGGTTATACTCTATTATTAAATATTTTGAAAGTCTGTCCACAGAAACCTGATGAATTTTGGTTAAGGATGCTAACCTGCTCTGTCTACCAGCACAAATGCCAAAAAAAAAAGCAATGAGCTGTGTGACACATTAAGTGGGATTTAACTCAAGCTTGTAACACCTAAATTTATGTGTCTAAACTTAAGTATCTACACATGAGCTAGGAATCCAATCTTCCATTACAGCGTAGCTTGGAAAGTGATTCAACTCATTCAGAAGTGAGCACCTGTTGGTGTGTTGGCTGAATTGTTGTAACAACACTAGCCATATTGACTAGGCTGCTACTGACTATAAAGCAAAGATGCTTACCTCACCACAGACACCTCCATTTCGATACCTAAATTTAGTTGTCATAAGCTGAATCCATTTCTCCCTTCACTCTCCTTATCATTTACTTTTCTCGGCCTTCTACTTCACCTAAAACAACTTTCATCCTGAATAGCCAATATGCAGTCATAATTACCCTTGCACTCATATTTGAAGTATCCAATTGCTGTGCTAAAAAGAACTTAATTTTTGGAGCAGGCATTCACATCACAGATCATCTACTCATGTAAGTTTTCCTAAACATATACAGGTTCATACTTCAGAACAATCTAACATCCTGTACTCCACTTAATTATGCACATTAATTCACATTTAATGAAGATTACTTGAACTATAAAAGAATCACTGAAACTTTTGTGTACCTAACCAGAAAGTAGCTGGAATTTGAAATGAGTAATTAGAATGAATGAACCGAGAACAACAGGAGCGATGTAGCAGGAGGTAAGTTAACATAACGTGTATTGCATTGTAAGTAGTATCAGAAGAACTTGCTTATTTCCATTTATTTTTGGTACTGTGATGTCCAACAACCTTAATTCAAAATAGAAAAAAGCAATTTTGTGTGCCAATACACAAAGGAGGAGATATTTAGGTACAGACAAAGGATAAGCACCAATCTTTTCCATTATGTTCTTTAATGAAAATGTTTTCTGTTTGGGTATTTTTCCCTAATTCTAACTTGTTAACTTATTACGCTGAATGCTCCCTAATTCTAACTTGTTAACTTATTACGCTGAATGCTATCAGTGCTGTTGTTGTGGAACTCTTACAGTCTGCAAAAACTGTGTATCATATTAACATTATGAAGCTTTAAAACCATGTTAAAGGAACCAAACCAAAGAAGTGTCAATCATTTTTAAAAGGTAAAGTAAAAAAGACAAAATAGTTGGATGCTGTCTGCTGATATTACTCATATCTCAGAAAAATCTGAGATTCTTATGATGATGTTTCATCTTGAAGCAAGTAAAAACAAGTTATATTTTATTTAAAATTGTTTTTACCTGTTTATTATGGATAATTGAAATAGTACCTAGAAAAATGGAGACAGAAGACCACTTTGGAAATATGAAGGTTAAAATTTGATTCCTTCAACTAGCAATGTGACTAGAAGATAGAGACGAGCAAATGCAAAAATAAGGCATGCACCAATATAAAATATAAATGTATTTTGAGTTATAGATACTGTAAAGGGATCTCTATTAACATTGGTTTTGTTGTCCTTGATACATGCTCAAACTACATGTACCAGAAAAGCATCTTACGTTTTCCCTAATTCAGTACTACAGAAATTCAAAATTAGTACAATATTAAATATTGTAACAAAACCATAACTTACACAAGCAAAACAAAATGAAAAAGAATCACCTGATATGGAAAATAATTGAAGCATAGAAAGGAATGCTGGTTTATCAAGTAAATAACTGACAAATTACATGAAAAAATTGCCTACGTTAAGCACAGCAGATATTTATCAAGATAGTAATTCCATTTCTTTTCAGTAGATTGTCAACAAGTGTAAAGATTTTTCTTCTTACTGTCTCTGTCATGTAACTATAATCAAAGCAAGAAAGAATCCTCTCTGTGCACTCAAAAGCTTGTAAAAGCATGTAACATTATACATGTGTGTCAATAATTATACTAAATACATAAATTTATACAAGCAGTTAAAATTATTTATATATCATGCTCTGGAAGCAGATGCAAAACAACAGTCTCAAGAAAAAGGAAGTGGCTTACAGAAATCAATTACATAAATGTCAATTCTTAGGTTCTTATGGCAAGGATGTCTTGCACCTTCAAATAATCTCCATACAATGATCTTAAAGAGAAACTTTACATAGATCAAACTGAACAGTTGGAAATGCTGAATAGGAAGAGACATCTACCTTTCTGGCCTGAAGATAATTCATTCTGATGGTAAACATAATGTTTTCTCATATTGCTAAAATCATCACAGAAGCAGCCAATGGGTGTCAGGTCCATCTGGCTCCTTCCTCATGCAGTAAAGCCCATGGTTACTGCACTCAGATAAATATCCTCTAAAGCAAAAGTCAGTCACCCTAACAATAGCATGTACAGTTAACTGAACCTTTACCATGACAAATTATATTCTACTTTTAGCTTTACATATAGAATTTATGATTGCAAACTTCACCTTGGATTGGAACTCCATTTTGAAGCAGAGAACTTGTATTGTAGAAGCTGAACAAGAAATTTCTGTCCTAGAAAAATATATCAGGTTCTGGCAGAACCGCTGAACTTTGATTACTGACAAGTGTTCCCAGGGAAGAAACCAGCATAAATTCCCAGTAAAAGAATAGAAACACAGAAAAGGCACTAAATACTATGATCTTTAAACAAGAAAACCAATTTCACTGAGAAAACCAGAAAAATCAGCTGGAAGAGGGATAAAACCAGAGGTTTGCCGCCCTCAAAGATGCTGATCAAAACTTAAGGTGTCTCAGAATCTGTGAGTCAAGCACTAAGATGATGATTTTAGATGTGTGTCCCCATCCCCGATCTGTAAGTCTTCTGTACTGTTAGACTAAAACATGTATGTTCAGGACCTCCTTTGAAAGCTTGTATTCCTCACTTTAACTGCCATATGGTCTCCATGTGGTTAAATTATAACTTAAAATAAAAATATGTATCCAGTCTTGAGAAACTTGAGAGATTACAGCACTGTCTTTAAGTCCAAGAACAGTTGACTGTACGGCCCCCCCTTGCATAGATGGGGTGGGACAAAAAATTCCTTCACAAGAGACTTAGTGCACTATACCTTGAGTCCAGAGACTGGACTCTTCTCAATGTGGGAGCCAAATAGTAGGTTTGAGTTTAGCAGGCTGGTGACTATTCTGGCTATATTAACTTATAAAATAACAACAACAATAAAAACAATAGCTATAATAGAACATGCAAGTGAGGGAAGACAGCCGTGCTGGGATGAAAAACATGTTCGTGCTAAGTCAATGCAATCTGTCTTCACATGCATGTAACCTCCCATTTAGGCAGCTATTGTAGTCTTCAAACAACAAGTCAGCACAGGGAAAAGCAGAGCTCAGAAAATGAAGTTATGGGTATGTTAAAGAATACTGATTTGAGAAATCTAAACCAGCATTTAAGAATGGTATATCCATTTGGTAGTGTTTTTTAAAGAGTACACTTCAGAAATGATTTCTCAGTCTCTCAAGAATTAAAAGTTCATGTTCAATATACAAATGTTCTTGTGTGGATTCAGAGAAAAAAAAACCAACTTCCTGTAACTCCTTCTTGAAAGTGATCTCAACTGGAAAAGGGTAGTGCAGGGTTTTTCAAAAGGAAATGTCTTCACAGTTGTCTGTCTCAGGGTGGGCATATTAAGGTGATGGTAGAGAAAATACTAAGGATGTTGTCCTCTGAAATGTGTGCATTTTCTTACTTGGGTCCCTCTTAGACTCCTATTGTGATTTTCTGTGAAAGTAAAGGTGTGCTAAAAATAAAGTTGTATCATTTAACAGCTGATACTAAGATGGAGAGGGATCTTTGTGACAACTCTGGTTGCAGTTCAGTTTTGGAACATGTCACTGGATACTTGGTTGGACTTCCTCACATTGACCTTTAGATATCTTCAGTAATAATATATAAACCTAGGCAAACTAGCTTTTCTGATTCATCTACATAGCTGTTGGTGAGAAATTCATAGGTCACGATGAATTTTGCTGATTTTAGATGAGGATATGGTAAATTACACCATAATAGCACCTGTTTTTCTTTTCTGACTACAAATCCGTAGACGATTTTCAGCTGTAGACATCTACACTACAGATTTTTAAACTTAGGCAAGATCCATCTCTGCTACTTTGCCACTTGACTTGACAAACAACTTATCAGATCATCTTTACACTGGTAGTACTCTTTAATATCATTGGAGTTTACCAGTTGAGATGGAGGCAAACAAATGGAGCCTTCTGTACAGATTGTTGGCATAGCACATCAAGTCACTGACATTTCTGGAGAAAGCAGACCAGAGGACTGATACAGAACCTGGTTCCACCTTTCAATGTATGCAATGACTTGCATACAGCATTTTGAAGAAAAAGTTTGAGTATGGTACTCTAACTTTGGAGTGCACTTGGAGAAAGGAGACATACATGTGTCATTATCAAGGAATGAGACTCTTGAGCAAAAGTAGTACCTAGAATGTCTCCTCCTTAGAAGTACTGACAATTCACACAAAGAATTATTTTAGAACTGTTCTTCACAGGTTTTATTTCTGCCAAACAGGTAGAGACACACTGCAGAAGGGCTACAGCCTATAACCTGGAATTAATTACTTGTCTCCCTTTTTTAGCTGAAAGTGGAAAAAAAGACCAACACTATTAGCACAGAGTTAACAACACTGGACATTAATATTAATGATGACAAAGTGTGAAATAATAGAAAGACACTACAGAAGCTTCATTTTGAAGTGACAGCAAAATGAAGCAAATGGTAAGTCAGTCTATTCCACTATTTAGGATTGCAGATGGATAGGAAGCAGTGGCACAAATGGTGCAAATTCAGCTTCAACAGTGGAATGCTCTGGGCTTGTGCCTATCAGGAGTAGAACCTACATGCATAACAGAGCTCAACGAAGATTTTACCAACTACCTATGCAATTAAGAAAACATAAAAAATCATGGTTTAATCCTTCATGTAAGGCAGAGTGTATTTGACATAGTTGCATCCTCAACTGCAGCTGGAATATGAGAAGTCAGCAAGAATTCTGGTATGAGATTTGCACATATGGTCATCTTCGGCACATGGGTACATGTTGTAAAGCTGGAAACTGGAAGACAGTATGAAATGTCCCAGTCAAATAAATGAACCTGATAACTGGGTGGTGGAAAGATGCCAGACCATATGCAGGATGATAATAGCTTCTCTGCATTACACTTAATTCAGGAGTTCCCTATATCCCAGTGCACATAAAAACTTAAAATGAACTCACAGATCTGTGACTATATGGATCTACAAACTGCTTCCAATTTTATAAGATGAATGCATTAGAACTGTGGCACAATAAAATGGCCCAGTCATTGCAGCGAACACATTCTGTCTTTTTACATACATAAAAATCTCTGCCTATTTCAGGTGTATCTTAAAATTCATTCTTAATGGTTAAATCTAACTTCTTAAGAAAAATAGGAAATAATTTGTCTCATAATTCAGAACTTGCATGTCAATTAGGTAAGTTTTTTTTCACTTTTTATATTGAAGATCAGAAATATATTTGCCATTATAACTAGGACTAAATCCCCAAATATTTTTTTTAATCTGAGCCATTGTGACATTCATTTACTCAAATTCAAGTTTAATAAAAAAATATGCTTTCTTGAGTAAGTTCTCACAGGAAACAGATGCTAAAATTGCTAATGTCAAAACAGCCTTATTCGCATGAATTATTATGTAGAAGTTCTTGCATTTTCTAGGAGGGTAACATTTGAGTTTGAGTCTCCCTGTCTCTGGTATTTCTTAAAGAGCATTTAAATTCACTTTCCACTTGGTGATATTCAAATGCTACCATAAAGTGAACAAAAGTAAAATTTTTACACAGCTGGATAAGCAGCAGAATGTGATGAAAATATTCATAGCCAATACAGGAAAAATGAATGTAACAGAACAGCAGTTAAATGTTCAGAAAATCTGAACAATTTCTTGTTTAAAAGTTTATCACTTTAACTGATTATGGCTCTCTCAGAACCATATAATTTAAAATACACGTACCAATTCCATCCCATAATCCATAAATAAGTTACATTTTGCCTATGAAACCTCCCATTTTTGAGCTCAAAAAGTGTATTTATATTTGACTTACATTAACTGACATTACTAAACCCTGTGCTATTATCATGGTTTCCAAGATTCTTAAAAAAAATTTTAAAAAAATTTGCTGAGTAGAAATCACCATTTAGTACACAATTGTTTAGTGTATACCACTGCAAATGGAAAGATAATTCTTTAAAGAATATATAGAAAAACTAGTAAAACATTCTGAATAATAGAGCTCCAAGAAAAGAATGAATATATCTAGCTGCTAAGCCTTTCCTTCTCCTAAATTCAGGACTATTTGCAATTCAAGTTTTATAAAAGCTTGACAGCAACAAAATAGATAACAAAAATGAGAAATACTGCTTAGGAGCATATTTTTCCTTGTAAAAAATGAGCCAGAAACTTCTCTACACTCGTTTAGCAATGTAAATGTCACTCTGTTTCTCCAAGCTTTAAGCTGAGAATAGCTCCAGGGCTTACTTGTGATGCAGAAATGTCCCTGTAATCTACTCAGAAAACATGCAGAACATTAATAGAAACTAGAATCCTGGAACATAAACGTAGCATAAGAAAAATGATAATTACTCTGCGGCTTAACATTTAAAAAGAGAGCTAAGCATTGTACATCAGCATTTTTTTTTATATAAAACAAGTTGCAGCACATAGATGAGCAGGAAGTCATTCACTTTAGAAACACAAATAATTTTGACATTATCATGTACAATCTTTTACACAGAAAAGAGGGGAAAGAGGCAGAGCTAGAGATTGTTTGAAGGCACCTGTTACCAATCACTTCTTTTCAGTTGTGTCTTCCCAACCCCTGCAGATACCCCTTCCTTCCCCTCTCCCCCAACAAAGCAGTTTTCTCCTTTTATCCACTAAGCTTCCATCCCTGATTAAACACGTACTGCCCTCCCCCTTATGACTCCAAAGCTTTTTATGAGCCTCTGAACTTCTCTCTACCTCTGTTTTTTGCAGATGGCAGCTGTTGCTACTCTCCAGGTTCCGAAATCCAACACATTGGCTTTCTGTCCTAGGTTACTTCTAGTCAATCTTTTTCAGCATAACTTAATTACAGCTAAGTATAGTATTAGCCATGCTTTACAGTATGACCAATAATGAAATGCTGGAAACTCATTTGGAATTCTCAAGGTCATTGCTGAGATGGAATGAAACTGCAGACGTAGAGAATTTAGCAGTGAGGGGCATTCCCCAGGAGAATACAAAAGTAAGAAAGATAAACATGAGAATATAGGAGTAACTGGTCAAAGTAAGGTAAAGCACAGATACTTCAGGAGACCTTGCTTCTCCTCAAAAGAGGAAAAGAAAAATAAAAGCACCTTACTTTTCTTTCACTTTTGTGAGCCAGGTAACAGGATAACTACTGATAAGTAACAGGGGTTAGTGCAGGATACTGACATGAGATCAATATGTGCAAGCAAAGAGACTACTAGATTCTCAGACACTGGAGACATTAAAATTTTGGAACAATGTCATGGAACTGCAAACACTTCTGATAATTCAAGTGGCTATGTTTAAAGTCTAACAGTCATTAAGATTTATATAAATCCTCGTGAACCTAAGCCTGATCATTTATAGAAGCTCTCTGAAAAACTCTTAGAGCCATTAACAAACTATGCATATCTTAACAGGACTAATTAGTAGCTGTTCCTCTTGCTTGATCACATGCGCTCTCTCTAAACTTATGTACACTCAGAAAATGCATTTGGAAACCATTTATTAAAAAAAAAGAAGAAAGAAGTCAGATTTTCTACATTTTAAAAATAATAACTATTTTCTGTTCTTAACTTCACCTTTCTGTCTCATTTGTTCTGTCTTTTTCTCTGTTCTTACTTACTACCTACACAATGCTGCCTTATGTTTATCTCCTTTTCTCACACCCCATCAGATCCTCTGTTTGCTTGGACAAAATAAGCTACACTTTGAATCTCATTCACATAAGAGCCCCAGCCTGCTGTGATTTTTTTCCCTCTTTTTTTCAGAAAATATAATATAAATAAATATATCAAATAAAAAAATCATTAGATTTCATTTTTAAGAGACCCGCAGGACTTTGGAAAGTGGTCTTTTTCAGGAGACATGGATTAAAAAATGAATGTAAATGTAAATTCTCTGAACGACACAAAGTGAAAACATAATTTGTTTGTGTAACTACTTCCAAACTACAATCAGTTCATATATAAGAAGATGACTTAGAGAAAAGAGTTAATTTGTGTCTAGTTAGGAAAAATAAACACTAAGGAGATTTTCTCTTTAGGCTTTTGAACTGAAACATGTAAGGAAAGAAGAATGGCTGTGATTAAGATACTGCATTAGAACACATGAACTCTTAACCTCTACCACAAACTCTGGGGAGTTTTGGGCAAACCACCATTTCTTTCATTGTGGTTGTTGCTTCAGCCAAACAGGGCTAGTGATACCTTTCTGCTTTAAGTTGTGAGGATAATATTTGTGAGGTGTTCAGTTACTGTGGTGAGGGCCAGAGAAATACTCAATTACTAAGCAGGATTATTTTGACATATTGTTAAGAAACCGTGATAACCTGGAAAGGGGGAAGAGATATACATGGTACTAAAAGAAAAACATTAGGTTTACTCATAAATGGTGAGTTATACATCAGATTTGGAAAGCTTCTGGCCTGCCAATTGGAAAATAAGTTCAATATAACAGTCACTTCGGCAATTAGCATTTTAATATTAACCTGGTAGACTATTCTCTGCAAGAACAGCTCGAAAACAGTTTCTCATACTATATGTTTAAAAAGAACAGGAGCTTGCAATGGCTAACCTAAATAAATTTCAACCCAGTCTAGTTGAAGATTTGTACCGATTCATGTACACATATTGAGACAGATTTAGCACTCAATTCGAGTGACACAACAATTTACTGACATAAGCTAACTGGATTTAAGCAAACAAATAGCAGTCAAACCCCATGTGTCTGTATATATTTAACTGATTCATAACAAATAGGTTTATTTGAACTACTATGACACATTTTCTATCTTGTCCCATAGCAGATAGCCATAGCCTGGTTTCTGGTTGCTAACTTCCTTTGAAGAGCTTTGGCACAGTTACACATGAATGTGTCAATAAGGCAGGTGACTAGTTCAGCAAGTTTACATTCTATCACTTGTATGCACAGCTGCTAATGTACCACAAGTGCACAGATGTGTAAAGGAGATAAAATATCACGATGTTTTCATATCTTTTTAACCAGTATATAATATTAATGTGCTGATAACTAATCATATTTGCATAAACAATTGCATTATAGGAAATTAATGAGTATTATAAACAGCCTTCATTTGCACCATTTATGTAATAAATTTTTATTTCTTACTACAATAGTTTCGCAATATTAGTTTTACTTTAATAGGTTCAAAATTACTGCAGTGCACACAGGTGATTTCAACCAGTTTAAAAAAAAAAAGGTAAATTAACTCCCTTATATAAATGGAAACAGATCTTAGCACTTAGAGGAGTACCTATTTAAAGCCTTCTAGTGGTGTCTCTTACACCACTGTTTTATTTTCCTTTCTATTCATGCCTCCTAGAATATTTCTATTGAAAACATAAAAAGAACCCCTCCACTTGTTATACTTGCTCTGGTTTTTCTTCCTCCCAAACCAATGGAGTATGAACTCCACATTAAAAATATAAACAAGTTTGTTAATTTTCATGATTTTAGAAGTCAGTGTCTACACTCTGCACTTTGAATCAGAAAAGCTAATATAAATAGATTTAATTGTGCACATTATTGGTTTTCTTTTTCCTATAAGTCTGCATCTTAAATATCTGAAGAAATAGTACAATGCCATACATCAAAGCATAGCAAATTTATAACCTCTTAAATGTAACCTCAGAAAATTATTACTAAAACTTCTTGCCAAACATCTGAGTGCTGACAGACTGCCCTTCCAAGTTTTCATCTGAAGTTTGCAAGCCAATGGATAAAGTCTAAAATTGCACTTCTGATGTTCCAAAATACTAACAACTGCATCAAGCATGAAAGGCAATGGAAGTGCCAAGATCACAGAGCTCACGGTAAATATTTCTTTTAGTCAAAGGCTGACTGTTGCAAGAGAAGGAAAAAAAAAAACAACAGATAAAAGGAATCATGGATCAAGAGCTTCAGCTGAAAAGATTTAGTGGATTCATCCCACTTAACTTCAGCACTTAACAGAGAACTGCTCTTTGGTGCCTTTAAGTTATAGATCCCCGTTATATGCACAAAAAAGATAAAATTTGGATGCAGATAAAGGATGACACAGAAGCTTTACGTGCTATACTCTACAGTTTTGGACACAAAATGCCCTCTTTTTCACAGGTAAGTAATATTGACATATATATAGTTTTCCTTGCTCTTTTCCTTGCTGGACCCTTTCCAAAGGTGATTCAAACTGCTAACCTAACAGACAGCAATTCACTTTTGTGGTTTTCTTTTTTTGGTCAGGTTAGGTTTCTGTTTAGTGATCTGCATGGTCCCAGTGCAGCATTACAGATGTGCCAGAGCTGTTGCAAGAGGAGGAGAGAGAAGGAGAATTAGGAGCAAAGAGGTAAGGCAGTAATGGCTCTTGGGTCAACTCAGGCAGAATGTATAATTTCATCTTGATTTCTGCTTTGAAGGAATATCCTTCTTATTTGTGCTCCCCTGATTATACAAAGACACTAGGGCAACAAGGGTCCCAATCTAGGGGTAAGTGCTGAAATTAGAGTGAGAAGAATCAAGACTACAAGTCTTTTTTTGTGTGTGGTTTGGTTATCCACAATTAAAGATAGAGGGTCAAAAGTGTAAAGTTCAGCTGATTAAAAACAGAACACAGACTACAAATAATAATGCAAAAAAAATCTGGATATGAAATATCCTTTTTTAAAAAAATGAACACTGTTTACTAGAAGGTTATTAATGAGAGACCCCATTGTTCCTCCAAACAATGTTTTAGGCTCTTCTGATGGATCTGGAAAACCAATTAAATCCCTATTGGTTATCTTGACAAAACATATAAAATTTCTTAGTCTTGAATCAGCTGAAAAATTTGGCTGTACTAACTGTACTTGCTATCATGCGCTGAGGGGTTTACAAATGGCATCACAATGCTGCATACCCCCGTTCCTTCTGATAGCTCAAAGAGGGCAGCAGCACTGTGAAGGCTTTATTACAAACCTCTAAGAACATAAGCTCAGCATGATCCTGGATACTGATCATTCATGATAATGCCATTGAACTCCTCAAATAGTGAAGTTTGCATTTATCCATATGAAGAAGATAAGAAATTTTATTGCAGCAGCCAATTCTCAATGATCTAAATGAGAAGCTAGATTAAAAAGTTTTCCACGTTCATTTGCTAATTAATTCAGAAAAAAGGAAATAGCAGGCCAAGAAACAATTAAGAATATGGGTCAAGAATATAGCCTAACAAAAAAAAAAGTTCAGTTTTTCTCCTTCATGGGTAGACCCAAACTTTTAAGAATATGTATAGTCGAATGATCAATTTTCACTTTAATTTCCCACAGCAAAATATAATAATCATCACCAAATTAATTCTCTACATAATTTGAAATAATGAACTATTTCATTACATGAGTATCTAGTGCATTTTTTTTTCCTGTAATAAAAGAACACATGTAAGAGCCCTATATAAATTCTTCCATGATTCAGACTTAATATTTAACTTTTTTCTTCCAGAATTAAAATACTGAAAAGGAAGAAGAAAGGAAGTAAGATCAAGCATGAATGTAAGTGCCTTATTTTAAAGTGTATAAAATGCTATAATTACCTCCAAAGCAAGCATTATGAATCCAGCTGATATCACAAGGAGATGAAAATTAAAAAACCCAACCCCTCAAAACTCTAACATTTCATTTAAAAGAGTTAATACAGTCTGAGACCACACAGGCTAGAAAACCTTAAGTTAAAACTGTATACTAATTGAAACATGTCACTGTAAGACAACAGTAACATTGTTTTGGCATTTTGCTTGTACTTTTAACATACCTAAACTCCATTTTATGTTAACTATGAATACCTTGGGTTAGTCTGTTCAAGAACTCTAATGTTTTTACTTGCAAACATGAGGGCAACAAGGTAATTCCTAACAAGACGTGTCAGTTTAGTATGTGCAACGACTTAACAAGACTGACAGTAATCAAATTACACGATAGCACATACAGAACACATAAACCCGTAATTCATATTTTTTCAAATTGCATAAATCTGTATTTACACATTGCATGTTACTTTTATTTAAAAACACGTACCTTGTCTAAATGAAGTTAAGTCTTTACTAACCCAAGATTAGAAAATTTGGATTGTTTTTTTTCTATTAGCAGGGATAGTTACTGTGAAATTGTGATGTTACTGCATATTTAACTTTTTTTTATTAAAATGGCAAAAAAATGTAGTTGACTACTAACTCACTGTAAATTAAACTGTCCTACCCTGTACAAAGATTTCAATACATGAGATAATTGTCTTTTAGAGGAATTAATAAACTGTAAAAGTACTGGAAGAGGTCTGCATTGAAAGTAAAAAATAAAAGGCTGCATTAGGAATAAACACAAATGACAAAAGTTAAACACAGACACACACACCAAGCTACTTTTTATTTTCACACATTTTCCTAAAACAACTTTAGCTTATTTTAGTGTTTTTTAGGGGTTTGTGTATTGTACTGGCATTTCATAATTTTCTTCCCCCAAACACACAACTTCTAATGTTTCTTTTTCAGTATTTATATCCTTTCCTGCATAGGCAACTTGAAAAAAGCATTTTTACTGTTAGGTAAAACAATATGACTAATAGGGCCTATTTTTAACAGATATAAAAAGAAATTTAACAAAACACTAACAATTTTGGAACTATGTGCTCAATTGCTTAACATCCAGGGTAAGAAGAACATTAAAGAGGAAGTCTGTTTCAGACTCAAGTATTTGCCTTCTTTTTTATAAAGCCTGCCTCACTCAGCCTTGCTTGCATTGTTTGCCACAGTTTGAAAATTTTAAGTAGTGAAATGACACAAAGCAGCAAACTACTGCATATCAGGAATAGTTCATGAGTCTACTCATAGGGGCTAGTGTTGTTTGGATGTAAACAATGTCACATAGTTTTGAGGCAGAAATTTTGTAGTTTTCTTATAAAACATTGTTAAATCTTACCTTCATTTATCACCTCCTACTGATTTTAATCAGCTGCAATGCACCTTGGTTGATAGGACACTACTAAAACTAGGCACCCAAGGCATAATTACTTCGAGAGCATAACTACTTGGCAGCAGCACTACTTGGGAGAGGAGGAGTAGGAACAGGAAATTTTGAAAGAAATTAATTTGAAATTAGCCTCCCAAGGGCACATCATATTGGAAATTCAGAAAATTCACTACATGTTTATACAATTAAGTCACGTTCCCTCAGAGTATTTTTCGTATCATTAACATAATGATATGATAATACATTAATATAATGGTAAGGCTTATAAATTAGAAATGCTTTAAATGTTTTCTGTTACATTAATAGAGACCAGTGGGTCTCATATAACCAAAAATCACCAAAACTCCAAAGAAAAAAGCAAACTTAAATATAACCCAAACTGAACATTTGCCGCCTTCTCAGTCTTGAATGTGAAATTTAAATATATGCTGTGGGTACAGACATCAGAAATAAGAGCTATCAAATTATTACTTCTGATGCACCTACAGATGATCCTGCCAGATCAATGACACCTGCAGTTTGGGGAAGCATGTTCAATTACTCTCTTCTGTAATTAGACCATTTTAATCTCTATGCATAGAACTTCAGAAGCGCTACAATCAATTCAAAGACTTAAATGCAAAAACTATCCTAGGAGGAAATTGCATCAGACAAACATGCAGTGCAATTCAGCATAGAAAGTAAACAGCTTAAGAACTCGTTTTCTTTTTACTTTTGAGGTGAGTGTTTCACATTTGAGATGCACGCTTAGGGAACAGGATTAGTACAGTTTTCACTAAAGTTCAGGTTCACTTAGACACAGCTGTCTGTGAAATTGTTTTGGTTTGGTTCTAACAAAAAATGGTTTTCTAACTGGTCAGCAGAGACAAACTGGTTTGGACCAATTCCTGACATGGGTTTTGGTTTACTGATCTAAGGGAATTTGGGGGAAACAGCAAGGAAAGGAGATGGAGAACAGTTTAGGAGGTTGAGTGAGAGGACTTCAAGAGGTGCATCGATAGTCAGTTTTCTGTGGAAATAATGGTATTAGAATGAGTGATAATGCACTCTTAGGATAATTTAGGGGAATTGTAGATTCCTTGAAAGGAATCTCCCCATCTTCTCTCTTCCCAGTCAGAGAATTGAAAGGATATTGTCAGAGAACTATTGATACAATGACTCTGTGATGATCTTTCTGAACAGGTAACTGGCTATTTAGGTCCCATTGCTGTGTATATATAACTTGTGTTGTTTTTCCTCACATTCAGAATTTTTGATTCATTAATGTTGTATTTTCTCTGCAAATCCTTGCCATATCATTCAGCAGCTCTGGGAGATCATTTAACAGCTGCTCATGGTCAGCTTTGGGTTTTATATCTTCAGTATTCCTTAGCTTCAGCAAACTTTCCGTATTACTGTTCACCCTTTTTCAGGTCGTTTGTGTATGGGACTCCTTCGGTAAACTTCATTTATTTCTATCCTTTGTTTCAGACATTTAATCTGCAGAAAGATTTTCTCTCATACTCCATGACATGTTAGTCTCTTAAGATTGTTTAGAGAGAAATCTTGACAAAAGCCTTTTAGGAATCCCCATATAGAGAGCATTTATGTCTAAATGTCAAGATTTTGCATACTTTCAGATCTGAGAGTGCGTTCCAGCAGCACCCTGACTCCTTGCTTGGATGAAACTCAGGTAAGTACATAAAGAAGTACCCTGACTCTTGTCTGGATGAAACCTGTGTGACTACTGTCCTGTTTTGTTTGGAGTTGAAAAGAAGCTCAGATGTGTCTACTGGAAATGAATTGTGCAATGCTTTGTCCAGGTTTTAGTCTCAATGCTTGGGGAGCAGGGAGAGATATTGTGGCACATGCAGGCCTTGCAGATTACATATGTATCAATTTCATCACCTTTACCTAAATACTTGTTAAATGCTTGAAAGGGCTAAGCACTTTGCAAGGCATGTCTGTTGTACGCATAAGAAAGAACAGTGAGACTAAGTCATGAGAGAGAATTTAGCAGCTGAGAGCCTCCTGAAGTGCCTGACAGACACCATCACCTGTGTTTCTGAAAACAACATAGACAAACCCCCCCAACAAATCAAACTAAAGTAAACCATTTTTTTCCCATGATGTAAGGCTGAGGAGAGAAAAAAAAGCACTTATGGTAGGAATGCTAAACCAGGAAGATTACCTCACGGTGATTTAGAAGTCTCTCCAAATCTGCTGCCATTTGATTCTTGACACGCAGCAAAGCTGTCTTTTCTTTATTTAAAAGACTGGTGGAAAGAGGATAGGAAATGCAGTAATAGCAACAGATAATCTCTTTTAATCTTGTATTCTGGCTGAAACATGCATTTTCTAAAGCTAAATACTGGCAACAATGGAAATCTGCTCAAGTAATTGCATCAAAAGACCCTTCTCTATGTTCATGAATTGGAATTTTTATAAATGGGCCTGAATGTACCAACACGTAAAAAATCTTATTTCAGTCAAACAGAAATACTATTCAAAATCTTCATAAAATATGGGGAGGCTTTTTTTGATTCTCTGAAGGGTAATTTAAATAATCAGAATCTTCTGTTAATATCGCTTTATTTTTTCTAGGCAAAATGACCTCATTTTATAAGCAAAATAAGGCTCCCTATATCTCAACTTCCATATCAAAATTTGGGTTTCTTTGTTGTATGCATCACTAGTAGCAGCGCACACTGTTCTCTCAGTATCACCTCTTTTTATATTACTGTATTTAGAATTTTGAAAGTGACAAATACAAGGAAAAACTACACCCAGCTCTCCCTTTTCACTTTGTAGTTTCTGCAGAAATTGTAAATGTATTTTTGCCATTTTTTAATTTTATATTCCAGGATAATCCATGGGATCAAGTTTGTCCTGTGAACCAAGTATGAAAGCTGTTTTAGCATGAAAGCATTCTTGTATAGCACAATGTCAAGTTTAACTTTAATTGTTCTTCTTTTAGTTATAGAATATGAACATTTGAAATGTTTAGCATACACATTCTGATTCCAGACAGTAATTCTAATACAGTTAAAGGTATTTCATATTTAGCCCCAATATCAGTTTCCAACAATAAACTTCAGACTAATGCATGCATAATGCCAGTTTATAAAACTAGTTTGTTAAAACAGCTTCAGAGATTTTCTTGGAAGACCAATGTTATATATGTCATTATCATGACTTAACTAAATAGGTTGTATAATATAAACTATAATGTAAATCAACAACTATGCAAAATGCAATTCTGCGTATAGAGTGTAAATACATAATACTGAATACAGGTCAGGAGTTCAAAAGCAAATATATTAAAATTTTATAAATGGAATGCAGTAATTACATATGTTGCAAACACAAATTATTTAATATTCCCAGTATTTAATCCAGAAATGATCAACCAAATAAATCAACCTTTTCTTTAATTGGCTGTGTATCATTTGCTTGTTTCAAATAAGCAACATCATTCTTTGCCCCAGAGATTTTCTGGCAGTTCCTTGCAAGCTCTGTACTGTAAATTACGACTGTCAGTTCCTTCTAGGCATTCATTAATTCTCAGAAAAATTGTATGCTTTGGCCAAATTGCTTAGTTGTCTGAGTTATTTAAAAGGAAAGTAGTAACATTTATGAAAAACTACAAAGATATTTTAATACTTTCAAGAATTTTGCTTTCTGTGACATTTTTATTCACGATGAAATTGCTGTACTATATTTTTCCCTGGGTTCATGTATTGTAACTTACTTATATGTAATTTTTTCTCGGATTTCTGTACTTTCTAACAACATAAACCAATCCTTTTAGAGAATGACTTACAAACTTATTAGAGAGGCAAGAATAAAAGTTCCTTTATGCCTTAAATAGTGTACTGAATAAGCATAAACATTAGTGCTCATGACTAAACCAGAAATTAATGTTCGAGGTTCAATTTCATCTACAGAACAGAACCTATTCAAGTTATACCTTCTGAAACAATATGACATGACTGATCCATATGGAGCAGTTCTAATTTTCTTTGTTTATGGTCAAATACAGGAATTAGACTACCACATCATTCAGTAGCACTTGATGTATTTTCTGTCATACATATTAATACAGAATTACCAAAGCACATGCAGACTTCAGGTTTAGTAGTTTTGCAATAGTTATGCTTTTTCATCACTGCAAATGCAAGGAAATAATTAATATATTTCTGAAAGAATTCTGCAAAAGAGACATATATACATTTAACAGAACGAGAAAGAAGTTACTAGGCACAACAATAACAATTTCACACCTATAATGACCAAGTAAGGCAGAAATACCTTCAAAAGTTCAATTTTCGGAAGACGACTGACCGTTTCAGTCCCTGCTATGAAAACATTCTGAACAGGCATGTTGGATATCAGCAGTCAAAGAGGTTCTAGCTTTAAACTACCCTACACTTCCATCAAACAGTAGTTTAACCTAATCCAGTTTTAACTGGCAGTGTAACAAAACAGAGAGCAGCTTTACAGTTTGTTTCAGCTGACCTAAGTGAAAACTGTTGCTGAAAGATCATCCTTCCCTAACCAGCTACTGGTAACCTGCTCTTTGTGTTGGTACTAGAAAATTTGTGACCACATAACTAGGTCACTTCACTGAACTGGATGGAAGCTGGAGTCTTTTTAAAGGCTGTTTTTCATGCGGATCATCAAAACAACTTGATTTTCCATGTACAGTGGAAACCCACAGCTGAAGGTAAGGATAAGACTGCTCCACTTGGTGATGGAGTGCCTTAACTGTCTTACTATGATTCTGAAACCACAATCTGTGAGTCTAGACATACCAGCTTCTTACACCTGAGCTCAAGGTTTATAACTTTCATCTGAAGAGATAGGATCTTCTTTATCATCTTTAACTAAGCATACTTAGAAGTTTTCATGATACAGAGATGTATTAAAGTACTACAGTACTAAACATTAAAAGAAATCCTCCAGTGACTTGTTGGTGAAAGTTTTTAACTTGGGGTGAAAACATGTGAATGGTTGGGAGAAATGGACTGTGTTGAAATGATCTAATATCCCTGGTGTTATTTAAAAGCACAAACGGCTGTTTTCACACTGCTGGCCAAGTGTAGATCATGCTGTGCTCCACAGTCTTGGTCACTGATTGCTCCATCCTGAGTGTGGAGAAGGTGCCCTTTATGATACATCATATAACCATGGCCCCAAAAGTCCAGGTTGGAGAATTAACTGAAATGCAGTGCAGCTCCTGCTTTTTCTGTGTACCTGGGTTTCCAGAAGAAACCAAAATGTCTGGGCGGAGATTCAGTTTCATTCCATCATGCTTTCAAAACCTAGCCAGGTATGAATCCAGGTACCAGGAATGCAGGACATACCATGGAATACACTTGTCACATACATACACATTGCTCATAGCAACCACTGGCTTGTTTTGTTTTGCTTTACTCAGGATCTAAAGCAAAGGTAGCTTGGATATCATAAGAAAGACATTTTTAGGTGACTTGATTTTTCTGGAGAATGGAGACTAACATTTAGACTTCTAAAGCCTTTTGAATTTGGGCAATTAAGCCATCTTTTAAAACTCTGGTCTAAATATACTAGCTACTATCCTGTTCAGAAGTTTCTATTCTTAGATGTTTTAGATAATATGCTTATGCTGGACACACTAAATAAACATGGGTTCATATGTTATTGGTTTTTATTATTACTTCTATCCAGTTTGAAAAGAAGTAGGTTTCTTTTTCAGTGAACTGTGTACCCCAAATGCTGTAAGAAATAAAGATTCTGCCTTTCTGTTAATTTTACATTACAGCATGATGAGGTTGAAAACGGTTATGTTCATATAATTACCAATAAATTACCATAAAAATTACCATAAAAAATCAAACACAGAAATAGCAAATGTGAACGTTTTGTACATAACACTGAATATATAAGCATATAGTGCATCTATCCCTTCTCTGCAAATTACAGACGAATGGCTCAGAGCAGACAGCTAACTTTTAAAGTCTAAGTAAAATTTTCTTTTTAAGTCATGTAGTTAAGAGGGAAGTATAAAAAATTCTGAAAATCAAAGTTCTTCAGGAGCGAAAATACATGAAAAAACTGTGATCTCTCATTGTGCAGCTAAATAACAACAGATCAGATTTTTAAAGGCATTCAGGAGAGTTTTGCTTAGTGATTTTAATTGGAGTGCTTTGGGTGGTTTAAAAACTCATCCATGTAGTGTCCAAATTGAAAAAAATTACTTTTCAAATTGTAAAAAAAAAGAAAACACAAACAACTTTTTACAAGTTGTAATACAGGTCAGAAAACATTAATTTGTAGAGAAAAATGAAATATATATTTCTACAAATCGTTTGGAGCATTTCTCAGGTAAACTGCAGTAGTTTTGGAATAGATGATGCATATTTCACAGAATGGTAACATTCTCATAAAAAGCTCATTGCCCATTCTGTGATGGGAAAAACTCAGCTAACACTGTATGCTGAGCTTTATAATGTTTGGATGGCAATTAGAGAACTCCAAATGCTTAGGTAAGGAACATTTCAGTTCCTTCTCAGGAACATAACTTCTTAGTGAGCAAAATCCTTGTACTGCTTCTAGATTTGCCACACAGTTAGGCTTTTGAGGAGTGCTTTTGGGTAAGCGAATCACTTTTAAAACCAGCCACTAGTGCTGAGAAATTTGAGTAACTGCATTTAAAACAAATACCCTCTCTTTATGAATGAAGTCCTGTTTAATGTCTCCAGTTATTTATAAACCTAGATGTTTTTAGCAGAAAATTATGTACTAAAACTACAATTACTTCACTACATGCATAAGAATGAAACTCAGAGATTTGTTTTCCCACAGCATTACAGAGTTACAAAGCATTTCTTTTCAAAAGCAGTGCTAATGTGATGTTTTCATTTCTGGTTAAAGAACTGTATGCTAGAGATATTTCTATAGTAGGAAGGACTCATCCATACCACTGCTCTTATTAACCATTGCTATTTACTTTTATTAATGAGAGTGCTATGTGAACTAACATAAATGAGAGGTTACTTAACAGAATATTTTATGTGGACCACCTATAAATTCACCCTGCAGATGCCCTGTCACTCAAGACCAGAGGTTTTGTATCCGAAGCATATCTGCAGGTGCACGGCTCAGTGCACAAGCACACCAAGTGTTCTGCTCCCAGGGCCACCTTGGTTCTCTCCACAGCCAAGGGCCAGCACAGCCCCTGGCCTGCCTGGGAGAATTCTAAGGGGATGGGAAGGAGAGTGATAGTGAATATATGTGTGGGCCACATCTGAAAGAGCTTTGATTACCCCTGAACAACCTCTCCTTTTATCTTTGAATGGTAATACACTTGTGCCTTCACACTTGAATCTAAGCAGTAACGTCACACACCTGTAATCACCTGGAGATGGATCCTTAAGTTGTTCATGCAAATAACTAACAGCAATAACAGCTGGTCAGCTAAGCATTTACCCCAACTACAATAGCTCTTGCAGTTCTTAGTGAAGGTATGGCTAAAGATCCATAGAGCTGTGAGAAAGATGTGCAGAACAGACACACTTCTCAGCAAGCCAGCAAAGTATCTCTGCCTCTGGTGGAATATACTACTTTAAGGCCTTGATTTAGTCTGCTATCTATTCTGACTATTCCTCTCCTTTCAAGAAGAGGCTGGATGAGGCTTTGAGCAACGTAACCTAGTGGAAGATGTCCTTACCTGTGGCAGGGGGGTTGGAACTAGGTGATCTTTAAAGGTCCCTTCCAACCCAAACCATTCTATGGTTCAGTCTGACAGCTATTGACACAAGCAACCTTGAGTACTATTTGAATAGTTCTTCCAAGTGAGGAAGACATTTTGATATGGAGGGTCTTAAAGACAGCCTTTGCTCTAGAAGTATGATGCTTAAGGATGAAGGCATGTAAGCTGGTCTGGTTAAAGTGAACTTTGAAGACCACATTGGAAGGAAACTTAGATGGATCTGCAGGACTTCTCAGTCCTCAGTACTCTACTGTATCAAAATGATCTACTTGATGGTCTACATGAGGTCCCACTCCTCTTGTGGAAATAACTGCTGTCAGAAAGGGCACTTCCATAGAATGATGCAGTATGGAGAATCCTGAAAACACCTGTTGCCTGTCAAAGAACTACATTGTGAGTCACTTTAGGCCATTTTGTGAAAAATACCCAAAAATACGTCATAAGAACACCCACAGCCCAAACTAAGGAGATTGCTGTCATAGATAGCCTTCCTCATAGTTGCCTTCCTCTTGTGCTGATTTCATCAAGACTGTATTTCATCAGAGAATCAAAACCACATCCAGTAACAATCAGCAGCCTTCTCAATAGACAAGGAAATACAAAGCACTGCAGGTTGCAAAACATTTATAAGGTTGCAAGAAAGTACTGATTAATCATCATGGGAAGTCTGCTGGAACCTAACCACCCTAGGACTACGTTCTAAAAAGATTATTGGCCATCATCACTGTGCACAGAAGCCAATTATTGATTAAGTCTGAAAAAGTAAATTCACTTGCAAATTAGTCCTTGCTGATCTGTCCACACTCGAGTTAAGTGAGAGGTGATAGCAAACACTGGCACTGATACACAGATGTGACTGCTCTACTTAGGGAATCCATGATTTACATAATGGAGAACCATCTCTCTTGAGCAGATGAGGTAAAACCACAACACGAAAAGAACACTCCTCCACCATGGATTCTGCACACTAAACACAAAGGAACGAAAAGCATTATCCAGCATAGGGCAGCTGTGAGGATAAAACTAAGTATTCAGTCTTGATTGTCAGGGTGCAGGGATATCAACATCATGTTAATTTTTCTACAGTCTGGTACTCAAATAAGAGATTTTAAAAAAAATATATTCAAAAAAATCACTAGTATTTCTAAAGGCCTGCCTGAAAACAAGAATTTGAACATTATTTTTCTGTTAGCTGGTACTTGTGATATTGCTTTTTAGAAATAAAACTAATGCATGTATTGTATGTAAAATTTTAAAAAAGAATAACATACTTTGTGTAACTGTAGCATAAATTAAACCTCAACTTAAAGAAGCTACTGCAGTACTGCAGTATTAACTATAGGTAACGGTTGAAAAAAACATTTCATTTTGAAATGGCTTTACAAATATTAACTTCTTCCCTTAGCTCTGAGATACAGAGAAACCAGTCTTCATAAACCATGAATTCACTATTACTTTTCTAATAGCACCAACATTATCTGCAGAATTTAGGGCCCTCCTTGATGAGCATTAATTCTCTGAACTGATCTTCTCAAAAATATTCCACAAACCAACAAAATGCTGTTTAATAAACTAAGATGGATAGGAATAGTGGTCTAAATCTTTTGATCCAGCAGAGCTTCACTTGGCATATATTTGGTAGGGATTATCATTAATTTACTTAAATCCCATTCTGATTCAGTTCTGGAATAGCTGGGAGCTAGATTTATCCACAAAGTAATCTGAAATCACCTAAGGGATATTTTAATTTAAAACTGCCATTGGCAGATTCTAAAAGGCTATCCTCATGATGAAAGGTTGCTGGAAGGTAATGGTCCTCTAGTAGGAAATCCCTTCCTCTAACCTTCCTCTCACTTACGGAAAAGCAAAGGACTAACATTATCAATTTGATACCAGATTATGATTTCTTCTGTGCTCCAGGGAATATCAGCTAACAATTTAGGACTTTTTTAACATGTGGAGTTAGGAATAGCAAAATTAGAGACTACTGATATGTACCAAAAGCCCTAAGATGTTAGGCTATTTCCAAGAATTTTCACTGGCCTATGAAACTACAGCAAAGTTGAGGCAAACTTGTGATAAGAGAAAAATAGTTATTTCTAGTTTACAAGGAACACTGGAAATTACAGGAAAAATCTTCTTACAAAAACATTTGATATGCAAAGTAAATGTTACTTTTTTGCTATAAAACCATTAAGGATAAAAATATTTTTTTGTCAGACCACACTTTCATTACAGAAACATGGAGTAGTGGTGAGCACACCCCAGCTCACCACAGTAGAGTACTGCTGGTATGTTTACCGTGAATGCTCACACTGTGGTGTAGATCCATTTTCTTCCTTAACCTCAGGCACTTTAAGATGCCAAAAATTCCCTTTATAGTTAAAGGAAAGTAACAGGCATCTCTAGCAAATGACTCACTCCATCCAAAATCTGAATTGCTTTTTGAAGATGCCACTTCCTCCATGAGCTACTAAGGAAAGCTGACCTGACTAAGTTCCTAAATTAGGTGCATTAAGTTGTAGGCTAAATTTAGGAAGAATATCTGGGCATACAGATTATTTGTAATGAGCCATAAAACCTCAGGAGAATCAATGTTAATAATGCATTTAAGTTACATATTTTAAAGGCATGAAGCATACACTTTCAGAAATGACCTCACCTATTTACTCCCTTTTTTCCTAGCTTTTGAGAGACTTTTGGACTAGTATTTGAATAATGAAAAGCAGTTTCACATTATGTAATCTAAAAATTTAATTTGCTAGTGACCAATACTTTGATAATTTTATTCATAATTGGAAAGTAAGATCCTGCATATAGAAAATGCTGTGATTTTTCATCTCCTGGAAAAATATAATTTACCTTTGAAGTTTTTCTTATAATATATCAAGTCTAGGAAAATATTAAAAACACTTGATTCTGGAATAAAAAAATAATCTATTGTTACTGAATCAAAGTTAAGCCCAGTGAAAGACATTTTGTCAGGAAGCATGGATGAAAATTTCAATTTATTTATAAAAGTATTGATTTATGTATAGATTTACTTGGATAATAAGTTTTAGTTATTCCTCAAGACATAACAAATACTATCGCAAACCATCAAAACACTCTGAATAGACACATATGTAAGCCAGTATGTAGGATAAAGTATTTAGCTAGTGAGTCCTACTTTTTCTATTTTCATTGCTTCAGCAGATTTCTTGGAAAAACCCTGTATTTTTCATGTAATTGCTTCATAATACAATCACATCAATGCTTCATAATTGTTACTGAATGTGTTTCCTAAACCAAGATACCACAGAAACACCTAACAGTTAAAATGCTAATTTTTCAGTAGTGTAGTGGGACACTGCTATTGACTTCCTTGAAAATAAGGAGCAGATTATTTTATAACATCTTACTTAGGAACCAGATGTTAAACACAGTTTATAAAGCTATATGATAGTGGGAAGTTGCTCAGTGGCCAAAGAGTTCTCACAGCTGGATATAACACCAAATCAGAGTCTCCGCTACAGGAAGTCTGCTCAAGTAATGCTCAAAATACCCTTTGCTGGTGGACTAGTCTGTAATTTTTCTCTGACCTTATTTCTTTATTTTTACTTTTGCACCTCTGGCGTGCCATTCTTTCCTTTTACTCTTCTGAACTTTCCTCTACTTCACATGATCTCTTCTCAACTCCAAACTCACTTTAAACCTGACTGTCATTGCTGCTTTTCCAAACGTAAAGCCTCTCTTTTGACAGTATGAGAAAATCCACAGATGCTAGAGTTCCAGCATAAAGACTGGACTTAGTCAAAGATGGAGTGTCAACATCTTTATGGCCAATAACAATTGTTTTCTAATGATAAACACCTAAGTGATTTTACTTTCAGTTTAAAATAAAGAAACAGTCATTTTACTTACCTGACATCTTTTTCAAGTTGTGCAATATGTTCTTTCTGTAGACTTATTTGAGAATCTCTCTGTTGCACAGTTTCAATGAGATATTTATATGGCTGTTGTACTTGATTCAACAAAGAGTTTGCTCTCTCAAGCTGCCAAAAAAGGAAGTATTACTACTATAAATTTTACAATTTATAAATCATAATTACCTGATTATTATTGAATTATTATTGATTATTACCAATTGCATAATAATATAAACCCCAAACCTGTTATTTCACAAAAAAAAAGAAACAAACTACCCTTATCTAGTTCATTATCCTCTCACTTTTTTGTTCTAATTAAATGGTATTTTCACTGCAATCATGCTACCACTCTCTACACTTTCCTAATCTGCAATTTCAAGAGTTTTAATGTAACAGCTTCCATTGATGAAAAAGATCAGTACAGACAAGGCCTCTGTTTGTTCACCTTACTAACCACAAGTGACTTTTTTAAAAACAGTATTTACACTATTACAATGGAATTTTCAGCTCAAAACTGAATCTAAATAAAAACACAGTAATTATGGAAGAAAAGTTTCCTTTCCTCTAATCAATTACTATATATGAATAGTGAAATCCAACAGGATGTTTACAAGAGAAGTATAAAATGTCACACCCATAAGTAGGAAATAAACCTTTCTAACCCTATTCCCCAAACAAATTAGGATCACTGTGTTTAAAAAGCTTGCATGATATGGCTTGCATCTTCAACAATATAACAAGATCATTCACTAAAATATGTACAGAATTAAGATCGCACATCAAGATTTAGCAGTTTCAGCAGTTGGTGTACTGTCCTGGTTTCAGCTGGGACAGAGTTAAGTGTCTTCCTAGTAGCTGGTACAGTGCTGTGTTTTGAGTTCAGTA
>JANZLQ010000008.1:17364902-17395553 GCA_026212715.1 Elanus axillaris
CCGGCTGTGTCCCCTCCTGTCCTGGTTTCAGCTGGGATAGAGTTAAGTGTCTTCCTAGAAGCTGGTATGGTGCTGTGTTTTTAGTTCAGTATGAGAAGAATGTTGATAACACACTGCTGTTTTCAGTTGCTGCTAAGTAATGCTAAGACTAAGTCAAGGATTTTTCAGCTTCTCATGCCCAGCCAGAGAGAAAGCTGGAGCGGCACAAGAAGTTGGCACAGGACACAGCCGGGGCAGCTGACCCAAACTGGCCAAAGGGGTATTCTATGCCGTGTGATGTCATGCCCAGTATATAAACTGGGAGGGAGTGGGGCTGGGGGGGATCACTGCTCAGGGATTGGCTGGACATCAGTCAGCAGGTGGTAAGCAGTTTTATTCTTGCATCGCTTGTTTTGTATATTCTATTATTAGTAGTAGTATTTTCCCTTCCTTTTTGGTCCTATTAAACTGTCTTTATCTCAACCTTTGAGTTTTACTTTTTTTCCCCCTGATTCACTCCACCATCCCACTGTGGAGGGGGGAGTGAGTGAGCTGCTGCGTGGTGCTTAGTTGCCGGCTGGGGTTAAACCACGACAATAATACAAATTTACTATTTAAAAATTACTATGATCAAGTATGTTATTCAGCTTACACATAATTTTTATCCATTGATGAAATGGTACCAGAGCAATCTGAAGAAATATAACTGGAATCAGATTCTGTATTTGTAAAGATGAAATAGTGATGCTCTAAAACATTGGCATTCTTAATTTGCTGATAGGTGTGTTTTTGTTACAATTACATACAATCATTTTTAGGTTACTAAAAAACTTATTTCCTATTATATAAATGTAAAAATCGTAACTAGTCTGTTTTTACAGCTGTTTAGTTTTATACAATTAAAATTCATCTTTCTGAAACACAATGAAAAAAGATCTTAAAATGACTGAGAAAAATATGTATACAGTTATTTATATGCATCAACCATGTTAACAAGTCCTAGTCTTCATTCTTTTCCTGTATACTTAAGTCATTAAAAAAATGCTTTATATTAATCAAACTGGCTGGATTCTAAGACAAAACATAATGCACGTATCTTCATTTACTTTATCTTGAACAAGTAAATTCAGGAGGCACTTTTTTACCTTTGCTTTAGTCGTCTTTTGGCTGTTGTAGGAACATTAGCACCATACCCATAAGAGAAGAGAACCCTTTCAGCTTCAACTTCATTTTCCACTGCAAAAAATTGCAGAAAGGTACTGTTTAAGAACAAAATTAGAGTGCAAGAACATACAAATTTCTAAGCAATTCTATTTATTCTGATACACATGCACAAAAATTTTTCTAGAAGCTAGATTTTCAGTTGGCGTAACCTCTGGACCTGAGTGGAACAATTTCGTTCACAATTAGCATTAAAACAGTGCCATACATTAATGTCTTAACAACACTGGTAGGCTTTTCACTTTTTAGTTTTCCAATTAACATAAGACTCATGCAATATGAAAGTAAAGGAAAAGAGTTCAGTGTCCTTGAATATGCATATTATTGGTGTAGTCACAAAATACACACTAACAGTATAAGTTTAATTCAGCTGTACAGGGTTAGGTTATTTAGGTTTTTTTTCTAAAGAATTCATTTTCTGTGCATACATAAGGAAGTATAAGAAGATAAAATTAGGGCATGCTTAAGGCAACTGGACATAACCAAGTCCATGGGACCAGAATGGACACATCCGAGGTTGCCGAGGGAGCTGATGTCACTGTGAGGATGCTCACTATAATTTTTGAAAGACTGTGGTGATCAGAAATTTCTGATAACTTGAGGAAAAGAAATGCCATTCTCATCTTCAGAGAAGGGCAAGAAGGAGATTCTTATGTCCATACAAAGTAAAAATATTCAAAATAATCTCTGCCTCCATAGATGATTGATTTCTGAAAACATATTTCTAAGGATTTAAAACACATTGGAATTGCTTTGAAAAGAAATCCCAATAGCAGCAAGATTAAAACATGTACAGATTCTAATATTTCAGCTTGCATAATTCAGGTTTCCTCTCTCCTGTAAGAGAAAGTGGGGGGACAGAGAGGAGGGGGAAAGAGGGACAAAGAGAAAGGGAAAGCAGCAGGAGTGTGAGAGAGGGAGAGAGGACAAGGGAACACCAGCCCAGGCACCACATAACAGCTTTGATGAATCAAGTAGTTGGGAAGAGGAGAAACAAATTTAGGAAATGACATTACAGTCCTATCGGACTCTTATTTCCTAATGCTCAAGTGTCTCAAAATCAGAAATACCTTCTCCTCTCAACAACTTGCATAATACTATGGGTTCTTTCCTCACTTGTCTAATACCCTTTTAATGCTATTTTAAACAAGGATTCTTAAAAAGCATTTGGAAAGAGAAAAGACTCTAGTAGAGTACTTGTGGTAAGTCACACACCTAGTTACATGAAAAACAATACAGAAATTCCAGTAAGACGGAAGAAGTTTACTGATGGGGCAGTACAAAGGCAGCAGAACTTCAGATTTTCAAGGCTGTCTTAGTTATGACAGGGAATTCTCCAGTACCTTAAATACCTCTGGTTCACAAAAACATAAAAAATAATTTAACCTGCCTTTGTCATAATTGTTTTTTGGTTAGAAAGTCAGTGTTGTGTGTCTCAGAAAAGTGACAGTAAGATCCTGCCCTATAAATTCATATCTGTCAGTAGCGTCCATGTAAATGTCAGGTTGTGAAGAAAAACACAAAAAAAAATTTGGAAATGCTGCAGATACCAAGCCAAAGTAATGTTCTGTATCAGTGTGTGCTTCCCTTGTCTTCTTTTATGTCTTTCCAGGCTCTTCACCTGACTTTGTGGTGTAAAATACACATTTTACAAGTTAGGGGGACACTTATTAACACAAGTTTTTTACACTACTTAACAAAAAAGTGCCACTGTGAGGATACAGATAGGCTCAACATTTTTCTTAAAAGATACTAACCAATGGAAGGAAGAATAATCAAACAACTAGTCTACAACAAAAATACCCCAAAGTGAAGATTTTAGCCTGAAAAGGAAGAATAGACAAATGCCAAGAAAGTTTACTATTGTTATTCATGTGGAAACCATGCAGAAGCTGTAAGGAGTGGCTACATAAATTCATGATAGTTTCCTGAATAGGCTGTTTCATGTTATTTCAATATTAATAAAGTGAGACATAATGATGACGGAATAACAGTCACAATTCAGTGATGTCTTCCACATGCGCATTCTCCAAAGAAAAAAATAAAAAGCTTATATGATTATATGACAAAAGCCACCTAACATGTGCAAATACAGTTTATTAAAAAGTCCAGAGAACTCAACCCCACCAGAACCCCCAAATATTGTAAAACAGCAGAGGCTTCATAACTCATGGAGAAGAAAAACATATTACATGGTATTGAAATATAAAGAAGTGACCACAGGACTGAAGAGTAAATTCTTATTCTCACTAAAGTCCATAGAAAATTCTGATTGTCTTCCACACAGTGCTTCTGCCAAAACTGTCTTCCCTGAAAGACAGAGTGGAGTATTTCCAGAACACAATAAATTTGAGTAATAATTTTATTTCCTTATTTCAACTGTTTTTCTACTTTTAGCTACTTATGACATGTAAATACCAGGACATAATTTGAGACACAGGAGGAAGTATGTCTGTGTTCTCCTTCAAAGAGTTTTTTAAAAAAGAAATACTTTTATTTCTTCTGATTTTCCTCAGAAGTTCACTTTGGTGCTGGAATTCAGTCTTAGTATTAATCCTAACTTTCAATATCAAATGCATTAAATAATAGTAAGAAAAAAAAGTTACTTATTAAAGTATGTCGAAATAAAATTGAACTACAACTCCCTTTTTTTCTCCAATGAAATTGGAAAATAATTATATTTTAACGGAACATTCTATTTGGAAACTTTAATTTCTTTAAGTCATACTCTGTAGCATAGAATATAAATAGTAATTAAAATACATAAGAAGAAGTTAAGAATGATTTAGTTCTGTAAAAAACTTTACTGCCATCCCAAGATGCGTAAGAAAATGTAAATCAGCATACACAAAAACCAGCATTCTGAACTCTACCTTCTCCTTTGAAGAAATGAAGGTAAGGTCCAAAAATCGAGTTTTAATACATAAATACTCCTTAGGCAAGCTTATATATGTGTGCTTCAAAAAACATGTTACCAGCTAAAACATAAGCATGTATATAGCAAACATGCTTATGGTCAGACTGGAACCTTTGGGCAGTCATGCCATTCTAACAATTACAAGCTGCAGTGTATAAAATAAAAAAGTATGTACAGTGTAATTACTGAAGGCACCCGGACATCACTGCATCCCAGTAATACATACTTTGCTCTACACTACTGTTTATATATAAAGCTTATGCAATGATCTTCTACCTGGAAAACATAATTTATAAATTGCGATTATTTTTTTGAGGAGCAAAGAAAGAGAAAAGGACAAGAAGATCTATGAATTAGTTTGAAATCTTAAAATGTCCTACTCTGTTTACACACAGGCTAAAAGACTTCAAGATCAGAGTCTTAGTTTCAAATTAGAAATTAATTCCTTTGTGGATTTGTTTAGGCTGTGAATAGAATCAATAGAGATTTCACAGAAATTTGCTGTGTTTGAGAACAGATATTGTTACTTTTGCCAGAGACAAAAATTTTCAAGAGTAATCAGGCCTGAACTCAGTTCAGGGTTTAGTACTTGGAACAGACTGATCAGCCACAAGCAACTACTTCATGTCTAATTATTATTAATTCTACACAAGGAAGAGCTTTTTCCCCCAAATCATTAAAAAGTCACATTAATCACTATACTGTATTATGAAACCTATAATTGTCTGTCAACAAAGAGGGTTTCCTGGTACCCAAAATATACTTAAATAAATAATAGGAGAATCCTAAAAACCATATCTAATTAGGATGGATGTTTAGAATAAGGAAAAGAGAAATGAGGGGAAAAGAAACACTAAGATGATTTTTAATATCCATATGTCTAAGTTCATGTTTATTTGATATATATTTGCAAAAACATGCAGGAACCCCTCATTAATATTTTCTATAAAATTAATTATTGCATCTTAATTGTTAGGCATAAGGAGGGAGAATAACAGGCACTGTAATACTTTCCAAGCGCCACAAGAAACAAGACATCTTGTCATAATGCCAGGAACACCTACTGATACAATATAATTTGTGACAGAACTTACTTTCTGCTGTCTGCAATATTATCTCATCAAGCTCTTTTTCAAGTTTTTCATAAGTATCTAGCCTTGCTTGAAACTCAGAATTCTGTGTTTGAAGTTCAATAATGCGTGTTTCACTAGAAGACTGAAGACTATAAAATTCCTTAGTAAGCATCTGTGAGAATGAATAAAGGAAAGATCAGGGATTCAGCATTACAGCTCTTTTATAAAGAGGCAAAATATAATACATATATCATACTTAGCAGTATGACACTAAATATTTGATGTAACTTTTGCACAGGAAAGATTAAAACACTTTAAAAATCAGTTATTTTTTCAACTATATTATCTTGCATAGATTACACTGTCAGGTCATATCACTTATGCCTATCTCCTAAGGCTTTAGTAATTCTAAGAATCTCTCTGAAAAAGCTACAAGAATTTTAAAGGATAATTAAAAAAAACAAGGTAACAGCTTAAAAAATTAATAGACAGCAGTCAAAACAGTGTAAATGCATTTACTTTCATTGCTTTAACTGGATTCAGATTTCAGTTATCAATTAAAAAAGTTTCCTTTACAGAATGGTAAATGCACAAGTATCAAAATTTAGTATTTAAGATAAACAAAATTTTTATTACTTCCTTATTACTGAAAGGTAATATGCCATTAATGTTCAGGACTAATGTAAATACTTGATCCACTAACCTTTAAACAAAAAAAGCACATTCTCAAAAGTAGAAGTTACGAGGGTCTGTATAAGAACTAAAGCTTGATATAGTGCTTGCAAATAGAAAACGATATTGACAACATAAACTTTGTAAAACCAACCAGAATATGAAAAGTCTTGGTAAGTATAGTAGTAACTAAAACAGGTAAAGCAATAACCAAGTAGTACTGTAGCTAAGTTTAATACTAACTTCCCAAATAAAAATCCCAAACATTCAGGATGACAATTGAATATAGATCTAGAGATACAGAAATGTATGCATAGTTATACAGCAGTAATACCAGATTCACTGTCAAAAAACACTAAAGAATGCACAATGATTAGAGAAACGAGCCACTTGAATATAAAAAGATTGGTTTAGTGTCACAGGAGAATAAATTTATAGTTTAAAATTTGGCAACATATAAACCATCTGTTTCCTAGTTTTAGCATGCCCAAGAAGAGAACCTACTCTATGCTGAAATCCAAATAAAAACAAGAGCTTGTTCACAAAGCAGCTGCAGCTGAGTCACAAATACTAGTGACTACACTATTAATTAAGATCAATGTCCTATAAGAAGGGTAAGAAAAAACCCTTAGTACATTGATATTATATATAAGAAAGGAAATTTAAAAATCAAGAATTCAATCAAAAGGAACAAAAGTAAAAGCTTCAGACATCAAATACTTATATTTTGCAAGAACATTTCTTAAGAGCACTGGTTTCAAAGCATCTCTCTAAAGAGAAAAGGAAGTGCCAAAAGTGTTAGTAGAATTGAATGCCAAATACTCAAGATGCTATCAGATCAAATAAATATCCACAAAGAAAATGGAAATATGACTCAAATTTAACTATCTTCTCAAAGTTTAGACATGTCTGTGCAACTAAAAATCTGTTTAGCAACCTCAAAGTCTAGCAAAACTGGCACTCCCAGTACTTGTGACCACAACCAACCTCATAAGCCAGGATCTGAATGTCCCAATACAGACAAAACAAGAAATTACATTTTATTTAGAACTCTCTAATTCTGTTTCAACTCTATAGTTCCTTTTTGTAACCACCCTTGGCAGGTTCAGCACTAGAAATGCGGAGATTGAAGAACAGCATCCTTCTGCAAAAAATGAAGGCTGCTATAGCTGGCACCTGGAAAAAAGGTTTTTATTGTCCTATCCAGTTTGTATACTAACATTTGTTCTACGTACACTACCAATCTCATTTAAATCTCAGAAACTGGACTCAGTGATAAGATTTGGGGACTAACTTTGCACAGATGAAGAGATTTTATTTTAAAGTTAAGTTTGTTCTGCTAAATGCTGGACAGCTTTCCAATACCAAAATAGGTGAACAGCACATGATACATTTTTGAAAGTACATGTTTGAAAGGTAATAAATTCTAAGCTTGTAGAGATAAACAGGTCCAAGCTATTCAACTCTATGTAAATAGCTGCATTGGGTGCAGGTGTCCCGGTGTTGGCAGCAGGGACTGCCGGAACAGCCTCCGAGGAGAGGCTGGGCCTGCCCCATGCCAGACACAGCCAGCTCCTACCAACCCACTGCAGGGCATGGCTGAGCCCCTCAGCCATGGTGGTGATACCTCAAGGAAAATGTATTTAAGAATGGACAAAAATGGTGCGTGGCAGTGAGGAGTGAGGGAAAAAAGTGTGAGACAGTCTTGGTGTAGACACACAGGTCAGTGAAGAAGGAGGGGAGGAGGTGCTCCAAGAGCATGAGCAGAGATTCCCTTGCAGACCATGGAGAAGACCATGGTAAAGTAGGTTGTCCTCCTGCCAACCATGAAAGACCACTCCAGAGCAGATATCCACACTGCAGCCCATAGAGGCCCCCATGCTGGAGCAGGTGGACATGCCCTGAAGGAAGTGCAACCTGTGGAGAGCCCAAGCAGGAGCAGATTTTCTCCTGAAGGAAGCTGCAGCCCATGGAGGATCCGCACTGGAGCAGGGTAAAAGTGTGTGGAGGAAGGAGCAGCAGAGAGGAGCTGCTATGGACTGACCCCAGCCCATTCCCCATCACTCCCTGTGCTGCTCTGGGAAGGGGTGGGCAGAGGAGTCAGAAACGAAGGAGGGAAGTTAAACCCAGAAGAAAAGGGGCTGGGAGAAGATGTTTTAGTTTTTGTCTTCATTTCTCACCATTCAAATCTATTTCAATTGGTAATAAGTGAAATTAATTCTCCCCAGGTCAAGGCTGTTTTGCTTTTGATAGTAATTAGTAATTGATCTCCCTATCTTTGTATCAACCCATAAATAAGCTTTTTCAGCTTATTTAGCCCCCTGTCCTCTTGAGGAGGGGGAAAGAGAGAGTGGCTGGGTGGGTGTCTGGCAGCCGGCCAAGGTCAACCCACCAGAACAGGATTAGCAGTGTTAGGTCTTTTCAGTGCTGTATAAAGCATGCTCTCCTTGACTTCTTCAGCTGTAAAAATTTGTCCCAGAATTGTGTATCAATAAAATGCATTTTTATTATGTACCAATGCTATTACAAATCCTACATTTTAATAAAGATACTGAATTAACCATAACTGTTCTGGTATAACTGTTTTCTTTCTCTACAATAGTCACATAGACTGACATAAGCAGCTCTGTGATGCAAGCATATATATACCTCACGTGAATGAGGTACTGTCTTCAACATCTCTCTATGAGAGATTGTTTTGCCTTCTCTCCCCTAGGTCTTGTTTTCCACTGAACTGGTCAAACTTAATAAGCTTTGTCATTAGATTCTGCTTCAGCAAAATTTGGTTGAGATACTAATTCAGCCATGTATGTTCTTTGCTACTTTTGCCCCAAGCTTTTCCATTTTACATTCTAATTGAAAACAACTATGCAATACCCTGTAAAGTGTCTCTTTGTATAGCATACCTCCAGCTTTCTCTGATATTTCTCACATTCCATTTGGCACTGTGAAAGATTTTTAGCTGTTTCTTGTTGCATGAGTTGAACACGTTCACTTTCAAAGGACTTTAACTTAGTTTGGTGAAGAAGTTCAGCTACTTTGCTTTCTGTGCCAAGCTGCATTTGTCTATACCTAAAAGAAACGAAAAAGAAGTGTTGATGATTCAAAAATAAACAAACTTAGAATACATGCTATTTCTCTTCATTACAGGTATAAATTTCAGAAATTAATACAGTATTTCTAAGAGTTTACTAAGTATTAGTATGGTTATATATGTAACTACTGCAACCTGTATTTGAAACATCATTAGGAAAATTCAATACTATAATGACAACAAAACACAATACATAGAAAACTCAGTCCATGACTTTTCTGAACATGTGGTTAATGCACAATCAAATGACAATGACCTTGCAGTATACTTTACTTTTTAAAAACATTAGATCAATGTGAATCTCTTTCTCAGTACACAAACGTAAGCATTGAAGTCTTTTCATGGGAGAGAAACTAAGAAGATACTGTCTCCTGTCTTCAGCACCATGTTACAGGTGATAGGGAGAAATGGTATTAGACAATGGTATTAGACATCAGTGGTGCATCCCTTGGGATAACATGGATATGGACTATACTGCTTTTTCCCATAACCAAAGATATGAAGAAACATCAGACCACAATGGTGTATTAATTTCCACAGTCATTCAGAACTACAGGTCCTTCTCAAAAAGCAGAAATGAAGTATACTTTTGAGAATATCACTATACAGTAATTACAGGGGACAGATAAATAATATTCCACTTAGAAGTGCACTTAATTCATTCTATTCATTGTACTTGACAGGCAATCTCAGAGGGGTAAAAAAGTTTGCTGATAGAATACTAAATTACTGGACTGTAGAAAGTGAGGGTGATGTGAGGAACACTAGAAAACCTTATGAAACTTAGCATTAAATAACATATGAAATTCAAAGGAGGTTGTAAAAGTGATCCTAACCATATATACCAAATGAATTCCTAGCTGACTGTTTTTCATTCACGAGTGACATCTTGGCGTTATATTAGATAAATCCATGAAAACTCTGGCTCAGTGTTAAATAATAGTCAAACCCAACATTTTGGGAATTACTGTGAAAGCAATAGAGAAAATACAGAAATCACCATGTCACTTTACAATTCCATGCTGTTGCCTGCATACTGAATGCTGACTACTGTTCTAGCACCTCATCTCACAAGGTATTTAACAGAACTGGTAAAGCATCAGAGAAAGGTAATAGGGATTACCTTTGACAAGCAGCAACATCATGCACTTACACTCTGCGGAAGAAATTACTTAAACAAGCTAGGACTCTACAACTTGGAAAACAGATGGTGTAAGGAAAAGGAAGAAATAAGAGAGGCCTGTAACAGCATAAGTGGCATGGAGAATGAGAATAGGAATCAATTGTATTTTCCAACAGATGAATGAGAAGGCATCAATAAAGCTAGTAGATGCAGAATGAAAACAAATAGAAGTCATTCTTGACACATGAAACCTGTGAAATTCCTTACCATAAGAGGCAGTGGATGCTAAAATTTAACACTTACTCAAGAGGATACTGAACAAACTTGCAGCAGAGAAATCCTTTGAGAACTATTAAATGAAAGATGGTACTTCTCACACAGAAGTCACTTAACAAATTGTTAGAATGCCAGATAAACCTTTACTCTAACCCAGCTCGGCTGTAATGTTAGCTGTCATTTGTCAAATAGCAGTTGCAACACAATTCCATCCTATTTAACACCTGATCTTTAGGTGGACTGAGAGGGTTTAACAAAAGGAAGGGGATTACTTCAAATATTTTCCCTGAGGATTTCAGATGTGGGAATGTTTCTAAGGCACAAAGAGGAAGCAATTTTCACTGTAATTAACTTGGAACAAAACTAACAGGTGTCATTATGATGCCCTTTATAATCACTCTGTAGACATCAGTGTATGAGTAAGCAGTCCAATGCATGAATGAGATTGTTCCTACAGAAGCTGCGTAAGGAGAGGCTGGAAGTTCTGTCTACCAAGCTCATGAAAAGATTGCTCTTTTTTTAAAAACAATTTTCTTATGCTTGTTCTCAGAGTTACTGCACTCAAACTGCTAAATGCCGATTATCTATCTGGCTATCATTTACTGCTGTCAATTTTGCTTGAGGATGCTTTTCAAGTGCTGATGCTTTGAGTATTTCATCACTTCTCCCTGGCTGCATGCTCCCAATTTCATTTTACCACTTAAGTTTCAGCACTCTTACATTCTCCATACTTTGTACATGATCAGCTGCAGACACGACACTAAATCTGTTCTGCTATATACATGGTTTACAATCCTGGGTAGACTGTTTTGTTCCAAAATGAGTAAGTCTTGTCAAAGATACATGTCACCCAGCCAACTGATATGCAATGCAACACACAAATGAAATTTATCTACAAGTCACATTTATTGACTTTCAACAACAAATTTGTATCTTCTGCCTGTATACAAATTAAATGGCAATGTCTTCATGTACACAGCTTCAGTCCTTATAGTAGTCTGAGGTTCAATGATCTGTTCTGTACAGAGCTTACACACTTGAAACATGCATAAACACAGGCATACTTCTCTGTACCTACTTTCTATACTTTACAGACAAGTCTGTAGTTCCCTGATGATTTTGCAAATCTATTAAATCAGCTGGGTGCTTCCAGAGCATGCTTATCAACCCAGTCATGAACAGTAACTTCAGAAAAAAATTTTGTACTTTGTTTTGGAAATTTGAAGTAGCTTACATGTGCATGATCTGTTTTGTACTGGTAAGGTTATGAAGAGTCAGTTTTCTTTTGACCTTACTACACTGTTGAGCTCACTAGTAACTCCTCCACGGTAGCACCAGAGTTTCTTTGCCATATTTGCTTTTACTTGACCAGATAGTACCTCTGGCTTCTTGGTTGCTATTTCAGCACAAGTGCGTGTGTGCATGCATGTGTGTATAGAGTCATGTAACACAATGTCAAAATACATTCCTTAATCTGCCTAGATGGTCTCTAAGGGAAAACAAAAGAAAACAAAACCAGCCTATGCTTTAATACTATTATGGAAAAAAACAGTGGAATGTGGGTGTGCAGGATTTTTCTCCATCAAGAAATTTTAGCGAACTTGCTATAGTGAAAGAATAGAGGTTGTTTTTGTCTCACAGAAGAATGAGGGTTGGCAATGAAAGGGAAATTACAGATTGAGCTAATAAAAAAAAATTTACACCCCCCACCCCCCCATGTAAGAATCATCTGAAATGAGGAGGTCTCAACTTCATTAGGTCTCTGTGCCATTAGGATGAGCAGTCAATAATGCCTGAAGTTTGCTAAAGCAGAGTGACACAATGGTTATCAAAAAGGTTATTTCTAGAGTAAAGTAGAAGAGAGAATATTCAGAGAAGGACTTAAACTCTGGTTTGTAACGATGGTTTTAAGATTTTTCAGAGGAGTCTGTTCTTGCAAATGGTGGATAATGATATAACAACTTTTCAAAATCTACATACAATGAGAGTAAGCTGAAAGATTTCATGCTAAAATCATGTAGTCTATATACTGAAGAAAGTATGGCAGCCAACTGTATTCTGAATGGAGGAACTACAAAACACATCCAGCACAGCCTCATCTAATATTCAGAGATCTCTATCATATATGTGTGTAAAGCGAGATTCACTTAACATTTCCAACTTCTTAAATCATTCCATAAGTACTGAGACAGCAACTCTAATGTGTTTTTACCTAACAGAAACAAGACACTTTTTTACCATTGTCTATCCCATTGACAAAACCTGAGATGTACAGCAGTACTCATCAAAAGTGTAAGTGAACAATGAAGTACATTATAAGACAATAAATTTGTAAAATTAAGCATTCAAGAAGCAGCAAATACTAGTATTAAGCTTGTTAATAGGAAAGAATGCCAAGCAAGTAAACGCAGACAATATATCCTCCAAAGGAAGTCCTGCCAAAATCATACAAAAGACGAACCCTTTCTAATTTTGCAAACTTTATTATACCAACCTAAAGCTCTTTAGGATGTATTTTAGACATTTTTTTCCAGTTAAAAAATGGAAAAAAACCTTGTACATTGTGAAATCATCCTGATTCCACAGATGGGTCAGTTTCAGATCTGAGATCTTTAGAGTAATTACAATATACCTTCCTATTTGTACAATGTCTGTGCTTTGGTTCAGTGCCAAATTTGCAGAGAAACCTAAATGCTACAGACATTTCCTCCTTAACCTGTCCTATTGCAAACCTTCCACTTCCAGCCTCTAATGTTCCTGCCCTCCTCCCTCTCTGTCCAGATTTCTCCTGATTTCCAATTCTATTTTCATTCCTTCTACTTGGGGCATGCATTTGTTTTTCTTCTCACCTGTGTTCCTAGCCTATTCAGCTTCCATTGCTATCTTATAGCCCTACTCTCTATCTGCTGGTTTTCTTTCTCTCTATTCCTACATCACCCTCATAGTTTGGCTTCCTTCATCAAATCCTAGCCATACTTCTTTCAATATGAGGTTCAAATCCCAGTTTAACTTCCTCACCTTTTGCAACCGACTCTGGTTGTTAAGGCTTCCTCACTTCCAAAGAGCCCAAAGCTAAGTATAAAAGTACAGAACAGATTTTTCCTTACTCTTCATGCCACTTGGAGTCACCAAAGGAGTAACTGCAGTTTAGACAGGCCTAAATTAAATTCAGTCATGTTACAGACTGCACATACGCTGTCCATACATGTAGCAAACTGAGACTACAGTTCAAACATGGGCACTCAAAGGATCTTGTTTTCATTGGTTTTCTTTTTGATCCTTGGTACTAAAAACTGGTTGGCTTGTTTCTGAGCAATCAAAAATTTCCCATGAATTGAGTACACATGCTATCCACTAAGTAACTGAAAATGTAGGAACTCTGATCTTTAGTTTCAAATGCTTTCACTGCTCAGCTTCTGAAGCACTGAATATAAGTCTGATGCATCATGTATCTGACTGGTTTCATAAAATGAAAGTTTGTTTTAACATTTACTACAAAATGGGTAAGAGAACTGTCATTCTTCATTTAAAGGCATGTATTTTATGGAGATTGTTACACTAATTTAAAAGGCATTTTTAGTCTTTTGTAAAATTCATTGCTTCATTCATGTCTATCAAATATGTTAAATTCTTTCTAATCTGGACTAAAATAACAATGCACTTAGTAACAACAATTTAAATACCTCCAACAAAAGCAAAACCAGCTCTGAGTATAATGATTAAACAGAAGATGAAGCATGCCATCTACAAATTGTTTAAACAACGAAAAATTTGTATGCTGAAATAGTTTTCACTTAAAATTTGTTTTCCCCAAATAACATGCTAGGAATTTTTTCAGCACAGTATTCCTGTTTTAGATTGTTATTAAAAAAAATATCCAGAAACATATAGCTTAAATGCTAAAGGGCAAACATGATTTAACATGCAAGTTCTTGCCAGATGTTACATTTGCTTCATATCAAGTAATTAAACATACAGTACTTTTGCATGTGGTTTAGCAAAATCTGTTTGAGAAAGCTTAGAAGCTTTGTTTAAAGCTGCTCGCTTCAAAGCAGATTTTTGTGTTTTGCAGCATTCTAAGCATTTGTTATGTATTGGACTCTGATCCTCATTCTGTTGAAACAACTTCCTTGGAGGCAACACTTCCACATACTATTTTGCAGTTTGTAGGAAGTGCTAGTTCCAAACAACCAGATTCAGCAAGATAAAGAGCTGTTTTACACTACCTGTAGTTTCAGGACACCTAAACCCCCAATTACCTATGCATTAATTAAGTGGAGTTCTTCAGCACGTAGAATGCATGTATTCTTTTTACCCTAACTAGACTAATGCCCAGCGTACACTAGATTCGACATTTTTCCCTGAAGCGTCCAATGGCAACGTGCATACTTCATGTATATTCTTGTACCTTATACCAGAGGAAGAAACAAGTTAGCTGCTGCACAGATCTTCTCACTAACCTGTAACACAACTGGAAAAGAGCAAAGTTAAAGGTGGGTTGTAGAATGTACTTATAAAAGACACATCTTGAGAATTACTGTAAATGTAGTTGCTTATCTTTGTGTTTATTCCACTAGGACAGCTACAGTGACCTAATTACCACGATGAGTGTACCATCCCTTTTAAGAATTGGAAGAATGAACATTACAAAAGATGAGTCTGCTTTAGATTTGTCTGCTAAATCATGCTGACTGGCAGGGACTGAAATCCATCTTTGTTTCCTTGTCTCTGGACTATGCAATTGTGCTTCCTTTTATTTGACTCTGACACTGTGAAACTTAACATTTGCTCCCGCACCAAAATACATCTTCAACAGTAATGCCAGACTGCTTCAGCCTAGCCTAGCCTGTGCTTGGGAGTTGTATTTCAGTCATGAGAACTTCATAATAAACCTTCACTAGGGAGTTTTCTCCCAATCCTGGAGCTCTGAGGGACATTGAATCCAGTCCTCCACTCTCTGAAAGTGTGTGCTTACTTTCAGGCTACTGTAAAAAAGATGAGCAACTCCTGTCATGCTTTTATTAAAAATGAAACAGGATGTGGTTGCTGCCCTGTGTTAATTCAATGCTGCTGATGCATGCTTAGTTTGCTAGGAGTCACTTGCCTAGGCTGTTATTACTTGGTTTAAGTAATCAGCAGCATTACTGAGTTAACTCTTTTGTTATTTGATTCAATGAAATAAACACAAAATCTATTCAAATAACCTAACAACTTTATTAATATACAGATATTAAAAACAGCATTCTTAACAAAAAGAAAGGATCTGAAGAAACCAATCAGCATATAATAAGGAACAGGATATAATTTCACCATTTTGTCCTCAAAAATGCTCAAAAAGTCTTCCATCTTGAAAGTATGAGAAACATAATGAACTGAGGTGAAACATACATCTGGACAAGCAGCAGAATAAGCACAATTAGATTTCTCATTGCCTAAACAACAACTTTGCTCAAACAGATAAATACTTCAATTTTTTTAAAAATTCACTTTGAAGTGACAGATTGAAAAGGGTCCCTGCTCTGCAATATGGTTTTGTCTACTGAACATACTTTAACCAAAGAGCAAAAACCCTGAAGCATATTTTTTAAAACCTCATTATGTCACATTTTCTGTGAACATTATTCTCTATTTGATTTCCCATGACATCCCAAATCATTAGCTTTATTAAACCAGTATTTATACCCCATAGCTTACTTCAGCCCTTGCAAAAACTGCCATGTTCACAAAGCTGATTTTTGTACTAAATCAACAAAAAGGCAAGAAATTGTAGAGAGACTTATCCCCCAATAATGTATATCAACTAGTATAGATAATAATTAATTTGAATTGTAACTGTGAGAGGCTTTGACATGAGAAATATGTAACGGACCTCAATGAAGAAAATGCCAGCAACTTCCTTGCTATAAAACACTAAAAAAATGCGTCAACTTTTAATATTATTCCATACTAAATTTAATATTTGTAACATACATTTAGAATTGTCTAGCTTGATCATTTTTTCTGCTGTTCATAACTAACTTTTTTAAGCTATCATACAATTTCAATAATGATTCAACAACTTTCCTCCTTAAATCAAGTATTAGCTTTTCCAGAAATATTGTTACTTCATGAAAATATTCTTTAATAGTAGTAGTATTTGTGTTTCCAGAATATAACTGAAATAAATTGTTATTGAGCAGATGAAACACACGTGAACAGATTTGGGTGGTATCAGAAGCCACAGAAATTGTTCATTTCATTTTTATTATTGCACTGCAAACATTGTTCTTCATTGCTCAATTAAACTAAGAAATTGGAGTCAACAGTTACACCAAGACTCTGAAATTATTGCTTGAATTGTTTTTTCCTCTTGGATAAAACATACAAAAATGTATCTTTTAAAACTCTCCACTCCCACTAGTCACAGATGTTATTTTCTGTCAGATATTCAGCTAAATCAATATAAATATTTTCAGGTCTTTCTTGTGATTCTGGATAGAGTGACTATTACTTGCTGGTGTTAATTCAGTATTCAGGGAGTTTCCAGAGTACCAGTATATGCATGTAGTTTTACTTTACATTGCTCAAAAAATACATTTTGATGTAGCATGACTGACCCTCTCAGCTCACAACTGGACCTTAGCATATTTGCATACATTCCCTTCACTGAATATCTAGAGCAACAATTTTTCAAGATAGCAGCTGAAACAAATGTAGGACTGATAATTAAGCTTGACACAACTATGAGTAAACTACCAAATTTGCGTGATATTCTTGAGGTAAACAATCAGTCAATATGCTATAGATCCTTTCCAGGGAATAGACTTTTTTTTTTTTCCTTAATCAGTCCACACTAGTGCTGTCACTGTGAAAAAAGAATACTGCATCCAAATATGCATGTGGATGCTTAAGTATACACACACACACAAAAAACCCAAACTCTGAAAGAAATCATAAAACCTGCCTTGTTAAAGTTAGTAGATGTTTTGACTAATTCATTTTAAAAAATATCTTAAGTCACAGACTTTAAACCTCTGCAGACACTGAAAAGAAGCTACTGAAAACTTCTGATATACACATATTGGTCAAATCTAAATCATAAATGAACAACAGGAAGGTGATTCAAGGAAATAAACTCTCTGGATGTTCATGTTGACAAAGTTTGTTACTTTTTCTATTCATTTACATGATTTACATGGTGAACACATTGATCTGTAAATTGCCTATACTTCTTTTTCCAATCTTTTCCCTTTGCTACTCTTTCTATAAACTAGGTTGCATAAGCAGTTTATTAAAACTAAAACCAAATTAAAATTAAATGAAAATTAATTATTAAAATTAAAAATGGATTGCAAGGATATTTTGAAAGAATATTATGGGTGATGCAAAGGGTATACAGATATGTTGTAGTCCTATACACAAACTACTACTGAGCAAAAAGCAACTAACCGTCTTATACAACTTTGATAAAACTTTTGCAGTAAACCCAGAGACTAAAAGACTAATAAAGATAACAGTCCAAATCATGAAATTAAAGTCACATTGTACGCATTGGAAACATAAAAAATTCCACACTGTTTAAGAAGAAAGCAAATTTAAATATGAACCAGCAATCTTATCGTCTACCTTCCACAATAGCATTTATCATCTGTTGTGGTATATGCTGCTGCTCCTCTGATTTAACAGAAAATTCATTTAGATAGTTTCAGATGTAAATATATACTTAATAAAAGGTAATTACTGTATGTTTTTTAATTCCATTAATGCAAAAGGGGAAAAAGTTAATGTGAAATGATTGACAGAACAGCAGTTATAAAAGTGACAACAACAATACTGAAACGTCTCTCTCTTTTAACAAATAAAATCTAAAAAGCACTAAAACCACAGAAAGCTACAAACAGAAGAAAAATGTCTGGAATGTCATATATGTCCTTAAAACAGTCAGAAATGAATATACAAATATTTAAGTTCTGAATTCCACAAATGTAACTTGTACATAATTAATAATATCAAAACTAAAATTCCATTCTGTACAGTGATAAAAAAAAAAGAGCTTTTTAGATGATCAGCAAGGAAAAAAGTAAAGGAAATGTCGTCACTGAAGCTTCCCAGAAAAGGACAGAGAGAAAAATGAGAAAGTAGGGAAAAATCTTTTGAGATAAGCGCTAACTGGGAGACCATCAGACAAAGCTCCTCTGACATCTGAAAAAGAAAAGATGTATGTAACTATTGTATCAGCAGAGAGACTGCTCCCTCCTCCATTTTCCCCACTGAAAAGTCTGGCAGCGTAGGTCAGAAGGTTAGGGTTCAAACTGCCATAACTTAACAAATGATTGGTATGTCCTTTATATCACACATAACAGGTTTGATTTCCTGATAAGCAGAGTTCAAAGTACAGGCATACCTTGCTATCGTCAAGGTTGTGTTCCTAAAAGTGCTACAGTTAGTAATGATGGACAGCAAAGCAACTTTTCACCTAAGAATTAATGTAATGGAGGGTCTTGGTGTCTGCCGCGTCTTAAGAAATACGCAAAATCTAGCTGTGAGAGGCCAGTGTATTGCTGCATAATTTTCCATTTATTCCCCAGAAAAATTACCACTTAAAAATGAGATCTCAACAATGCAAATCAATTATTGAATAATTCAGGTTGAAAGGGATTTCAGGGGGCATCTAGTCCAACATCCTGCTCAGAGCAAGGGCAGCTATGAAATCAGACCAGGTTGCTCAAAGCTTTAGCCACTTGGGTCTTGAAAACTCCCAAGGATGGAGACTGCCCACAGTAATGCTTGGCTGTAGTGAAAAAGTTTTTCCTTATACCAAGTCAGAATCTCCTGTTTCAACTGATGTGCCCTCATCCTCCTACCATGCTCTGCTGTGAAGGGCCTGGCTCTATCTTCCTGGTGACCTCCTGGTAGGCACTGAGGGCACTGCTGTGAGGTACTGCAGCAGCCGGATGGAACAAACCCCCTCCTCAGCCTCTCCTCACAGAGCAAGTGCTCCAGCCCTGACCATTCTGGTGGCCCTCCACTAGATTCACTCCAGTTAATCATTATGTTACTTGTATAAGATAGTTTGCATTTCCTTATTAGCATTTGAATACTACATAAAAGCTATTAAAATACTAAAAATCATGTAACAAAGATTAACTGTACTTCCAGCAGTTGTTTTAAACCAAGTTTGATACTGGAAAAATAAATAGATTTCCATCTGCCTTTCAGAACTTAAAGGAACTTACATTAAGCTGCCTGCAGGCCATCAGGCATGCTTCAGTGCAACTGGGCAGCTCAGGGAAGTTTTTGTTAGAAGAGCAAAGGATGGAAAGACACACTAATGGTAACAGCTAGCAGAGATAGGTCTTACATAATGAAAGGATACTAAAATGACTGACAGACAAGCAACGGGTAGCAGAGCATTACTGGATCTGTCTTCTTTCAAGTCTAAGATATGTTAAATATCCTTTCCTATGCAATGATAGTAACTGGAACCACATTAACTTTACCATTTAAGAGAAAACAAAGGAGACAGTGTGAAGCCTCTCTTCATTCATATGACCTAAAACACAAGCTCATCAACTGCATTTCAGCTTTAAAGACAACTATCAAATAATAAAATGTTGTATACTAGCTGGTTTGTTACAAGTCTTAAGGCATAGATACCTGTGCGTGTCATTATCCAGAAGTGAAACATGTATTACTTTGAAAAATTATTTTTCTTTAACTGCACAAGTCCTTCAAATCAATCAGAGAATCTTTTGAAGATATTGTAAGAACAATAAATACACTTAGACAACTGCATCAATACCATAGGAGAACATGGAAGATACTCTCACAGTCCAAAACAAAATGAAGGAGCTACAATCACGTTCTGCACGCTCTTAAAAGCTTCAAGCAGAGTAATAAATGAATCCTGAACAGATGCATCACCAAGCTGTTTATGACACTAATGAAATGAACTCATTTCTCTTCCTTTCTAAGCAGGAAAAAGTCCAATGAATCAAAGTTTTCTATAAAGCAACCTATCCCAATAAATTCTTCAGTTATCGAATTATCCTATACTACCTGCTGAGGCATGTGAAAGATGAAAATACTTAAAAAATGCAGTAACTATTTTGAAAAATAATCAGTTAACTCCAAGCTATCTCTGCTCTTGAGCATATTTGCTCTCACAACATACTTTTCTATATTTTATCAGTTGCCTGACAAGTTTAACAAAATTTTTATAGACAGACAAAACTTTGCCTTTATATAGCTCTTCTACTTTTTCTACTACTAAAGTTATTAATTTGAGAAGGGTAGTATTGAGGGAAGCAGTTAAAAAAGAGAAAACAAAATCCAGGTTTGAAAAGAAAAAAAGGGAGTCAGAATTAATGAGTTACAGAGATGCTAACAGGCTTTGTAATAAAAGTTTCAAGCATACCTTCTAAGAAGAGTCTTAGATGTAATATAACCAACACCTGGCTACTGAAAGACCACAGCAAAAAGCACTTAAATTTATTTATTTTATTGCATATAAATCTTAGACTAAGTTTTCTGTTTCTATGCTTCCTCTAATTATGTCCAGCTCTCTTCTCCCTTCCTACATATCTTTTGTCTTAATTTTTGTATTTTCCTCCCATTTTCTTCATTCTCTCTCACCATTTAATCAATTCTTTCTTCAGCTGAACTATCACAATCCCTGCAATAACCACATCTAAGAAATAGAATGTTCCTTCTTCTTCTTGTAGTGGACTTGAAAACAAATGTTTGTTCTTTTGGGTCTTGTCCCCTAATGGGACTTGTAGATAGGACACTCTCGATCTCCAAATACTCCCTGTCCCAACTGAGTACCTGGAGACTATAACTTTTTCTTTTTAACTGTTCGGTCATAGCATAGCAAAGTAGACATCTTTTTATTGTGGAATAGAAAGAGAAAGCTCCTACTACTCTGTGCATTCAGTGCTCGTATCATTTAATCCCTGTCATCATCCATTCTTTCTGCGAGGAGCCCTAGAATATGGCTACATCTATCATGCAACTAACAAAGCAACTGAAGATGCAATTCTTGCACTCACTGAACAGCAGCTGGGAAGTTCCCCTTAACATAGCCGTATTGTTAACATTAACTCTTTTCATAAAAGTAAAGGAATCCATTCACTGAAAAGTATGTTAAAACATGGCTCTAACCCTTTGTATTCTTACAGTTTGGTTTAAAAGACTTGCATTGAATGAGGACTTAAGATACAGCCAGGAAAAGTTAATTTCCCCTTAAAATTTGAAGAATGAACTGTTGCACTTCAGCCTGACCACGCAGGTTACCAGTTTTGTGTGAATACTTAGGTCATGAATGAAAAACTGTCTAGTTAATACTGTACTTCAGTTAACCTTATTTTGTGTGACGTGCAATTCTTTCGCCTTCTTTATTACGAGAAGTTTTAAGTAGATGGAGGTGTTTAATATTTTTCCACAGTATTTTAAACTCTATTCCATGCTGAGCTCCATTCTCAGCATTCCATTCTTCCACTGTTAAAGTCTGAACCAGGTTGGAACCAGACTCTAAGCTTAATGTAAAACCACTTAATAGGCTAATAGTTCAACTTGCCTTAATTCAAAATGGAGTCAGTCTTTCAGAAAACAAGAAAATCTGCTTACTGTCAGCTGTTCTTGAAGATGCAGTGTTTATAGGTACATGACACTGAAGCATGCTCATCTTTGCAATACTAGTGGGGCACACAGTCTAATACTTTGACTGCTGTTACATAAATGGGGTGGAATTTGGCCCGTATTTTCACTTCTTCCCAATCTCAGAATTCCTGGTAACCATAAATGCACATTCAAAGGCAAGCAATAAAGAGGGTATGCCGTGAATGTACATATAGAAAACACGCCTTAAAGAACAGTTATAGGTAAATTTGATTTCTGCAGTTCTTATTGAAGATTCCCTACCCATACTGAAAGCAACAAAGCCAAAGGGTTTCAGAAGTTAAACCACAGCAGTGCAAATCTCAGGGGTGAACTCATGTTGGGAACCATCACTGTGACACAGGTTCTACTAGATTACAATTACAAATATTAGAGCTTTTTCATCCTGTGAAGAAAGCTCTAAGGCATCGAGGTTCTGTAGGATCACTCTGCCACATACAACAATGTATTTAAAAGTTTTGAGTCTGTTAATATCAAATGAAAGCATGTCAGCTATACAAACGATGTAGCACTTCACTGTTGAAGTGGGAAAGGAATTCTTATTGTTGCCTGACAGTTAACGGGCCAAATGCTTCAAACTACAGTATGTAATGAAGCACTAGACACATTACCTCAAAAAAGGTCAGTGACCTAGCCATAACATAAGTCAAGAATCTGATTGACTCAGCCACACACATGTTAATAAATACTTTGTCGTATCAAGCAACGCAATGCCTGTGATGAGTAGGAAAACTACTTCTGAAAACCTAGCAGTACTCCTGATAAGGGAGGGATCTGAGGCTTACATGACAAATCTGACCCAATTTCAAAGAAAAATTTTCAAGAATACTAGCAGTCTCCTCAACTTCTATCTATAAAGTCTTATAATAAGAACTTTACTTGTTATATTTCCATTAGTAGATTCCCCACTGTTACAGGGTGTTGGGGGTTTACTGTACAGATGATTCTGGTCAGCAAAAGCAACATAGGAAAAACACTGAGCAGCTTTCTCAGATAGGAAATTAAAAAAAAAAACCTTCTCAAATTCATTCCTGATTCATCCAAATTTGAAGAGAAAGATTTACACTTGCTCCCTGTTGGTGTCTGAGGTAAGATGACTAATCACGTGTTATCTCCAAGGTCTTTGAAAATAGCTCTTAAATCATCACTCCTCACTTTAATTGTCTTTTAACTGGGAACAAGCAATCCTATTTACTAATGTGTTCAACACTCCTGTCAGTTGATGAACCAATCCCATTTGATCCATTATTCCTAAGTGAGGAGATGTCATTTTGACTTTTGTTAAGCAAATTATATGAAAATAGTGTCAACTGACCATTATTTATATAATGATACTGAATTTACAGTCACAGGACTTTGTGAATATTTTTTTCCTATTCTTAAGTTCCAGGGATATGGGAGTGTAAATTGTCCTCCAGGGTGAAGCTCAAGCTTTACGTCAGCAGATTACTGGAATGAAGTCCTTAGATGAAGTAAAAAGTCTCTGTATGGGAGTGAAGATCTTAGAAAGTAAAGAGCAAACACACTTTCAGTCAAAACAAGACCTCCATCCCAGTTTCCTGTTTTTGTCAAAGGGTGTCTCTTTGAGAAGAGACTCTTTCTGGATTTTTTAGTAACAGCTTTTTTTGGTCAATGTTTTGGACCTTGCACAAAATGTCCATTTTCCCTCTTTAAAGCAGAGTAAGCAAAAAACATGAGTGTCAAATTTGAGAAAGTTACCTTCAGTAAGAAAGCTACCGGTGGAGGTGACACCCCGAGATGTGAAGAAAAAGCAGAAACCACAGTATAGTTCTGGACTTCATGCTCTGTATCCTCAGCTTCATTTTGAAAGGGACTAAGTATGAGAATGCAGGACTGTTGGTTATAGGTGACATGCATGAATACTAATAAACAAAGGAAACTGTCTTTAGACTTGAGTGTATGAATGCACATATATGGAGACAAATATCTAAGGGAATCAGTATTTCATTAAAAAGTTGTTACTTCTGGATGAATGCTGCTAAGATTTGCAGTTCTTCTGGCCACAGCAGGTTTTCAAAAGGAAGCCTGGGCTTTCAATAATGAAGAGCATTTTCCAAGACTCCAGTCAATACGTAAGCTAAGCAGAACACTAAATTAATCTTCACTCAGCTTTGTGCTGAAACTAATAACAGTGTATGAACAGACAAACAGATAAAGCTAGATCAGATACATTAAAAAACACAATGAACTATGTATACACAGTCTTAGATACAGTAAAAAGTAACCACAAAGATCTGCTTGTTTGACCCACATAAAACACAGGACTTCCCTGAATTAATTCTTGTGTGAATTAAAATATGTCAGTAAGAGTAAAGAATATCTACTTTGAGAGAAACAGTATTTTAGATATGTGTCAAATTCTAAACAGGGATTATTTTGAAGTGGCCTGTGGCTTAAACTGTTTGAACAATTTTCTTTGAACTTTCAAGGGAAATTCTCCCCTTCAGAGTAATAAAAAATATAAAGCTAATTCAACTCTGCCTGTAACACCAAGACTGGGAAGATACGGAATATTTAGCATTTTATCCCATCTTAAAATTGTTTTGTCAAAATAGAAGAAATTCTTTATGAATCTCTGTTTCCTAGCCAGATAATACAACACAATTCAACAGAACTTACTTGTTTATCTAAGATATAATATCTTTTTAAAGCCAAATATATTATTGGTTATTTGCCACTTACCACCACACACAACATTATAAATTAATCAAAGAATAAAACTTGTTAAAACTGCAGAATCACACCTTTTTCACCCATTATAGATGGTTTGATTTTTTTGTCAGTGACAAGAAATACCTTTCCCGAGTTTTCTTGCTGGACCATAAGGAATTACTTGTAGATTTGTAAAGTCGATGACTTAGATCTGAGAAGTTACTACTTCTATGCCATCTTTAAGGGCCTTTTTTAAAAACAAATAAATTCAGAACAACTATTTTTCTTATTTATGTAAAATCATACACATTTTCAGTATTGTAGGAACCAAAACTGTCATTTCTTAACTGCAATAGTGTGGCAGGATTTTTGGTACGTTAAGTGCTACACTGTTGAGTCTGTACCATTACCTCTCTTGTGTTTCTACAACAGTGTGTATTAATGCTAGATACAGCACTATTATATACAATGCTATATAATTCAGTACTTCCATCTTATTAACACTTCTCCTTTACTTTTAAAACTTCAATTTACTCTATGAACTTATATTCTTGCTAAAAGTGACAATGAATCTCTTGTGAATTATTCTCTGTAGCACATGGAATGAATTTAAAGACTCTAGCTGATCATGTGAACATTAAAATAGGACAAATATGTTGCTTTGGCACAGTGAAGTCAAATCCAGGCCACAAAAGTTTGGATTATGTACAGACAACTCCCCTCTTCACCATTCCTTGGTATGCTATCATTTACACATACTCTACAACATGAAAATACAAACAACAAAAATTCTTGCAAATATATTTACTTAAAATGAGGACTACAAGACATTAGGCACATTTGAAATTAATAAAAGCAGGGACTGGAACTATTTGTTTCATTCAGATACTGCAGATTTACCAAATTGGAACATAATCCTTGACAGTTTGTACAACCAACATCTACACCTCAAGTACCTTTAACTCCAGTCTAGACTAAGGCATCTTAAATTCATTTTTTTTCTACTTCGACCTAAGTTAACTACTGTCTGAGTGTTCTCCTAAAACACAACATTTCTCAGCTGTAACAGCATCTGTCATTCTTGGCTTGGAAGCAAGCTCTTGTATGAATGTGAGCAATCTTTTTTTGCTTCTTTAGAAATGCAGGGTATGTTCAACAACTGTACTATGGATCTATAGGAATCTAAAGCATGTGTTTAAAGTAATTCAGTGCATCTCTCAGATCATGATCAAATATGGCATGAAATATGATTAATAAAATAAACAGCATACTGCAGTATTTGGTACTCTTAAGACAGAAAATAGGACCATAAACTTTGCAGAGAGGAAAGTAATTAAAATATACACTAGAAGAAGAATTATAACTTGCATCTTCATTTATTTTTATGGATTTAACAAATAAAATTCTATTGCTATTGCAAATATTTTTGTCAGATTTTATACTTTAAATTACAACGACAAAAGTATCAATGCCTAGTGCTCTGTTACTGTTCTCCTATGAACTCCAGTTTCCACAGCTCTAATGGCACGTACAGTTCCCATTCTACATTTCTCATTGACTTCAGATTAGTTTATGCAGCTTCAAAAAAAACGAAATGTAGAGGTTGGGACTGTTCAAAAGAATATCAAAGAGCAAAACAGAGCTCAAAAAAAAACCCCAAAAGAACATTTGCATTTGACATTGAAGTGACTCAAGAATAAAAAAACCCAACTTTCTACAGTACTATTTAAAAATGTTTTTTTCACTTCCTGTAATAGAGAAATCATGCTGCCACTTTTTGCCACCGAGTTTCAATAGTAAAATTGTCTGTGTGGTTTTTGGATTGTATTAAAAAATATCTTTTTCTCAAGGCCTTCTGAAAGCATTATTATTAGTTCTCAAAGTATTATCCTTATTAGCATGCAATAAAGATGAAATTTCTGAAATTGAAAAAAATGACAAAAATAGGTCTTGAGCAGAATTCAAGTCAGTAGGACTAGAACTCAGATTTTTGTAAAGATCTAGTAAACCATCAGTGTCACACTGGCAAAACTGTTCTTTTGTTTGGCACAATCAAATTTCAGTCACCTTTGAAAATAATTTTTCTTATTTTAGTAGATTGTCTTTCATTATATTCCTTTCACAGATACACAAACAACTTTTAATTCAGTTTAGTATTTCAGAAGATTGTTTTCAAATGGTTCATTCACTGTTTTAGCATTAATGTGGTAGTAACAGAAAATGACTACTTTCTAACCATATTTAAAGATCATTGAATTGATATAAAATGTGCAGAAATGCAAGATCAACAGCGTCTTTTTCAGTGATTGTATATATACATATATAAATTTATGTGACTTTGTCATTTCACAGCAATGTACCAGCATACCAATAAATGCTCTAAGAGTTTGTAATATGAATCACACATTATAATTTGTACTGCTGGCATCTTGGCATCAATTTGAATATACAAAGATTTATTTTGTAGGGTGGTAAGTGGAGTAGGAATGCCAAGGCAAGTAAGTACAAAAACTCCTGGAATTGCAAACATTATGGAAAAATAATAAGCACCAATATCCTAAGACAGATTTAAGAAGTGATGCTTAAACATATTTAATCATTTCACTGACAATCTATATTAAAGTGTAGCAGGCAAGTGAAAGGCAAACCTATTGTTTGACCTGTAACATAATCTATACTACTCTCTTCCTAAAACACAGAGTGTATTAAAAAGTAATTTTTACAGATCAAACAGTTTCTGTTTAATAGGACACAGAAGGATAGTCCATATGACTAGTAATTAGCAAAGCAAATGTGATTAAAACCTACATATTTCTAAAAGATAAAAAGTAACATTAGTCAACATTTTCATAACAATTAAATCTGGTAGCTGCTAAACAAAATGTACAGAAGAGTTAATACTTATGCAACTACAAAAACTACAGAGAAATTGATGTAATTTGTTTTCTGATTTTTCATAACTAGCTAATACAGAAAAAAATGCCCTGAACATGTTTGTATGAACTGTTAAATGATAAAAACAAGGAAACAACTAACAAGTATTCACACTTTTCACAAACATTATTTCCCCCCTCACAATTCAGTAATGCAAGTTCACATTGTTTAGCATCATACAACAGAGCTAAAATTATAATTTTTGAAACCTACTTCGTTTCTTCTTTTAGAAATTCAATTTTTGTATGTTATTGACACATCATTGAATAGCCGAAGATCTGAAAAAAGAATACTAAAAATATAGATTAAAAGTATGTTTCAGGAACTATTGCTTAGGCAATCATATCACATCTCAGTCTACAGAATGCTGTAGAAAAGGAAGATGGGATAGGAAAATATAAATAAAACCTACTCACAGTCAATCTACTCTTACTAACATAAGAGTGGTTTGTATTTCACATAAATGGAGTTTGGCTAAATCTGATTCTAAAATGCTTCAAATGCTTCCTTTATGAAACTGCTGTAGGGGTTAATTTTGTGGAGATTCTTTGACATTCATGTGACATTATCTTTTATTGTATCATCATACTACTACTTCTTATAGCTTCTACATTAAAGACTCCATTGTTTGCTTAGATTATATAGTTAATTACTACCTCAGCTATGCACAGTTAAGACCACTAAGGTGCAAGGAGAATGGAACCAGGCTTTTTTCAGTGGTGCCCAGTGACAGGACCAGAGGCAACAGGCACAAACTGAAACACAGGAGATTCCACTTGAACATCAGGAAACACTTTTTTTTTTTTTTAAACTGTGAGGGTGATGGAGCTCTTGGCACAGGCTGCCTAGGGAGGTTGTGCAGTCTCCCTCCCTGGAGATATTCAAAAGCCACCTGGACATGGTCCTGGGCAACCGGCTCTAGGTGGCCCTGCTTCGGCAGGGTAGTTGGAGCAGATGACCTCCAGAGGTCCCTTCCAACTGCAACCATTCTGTGATTTTTTAAATATAAGTTTAGGAAGGCTTAGGCATCTACCTTTAAATTAGGCTTCCAGTATTAACTGGTAGAAGTCTAGTCACTGCAGTCAGTTATAAAGAGAACCCTTTGCAGCCCTGAAGCAGCAATCTCTATTTAGTCAGCTGAATGGCTTTCCAAACCCCACCAACTGTGCTTACTAAGTTTCCACTTAGTATAATATTATGTTGGACGTTTGCAACTCCTTTGTAGTATCCATGCTGAGTACACTTCCATTTAGGTGAGTTGTATCTCATGTTGAGTACTTGGAGCAAAAAGACTGTGCAGGGTGATGTGCTGCTCTGATATGCCAGAGAGCATGGTTCTTACATTAGTAGAATAATCACAAAAACAAGTAAGAATGAACTTACAAATCCAGGACTTAGAGGGCTAGAAAACTTAAGGTGGTATCTCTCTTCATCCATACAGAAAACAGAACAGACTGAGGATCTAGATAAAATACATGGTATTAGGATAACTAAACTGCTAACATGATCCAGCTATGCAAAAGACGTAACAGTTCCAGGAATCATTAAGGTACATCTAGTGGAAATGATGGTATCATACAAGATAGAGCAGGAAATTTTCTGAAACATTGTTCAGAATTCCAGTTATCTGTGTTGAAGGAAGGTCAAGATTAAAAGAAATCGTACTCAGATGTTCAAGAGAACAAGGAATCTATCCCATGAGAAGTCAAATAAGCTACAACCTAGGAAAATAAAGTCTGACTAAGATTTTAAACATCTGTTGTTTTGCCTTCTTAAGGACAATGCTAGCATCAGAACTCCTTGTTATAAACCAGGAGAAAATAATCTTAGAACAGAAATTAAAACTCCATCTGAACATGACAACTAGAAAAGCTGCCACTAGGAATAGTAGAGTTCAGCATTTATTTTAAGAAAAGATGCTTACATGCAATGACAAAAGAATCAATGATACAAAAGGCTCACTCTAAAAATTTTGTTTATAAACCTTACAGGTAACTACTTTATTGCCAATATCCACATTTGTATGTTTGTTTGTTTTTTAATAATGGAAAAAGAAATGCAAAAAGACAATTAACATAGCTAAAAAGGTCTAAAAGTTATATTTTAATTGCATTTTTATAATTTTATTGCGAACTTGTATGATCAGCTTTCACAAAAAAACCCCCACAAAATTGGTTTATTTTTCCTCTTTTGTAGCATATTGCTTAATTCATGCATTATGTATATCAACACTTGTTGCCAACAATTCTGGGCAAACTGACATAATTTCCAGGTAACACCAAAACCTGTTTAAATAATTAGGTAGCCTGAGAGGGAAAGGACCAAGGTCTTGAACTTCCTGGGCGAGTGCTCAAAGCATGTTACAGAAGAGGCAAGCTTAGCCATTACCTCTTCTTCTAACAGTGTTCTGGAGTGAAGTCAATGCTTTTGAATGAATTAGCCATGACCTAATAAAAACAGGCCCTTCAGGGACTTGAACGGAGTTCAAGCACCTCCCTACCCATATCAAAAAAAGCACTTAGCTTTCCAAACCAGGAGACTTCCAAGCATGCACAGGGACCTCTACCTAGCTGTGCTCCAACTTGGAATGCAGACTGATTTTAAGTGCCTCTGAGGTTAGGTGGTGCTTGAGGAGGTATTGGTAAGATTTCAGTAGAATCTAGTCAAGGAAAATCTGCCCTCAGATATCACTATGACAACCTGCTGGAAAGCCATTAGCATGTGCAAAACCTGTACTTATCAACCATATATTACATTTTAAGTATAATGTGGTGGGTTAACCCTGGCTGGATGCTAGGTGCCCACCAAAGCCACTCTTATCTCTCCCCTCCTCAGCTGGACAGGGGAGAGAAAATATAACAAAAAGCTCGTGGGTCAAGATAAGGACAGGGAGAGATCACTCAACCAATTACGGTCATGGGCAAAACAGATTTGACTTGGGGAAATTAGTTTAACTTATTACCAATCAAATCAGAGTACAAAAATAAGAAATAAAACCTGAATCTTAAAACACTTCCCCCCCACCCTTCCC
>JANZLQ010000008.1:17395653-17428305 GCA_026212715.1 Elanus axillaris
AGCTGCTCCTCACAGGACTTGTGCTCCAGGCCCCTCGCCAGCTCCGTTGCCCGTCTCTGGACACGCTCCAGCACCTCCAGGTCTTCCCTGTAGCGAGGGGCCCAAAATTGAACCTAGCACTCGAGGTGCGGCCTCACCAGTGCCCAGTTCAGGGGGATGATCCCCTCCCTGCTCCTGCTGGGCACACCATTCCTGATACAGGTGGCCCGTTGGCCACCTGGGCACACTGCCGGCTCATACTCAGCCGCTGTCAACCAGCACCCCCAGGTCCTTTTCCACCACGGAGATTTAAGAACAGAGACTTAGCTTGACATCAGGGCTTTTTTCATCCATATTTTGAAGGAATTTTATACACAACCTCTAACGCAGAGTGGGATTGTGGATTAAAATCCACAGTGATCAATGGATTAATTTGAGATACAAAGTAAGCATTTGGCTTTCATTAGGCAGATTTGCTTTGAAAAGAGGTTGACTATTTCAGAGCCTTGTGTCCTTCATAAAGTTCCTGCTTCTTCAAAGTTCTGGATTAGTGTCCTTGATGCAGAAAATGCCTTTTTTTTTTTCCCAAGGAAAATTGCTGGCATTACCTGATGTAAAATACATAGAAAATGATGTATGTTTGCAATTTAAAAATGTTTAATTGTTCCCACCACACATTTTACAATAAATCCAGCATTAGAAGTCACTGAGAACAAATTGCTGACTATTAAAATGTCAACTAAACAAATCATTGGAATAAAATAAAGTAATTTGAAAAGAAAAAAAAAGCTATGGTTAATAGATTCCTCTTCAATGAATACAGGAAAAACTCAAAATTAAAAGCATAGAAAAAAAACAAACCCAACAAAAGAAAAGAGTACCACTGCTTCAGAAGAAATTTGGAAGGGTCTTTTTGATAGAGCAATGTGGGTCAGGTCTTCTGAAAATCAGGAGAAGTGAAAATAAGAGAACAGAAAAGAATCCAGGAAGCTTTAACTGGCAGGGTTGCAGAGGATAGGATAAAGAGGCAGAGACCTGCACTGTGGAAGCTCAAGATCCTGTGAGGACCCTGCAACAATATTCAAAAGCAGCTTTTCCCTTTCTACAGGCACCAGGATGCCAGAAAATAAAGGTAAAATGGTGGAGATGTTGCCAGGACAAGCAGAGAGGTCACGGTGCGTAACAGGAGACCAGCCAGTTCTGGAGATTGATGGACTGAAACACTGAAAGGTCATGAATTTCTGTTTTACAAGGGACAGAAGAGTTTCACACAATTTGTAGTCCAAATAGAGAGTATTTGTATAATTAAAGCAGAGGGCATAATATCACCCCTGTGTTTTCTTTCATGTCATTCTTACGTGCAGTACAAATTTTCTGAGTTTGTCTGCAAAGCTTCTACCCAATCCACATTTATATCCTCCTTGCAGCCCTAATTCTACTCACTTCCCTAAATCTAGTTAGCTTTTACTTAAAATCAAATCCTCATTCTTTTCGTTTGGCTTCCCTGAATCTGTAATGGCATGCCATATGGACTTTGCTATGGAAGCAGTAACAATGGCAGAGAGCATTTCCCAAGAAAATCAAGAATAGGAGGAGCACCCCAATAACTTAGGAAGAGAACTGGGAAAGAAGGGCTTGTTAGCCTGAAGTCTGGATCCCTAGAAGATTCTCTTTGCCTCTGCGGAAGATAAAGCTTCCAGGGTTGGGGTCATGGGGGTTTCTGAGCTTGATCCTGCCACAGACAAGGAAAAGTGGGAACCCTGCTGAACCTGACTAGGGTTCCACCAACCTAGAGTGGGTCTGCTCCTGAAGTTCAAATGGAATTGAAAATGTATGTGTCGATCAGAGGTGATTATGTCTGAATAAAAGCTGTTTATCTTGGAGCAAAAGGATTAAAGAAATACCAAAGTGCACCAGCACCTGCCCATTCCTACCTTTATTTTGCCCCGTAGTTAGTGCTGTGCTTCTTGTGTGTTTTCAGTTAACAACACGAGCAGTTTAGGCTTTACTCTGCAACCAGTGCAAATCACTGGGCTCGATGGGTTTAAATTTGAGTTATGCTGATTTGCTCCTCTGGCCCTGGGGACATGGCGCAGCAGAGTTCTGGTAGCAGTTTTGCAACTGGCTGAGATCAGTTGAAGGCAAATAGTCCTGCTTCAAAATGCCGCCAGTGTTACTTCTCCCATTGCCTTCCCTTTCAGCTCCATGATAAAACTTTAAGACAATCTCTAATATGATCCGGTGGAAACAGCAGTTAGACAGCACCGTGGATAGCTATACATTTATACACTAGAAGGCCATGATCTTTCCTTCATATGGTATCTTGACAATAGACCAGGCATATGGTGCTGACTCCTGACTGGGATTTGCCACTGGTCTTACTTCCCTACAAACTGCAGGTGCACAGCATAAAATGACAAATGAAAGAAACATGGAAGGAAAGACATTTTCACGCCCTCACAAGTAGAGAGAGAATCTTAATTCCCTAGGCCAGGTCCCTTCCCACACAATCCATTCAGATCAATAACAAAAATGGAAGAGGATGATACCTATTTTGCTAATTGCTGAAATGTTAGGAAGAAGAAAAATCTATTCTTCTTCCTGATTCTGTCTTCTGAGATGTGCCATGGTATCAAAAAATTAGTAACTGATTATGGTATTATTATACTATCTCTTTAAAAAATTGTCAGGTAGAAATCAATAACTAAAATGAATACAGCTATAGAAAGACCCACATAAATACCCAGTACTTGCTTTCTCAACAAATGGGTATTATTCTTTTACAGGTGTCCCTTAATTATTACCCTAATCATTGACAGCTTATTGATTACGTGGATGTTTCACTCTTGGTCTCTCTAACACTGCTTTAATAGTGTCTAAAGTCTAGTGTCTAACATCTAAACCTCTTAGACATTTCTGATAGTCTCAGCTCAGCTCTTTGTCAGCATTCCCTGAATAAATATCCCTTTCTTTGTCTTTTACCTGTCACAAAAGACCGGGTCAAAGCTATAAAAAAAATCTCTTTCTTCCGTGACAGAAGACTCTGTGAGACTTTCTCTTCCTGAAGGGTGTCAGGAGCCTTTTGACTGACTTCAGTGGGAGCAGGGTCAGATCCAGGATCTCGCAATATCCAGTCTTTTGCTTGCTAAGTTATAGTTACGTTGCATTGTTTAGCTACGTACAGGCCAGATTCATTAACCATTTTTATCCATGACAAGGATGAATTCATTAGTTTCTGATGCTGATGTAGATTCATAACTGTTACGTATAATTAATTGCTAATGAAGACTATTAGTGCCTAGCTGGCACTTGTCCCTTCTCTGCTAAATGCTAACAAGTCCTAACACAGGAAAAGGGACTTAGAGAGGAATTGACTCATTTTAACAAGTAAGCCTAAACAGTTGTACGAGAATTCCAGAGCATGAGATCTCTTCTACTACAACTGCTGAGCACTGGCTCATGGAAAGTAAAATAGAGGCTACAAAGAAAGCTTTTTTGTTTTTCACAGCTGTTTGCAAACACAGTCTGTCATCCTTCTCCTTCATCTTCCTCCCGTACAGACATATATGTGGCACAGAGCAGTATCTTTAGTGGGTTTATGCAGAGGTAAGGACAGGCGGTGAGGCATCAAGCTAAATTCTGCTTTCTGCTGCTTCAAAGACAAAGTCTTCCACTGGTATCAGAGGAGCTATTCCAGATCTGAGCTGGCGTTGCCAACTACTGCGGTCCAGCTTTCCCCGTTTCCCTCGTACACCAGGCTAACTGCAAAGAGCCGTTGCAGATAGGACCACGGGCCTGCAAGCAACGCGCTGTGCAGACAAAAGGGAACCTTAAGCCCCATGTCAACCTTTTGGAAGGCAATTCTCCCCCATATAATTAACAGAAGAGACAGAAAGGAAATGGCATAAATTAATGCATTTCAACTAGGGCATGCTAGTTCCATTTTTCTTTCACTTTTATATTTACCTTGCCACCCTCAACAGGAGAAAGAAAGAGGCATTTTTGCCATTACCCCTGAAACATAATGTCTTCTTCCAGCCCTGTAACAAGAATTTATCTCTAGACCTTATCAGGTAGCTGCTTCACGAGACCTGACCTCGCCTTGATTTTGGAAAACTAGAGAGCACCCAGAGATGTGATCAGACAGACGTGAAAAAAAGAGAGGCAGCTCTCAATTGCCTGAGTACGAGATGGAAGCTGGTCACACAAAGGGGAGCTTGTGGATCCTGCAGCAATGCTCACCATGTCCTCTCGGCCGTGTTAGGAGTCCTCAGCAGGATGAAGCAGGAAGAGAGAAAGCCAAGGCACTAAATATTTTTCTTCAGAAAACAGAGCTTCTTCTGGTGTTTTTTTCCACTTTTTTTGTGGGACCGCTCTCAAGAGGGGTTCACGAGAGGCACACGCTAAGGACTGCGGTGCGGGACTGGGAACAGAACAGGCACAGAGGTTGAAAAGCCACTATAGTGTGAGGGACCCTTGGACAGATGGTGTGAATTTGACATCTCATTGTCTTGGTTTGTAGAGAAGCACTTATTAATTATTCATGTATTTCACAAATTTAAGAATAATCATAAGAATCTATTCATTCCACTACTTTAATAAAGCTTTCAAATGAGGCAACCAAGGGCTTTATGTAATAAATGCTTGATGCTGGTTAGCATGAGATACTGACTAATGCTTTAAACCGACATATCAACATGCCTAAACACATTCAGGGAAATCTTTAAGCAAAAAATGACTACAGCAAATCTGAAGCATGTTAAGACAATGGTAAATGACCTGCAAAAGGTAGTTTCCCCAACCAGTGGGAAATCGCAATATTTATTTATTATGGCATATATGTACTTGGCATTTGTATTTTTATATTACAGCTTCCTAGCTCTTCTAATCCTAAGTGCCCTCCTGGGCTCTGATCTTTCATTTCTGCTTAGCTCAAGTGCGTACAGAACCTCAACAAACCTGGTCCCAATGTATGGTGTTTCTTGATGCCTTTCTCAAACTTGTTATCCATAAAAGCTCATGGATACGCCCACTAATAATAGCCAGACTCTAAGAGTGGTGTGTAACTGCTGTTACCCTCTCTTTCTCCCCCAGTACCCCCAGATTTCATCCTGTTTGCCACCATGCCTGGACTGTTCTCTTTCCAGGTCATCAACTCAACAGTTAATTAAAAGGTTAAAAGGGAAAGGTAAAGGGAAAATGGAAAGGCAAGGGAAAAAGAAAAAAGAAAAAGAAAAAAGCTCCAGGACTGAGCGATGGGGTGTGCATTCGCAGTAACCACAAAAGACGCTTGGCTGCGGATAATGCACCCTGCTGATGAAGATCAGTGATGGGCAGCTGAATGCTATTATCTGTAACTGACAGCTCATCTTAGATGTATGGATAGATCGTGCAGATCCTTAGACTGAGAGAAGATCTGTAGCCTCCACCTGGAGCTTGACACAAAGTCTTTTTTTTTGGTATTCCAAGGGGACATGTTATATGAAAGAAGTTTTGAATGTCAGTGAGTAAATAAGACTCACACATGGAGAGCAAACTGCAGAGACCGCAGAGGAGAGCTACATGTCCACTATTCACCATTCAGTGCTCTGCTTTGCCCTGTCTTTTTCCATCATTAGCTGTGGAAGGTCAGATGACACTGAAGGAAGTCCTAAATTGCGGCTGATCTTTATGAGATCTATAAATCACATTCTCCATGAGTGCTGGAAGATCTGGGGTTAGACCTTTACTAGCAAGGTGACCATGAATCAAAATTCAGTGGAAGTCGATGGAAAAGTCTGCACTGATTTCAACAAACTTTGAATAAAACGCCATACGAACTTAAGAGAAGTATACGCAGGTAGAGGGCTCTACCCACAATTTTACAGTGCCTCAGCACTGGGCAATTTAGCCCACTAGGCTATTTCACTATTTAAAAGTACTGTTGAAACAACAACAAATTTCCCTCCTTGTCTGCTGCGTTCTTATCATGAGTTAATAACACACTTTCATTGTCAAGAGAAAAATAACAAAACTGTTTTGGCAACAGCAAGGGTGACAAAACATAAATAAGAGCAGAAAATAACCAAACCGATGAATATTTCTTCACAGCAATTTTGTATGAAGAAACATCAGTACTGCTTAGGATTCATGGATTATAATTAAACATAGCATTAATATTCAGTACAGTTTAAAAAAACAGAAGAATGTATTCAGAAGGTAGTACATTAAGAAAAAACACTAAATCTCATGATACATGTGACAATTCTGCTGTATTTCAAATATGTAAAATAAAAATGAAGGCAACTTATTCATGGAGTGTACTCCATTCACCCATGAACAACAATTGCCTCTGGATTTACAAATATCTAGTTAACTATAACACTAATTGATTCAATGTGATCCATGATTAAGGTCGATCCTTGTAAATGTGGTTTCTAGTTAACATTCTTCCCAGCTGTTTCCTTGACAGAGTCTACTTTTTAAATGATTAAAATCTAAATTATTGAAGTTCTTTCTGATTTTAATTACTGTCAGCATTTGTATTTATTCTCTATACTTTTTTTTTTTTTTCCCATATTTGAAGTCAGTTCTGAAGGTAATTTCTCCCTGAAAAATTCAATGCCAAAGCCAGGTGAAATTGGACTTCTCTCACAGGAGAAGTACTCATTCCATGCTCTAATTTGCAGTAGCTTATAACTTTCTCTCTTCTAAATTACCTTTGTGCTGACAGTTTTAATACTTGTGTTTTTTGCTCATAGGTAATTTGGGGACATAAGTTTGAAGGAAATCTACTTAGCCAGTTCAGTTATCCACATATGATTGTAATATATTTTACTCTACTTATTTTTTGGATGCCAGCATACACACACACGCACGCTCCCGTACATATCTATACACTCTAATGGGTGCACACGTGTCCAGATACAAATATACACCGACTCTCAGTGAAATGGTTTGTGCTGAAATACTCAAACATGTCATTACGGATGAAATCTCCAGATGGGCTAAATCATGGTAGTTAACTGCTGTTAATGGAGCTATTTTGGTTCTCTCTTACTGAGACATAGCCCTGTGTTTGCTTCAGTAAGGAACACGTGCCTTCCTGGGGCAGGACAAAAAAATAGCTTAGGAAGATGTGTAAATAGTGCAAATGTTCTGGTCAGTATTTTTCCACAGTGACTTAAATATATCCCCTCAAATTTTGTTCTGTCTTCCATACTCTGAAACAAAATACAGCAGGCCAAAAACCTGCTTCCAGAGACTGGATTTACAATGATCCTGAACTGTTAAAGCTGTGATTGTGGCGTATGACCATGTTGCTCAACCAGCAGCTGATAATCCACCAGTTGGCTGTATGAGATGAAGTTGATCTGCCAGATAAAGGCATTTAATATGACATAAACACAGATTTCTTTGCTTTAAAAGAAGGAAATGTATGCAATGGGCAGGAAAAGGGGTAATATTCAAAGTGTAACTCACTTTCTGTTGGTAAATATGAAGTGTTATGGCTAGACCTCACAAGATGGTCCATAGAGCTTCTTCCAAAACATTAGTTAATATTTGGATTTTTTTTTTTTTTTTGAGGAAGTTGGATATTCCTTTGCTAATGACAGACTAAGGAACACACCTCAACGAGTCTCAGTATTACTGGAACAGCTCAGGGTTCTTAGTGGCTTTGAAGAGAATCAGGGAGGTTGAGGGGGAGTGCAATGAGGAAGGAGATGAGAAATTTGCATTCACTTTCCCAAAACTTTTCTGAATTGTGCTACTTTTTAGCATATATACTTCAAAAGTTGAAATCTTCACGTGATTAAAGCACTCCACCCTTGACTGTTGTGGGAGGCTTGACAACTGTTTCAAAGAATGCTGCTCCATGGCCTTCTTTTATCCCCAAAGAACCTAGAGAGCCCAGAAAATGAATTTGTGATGACTCATAAGAACAACTACTTACTAAGAGAGAACAGATGTCTCCGGGTATGATGGGAAAATATAACAGTATCTTTCCTGTTTTCCAATTACAGAAGAAGTGGAACAGGTATATCTAAGACAAAGCAATAAATGAAATATCTTACAAAGAGTGGATACAGGCTTCTCTTCTGGGGACAGGGACTCTAGAAAAAAATTGGTGGGCAATCAGGTGAATGTGAGATCTCAGAATAATGCAGTAAGCAAAGGTGATTTAGGCTGAAGACTGTGTAAACTAGGGAGTGTGAAGTGGAAGCAGAGAGACTTTCTTACTACTGTTTTGGACTCTAGTGGGGAAACATCTGTAGTATACTGTGGGTGGTTGTAATACTTGAAGTTCAAAGGCAAAACCAGTAGTAGTTTAAGAAGAGAGCCAGTGTGATTAAATGATTGGAAATTGTCCTGTAGTGTGAAATATGAGAGGAGCAAAATCTATTTCATTTCTCAAAAAGAAGCTTAAAGGAGGCTTGCTTGCAATCTAGCAGAAAATAGAGTAACAGGAGCCAATGGTTGGAAGCTGAAGTTCAAAAAACTCAGAACTCAAGCAGGGTGCACATTTCAAATGTGAAATGATTAGTCTTTGGGACAACTGAACAATTGTTGACATATATTTTGAAATCAAGATGTAATTTTTCCCTTTTTTTTCTTTTTTTTTTTTCCCCTAGAGGATAGGTTCAGGCTACACCAGACAAGGGTTCAGATAAACTCTTTGACCTCTTCTGGTTCAAGATCAAGCTTAATGGTTCCAACTGTCTGACAAATTAATATTCTGTGCTGCCCAGTCAATCCTCCTGCCTAACCTGGTGGTTATAAACCGAACCTGTGGCAGGTATGTTGCTTCTATAAAGTCCTCAACATCTCTCTGATGTTGCTAGCAGCCTGCTGGGAAGGTCTCTTTTTCTCTCAGCTGCATTCTCCATTTATCCTTGTGGTGGGTTGACCCTGGCTGGATGCCAGGTGCCCACTAAACTGCTCTACCACTTCCCCTCCTCAGCTGGGCAGGGGACACAAAATATAATGAAAGGCTCATGGGTCGAAATAAGGACAGGGACATCACTCAGCCAATTACTGTCATGGGCAAAACAGGCTCGACTTGGGGAAAATTAATTTAATTTAGTACCAATCAAATCCGAGTAGAATAATGAGAAATAAAACCAAATCTTAAAACACCTTCCTTCCACCCCTCCCTGCTCCCCAGGCTCAACTCCATTCCCAAATTCTCTCCCTCCTTGCCCCCCCAGCGGCACAGGGGGATGGGGAATGGGGGTTGGGGTCAGTTCATCACACTTTGTCTCTGCCGCTCCTTCCTCCTCAGGGGCAGGACTCATCACTCATCCCCTGCTCCAGCATGGGGTCCCTCCCATGGGAGACAGTCCTCCACAAACTTCTCCAATAGCTGCAGTTCTTCACAAACTTCCCTGACGTGTGTCCCTTCTACAGGCTGCAGTCCTTCAGGCACAGACTGCTCCAGAGTGGGTCCCCCACAGGGTCACAAGTCCTGCCAGAAAACCTGCTCCAGCGTGGGCTCCTCTCTCCACAGATCCACAGGTCCTGCCAGGAGCCTGCTCCAGCGTGGGCTTCCCGCAGGGTCATAGCCTCCTTTGGGCACTCACCTGCTCCAGCATGGGCTCCTCTCTCCCCGGGCTGCAGGTGGATATCTGCTCCACCGTGGACCTCCCTGGGCTGCAGGGGGACAGCCTGCCTCACCATGGTCTCCCCCACAGGCTGCAGGGGAATCTCTGCTCTGGTGCCTGGAGCACCTCCTCCCCCTCCTTCATTGACCTGGGGGTCTGCAGGGTTGTTTCACATATTCCCACTCCTCTCTCCACCTGAAGGTGCTGTTGCACAGGGTTTTTTTTCCCTTCTTAAATCTGTTCTCCCTGAGGCACTACCACTGTCGCTGATGGGCTCAGCCTTGGCCAGTGGTGGGACTGTCTTGGAGCTGGCTGGCATTGGTTCTGTTGGACATAGGGGAAGCTTCTAGCAGCTTCTCACAGAAGCCACTCCTGCAGCCCCCCTGCTACCAAAACCTTGCCATGCATATTTTGTTTAATGGTGCTGTCACATTTAGACCCCAAGAGGCTTACATGTATTTTATATTATGGAAACAGTATGGCACATTATCCAATTTGTCCTTTCTCCTGTTTTCTCTAAAAAGACAAATGCAAGCTTCCTCTTTATTTGGGTGTAGTAACTCTTCTAAGAGTTAATGCAAGATCACTAAGACTGAAAACTCTGAAGGAGCATGGTAATTCCTATCTTCTGTAGGTTCATTCACCAGATCTTAACCTTTGTATAATCACAACTCTAGACCTATGTAATCTCAGTGAACTTCTGTAAACCAAAATCTTTCCAACCTTGGAAGACAGCAGAGTCTATTTAAAAAAAAAAAAAAAAAAAGGGTGGGGGGCAAATAAAAAGCAGCATATAAAGTATATCATACTTCATAATGAAAGCATTCAATTTTATGACCAGCATTTGACAAATTCTTAAAGGCTTAAAGATTCTATATTGAAAAAGGACTGAGTAAGAATGATAGTAAAGCCTAAAAGCTCCAAAACCCATGAATTTGTGAAAAGAGTCTATGCTGAACTCATTTAAACTCAGAAAAGACAGGTGGGACTCGCCCAGCCTAGCTTCAGACTTTCACAACATGGGTATCTACATCTAAGCCTGTCATGTAGACTCCCTTATAAGTCAATGGAAAGAAACAAGTACCTTATAGACATCATTTCATCCTGGCACAGGCATTTAAAGTTAGACAAGGCTGATACCAGCCACAGTAAAAGCAGTACTGAAATCCATGTTGCATTTACATACTTTTCTCAGAAACTAATGTTTGAACTCATCCAAAATCTAAAAGTATATTACATTAAAAAAAAAAAAGCTTCAAAAAGATCACAGAATTCTGAAACAGTGGTATGAATGAAACTGAGTTCTTTGAAAATGGATGTTCAAGGGTTCTCAATGTTACTACTGGAGGGACATGTTCACACCTTGTATTGAACCAAATGCGTGTCAAATAAGTAACCATCAATAAGATTTATAGTTTCCACCTCTGCAAATAGCTATACAGATGTAACTGGATGGGCAGAGTGGAAGAAATGGACTCTGCCACCATCCCCAACACATTGCCTTCCACTCACCCAATCCCTTCATGCAACTGTTTTGTCTTTGCCTGGCTTAGACCATTCTTCCAAAGAGAAAGACCGGCAAACTACACTATATATTCTACACTCAGATGAATCCCACTCAGTATAATTTTCATGACTGATATCTCTTTTTGCTTTTTGTTAATTCACACTATGCCTTTCCCAACCCCTCACCTTTATTACCTTTCCCCTTTTGCCTATCATGAATCTTCTGCAAGTTTCACAACAACTTAGGCATAATGGAAGGAGAAGAATGTATTTGTCTGACTCTCAATCCCCTAAACTAAACTTCTACCCCTCCTTTTTTCAATTTCTCCTGGATGAAAAGTTAATATATTTAAGACCAATTGGGGCAGGGGGAGAGAAGAAAGGTTTTGAAATAGGTTTCCTTTACATATTACACCACACAACTAAGGGAAAAGGGATTCCAGGAAATCTTTAAACAAAAGACATGGTAATCCAAGTTCTAAATGTTTTCCCCATCTTTTTGAGTCTAATAAAAAGCTAAAGAAATTTTTAAGGGTGGTAATTACAGTAAGAACTTACTGATAACATAGTGTTGCATCACGGACAACATACAGATGGTTAAAGTTGGAACACAGAATACTCACTGACTTGCAAAGTTATCCCTACCATGCATATTAAGCTGACAAGACAAATGCTGCCAACAACTGGAAAAAATTTATGGTAGTATTCAAATCCAGACTACAGAAATGTGAGTGTGTCTAAGCATAGGTATTGACAAGTGAGCAAAGTATCTAAGGTCCCATTATAATAAATGATACCAGGAAGCCAGGACAAGGAAGTTAAAATAGGAAATATTGTTTAAGTAATAGATAAATAAACTTTCCCACAAACGGAACACTGGTGATTTTGAGTTGTGGCTTTTTTTATGTTTTTCATGTTTGTTTGTTTTTTAATCTAAGTATGGCTGGTCTGCCTCACCCATCTTCTTCTTACTCCACCCCCATTACTTATAAATCCCTTTTAATCACACAAACTATTTAGTCTTGAGTTCTTTTCTAATTGAACTGTCAAAGTAACATACTAGGAAACAGATTAAAGTGTGGAATGGCATAAATAAACTTAAACAATATTATATTAAAACAGAGATAGCCCTATATTTGTTTTGAAAAAGATGTAAAATTGAAAAATTGCAAAATAAAATAGCAAGAAATTTTGCAAAATTCAGTTCATATACCTGAAGAAAGCTATCACTGGCCTGGCTAAAATACTCCATTCACAACTTTTTTTGCCTGTAAACCTTAAGGCTTTTCCACAAAAGCATTCTCCCTATTTTACAGGATGATTAAACCAAAACATGTTAAAGGTAAGAAAACAAAAAAGAAAAACAAAATAAAAATAAGACCTCTGCAAATGCTTTTAGGCTTATCACAAAGGACACTTCTGCATTCTGAAAGGTCTATTCACAGTCATCATGTTAGTAAAATATTATTTGGAAGCAGTTTCTAAACCTGGATGTAACATTCATTTCCATGTATCTGCCAAGTTTTTAAATGTTTTAGAAGCTAAACTAAAACATGTTGAAAATGACTCATTGTGGTACCAGAATATGTACTGTAGGAAATAAGAACTCATTTACAAGTGGGAGAAATACACTCACACTTCATCTGTGGGAATTCACTAGACTTCCCTTCCAGTAAACATTATATTTTAAAATAATCATGGAAAATATGTTTCTTTTAACTGAGGTTTATGAAAAGATTTAGACAGCTGGTGTAACAAGAGAGACTTACAAACATAAATGTAAAGACTATCTTTAAAAATAATTCACAAATAATTCTGCCAAAGGATATCAATTTAGCAATAAAAAGGTTGCAATTATTTTTGCTCGCTCTAACAGTTAAACTAAAACTGTTTAATACAGTTGTTCTGCATAAACAGATAACCATTTGAGACAAAGGACAAAAGGAAGATTAGTTATTTTACAAAGTAAGAAAATGCAGGGGGGGTGGGGAGTGCCCTGGCAGGCAAACAAATTACCATGAAGTACCTCTTTTCTAACTTGTAGCATGTCAACTACTTTCTGTTCACCTGCACACTTTAATAATGCAAGTACCTTGCAGCAAATGCACTACTTTGAAAAGTTTTTTCTTTCTTTGGAAAGAGACATTCATTTGGCACTGAGAAAATAAACCTGAAACGTACCCATTTATCTATGTGTATAGAATACTTTGACAAAAGCCCAGAATTTTGACATAACACAGAAATTGGACTCAGATTTCACAACTTGTGACTGGGAACAGAGTGTCATAAGGGACAAATCTAAACCCAAAAAACCCAACCTCACTAGCTTCTAAAAAGTACACTGCCTGTAAAAACAGTGTCCTAGATGAACATGCAACAGACAAAAAAGAGCCAGTATTTTCTCACATAGGTTTAGGTCTAAAATTCTTAGAATTAAGATATCAATGGAGATTTCACTTCACTTAATTCTGGGCATTTTGCAGGGGCATGGGATTTACATCAGTCAAACTGTGTTTGTCCGCTACTGTTTAGAGAAACAGTCTATATTGAGTATACTCTGAGATTCAAGAGTCAGTTAATTGCCTGAAGTGAGGAGCATATGAAGACAAGAGAAGGACTAGGGTTTCTAAATACTTTCATCTACTTCCAGTACCATTTTCCATAAAAAAACTTTCTCTCCTTCCCATACGGTTTTGAGTAGAACAAATTCTTCTCCTCTCTGCAACCCACAACCAATTCTAGTGACCCCAGCAATGCATCCAAGGCAAAATAGGAAGATGCAACTTTTTAAAGCATCTTGTAACTTACAATCTAGATTACATTTCTGGAAAAGAAAAGGTTAAGATCTCAGAGAAGTCAGAGCAAACATTAAGCAAAATTTCAGAAGGGATGAATCAGATGAATTAGTGCCCTTCTGTATCTGTTTACCCATGGCAACGAACACTTTCCATGAAACAATTAGAATATCCATGAAAACAATTCCAGATGACAAGTTCCACATCAAAGCTTAAACTAGATTATATACATACACATACAGTAGTATTTATGTTAAAATATCAGCCAAGAGTTGCAGCATTTTGACAATATATCCAGTATTTAAATTTTAGAACAGATCTACAAATAGGCTTGTAAGTGCAAGCACGTACATTTACATTTTACGTGTATATTATGAAATCTAACATTTTATGAAAAGACTAAATGACTGACAGGTATAAGCATTTTACATAATACCCAAGCTTCATCTCAAAGGAACATAAATTATATTTCTAGTACGCTTATTTCTAAAACAAAACTACCACTTGATTGAAAAAGTTTACTTCCCTTACTTCTCTTTTCAAGAGAAAGTTTCTCAAGTTATGCTATCTATATGAATATTTATTCTGTGAGTGAGAAGCAGGCATAAGCTATGGCAATTTTTTTGCTTCTGGAGTACCTATAAGGGGCAGATGCATGCACACAACAATCCCTACCCTCTCCATGTTTCATGAGAGGAGTTTGCAGGGTGGTCTGTGTAAGTAATATCATCTTAATTTGTCACCATTAGTTTCCTTTCAAGTACAAAAACCTGCTAATAAACAGGGCTTATAGGAAAGGGTTGGGTAGTATATGTTCATAAGAGCAACATCTTTATGAATTCTACCTAGTAGTAAGAACTACAGAGGCTCTTTATTGCTTGTAGCAAAGCCCCTTGATTTACTCTTTCATATGCACCCTTCCCTTCCACCTCTGTTGGGTTTATTCAGTGCCTAGGTTCTCTGTCCTTACTGCCTCTCACCAGACTCCTCCTACCAGAGAACTACAAATCCTCTCACTAACCATCACCAGCTACCATCAGCAGCAGTACAGCATATATACTTTCATGCAGCGCTCCCCTCAGAGGCCCATCCAGAACAAATGTTCCCATCTCACTTGGGTCTTGCTAAACTTCTGTTTGCAAGTAATTTTTTTTTTTTAAATATAAACCCAGTTCACACCTATATACTCACTGATACCATAAATAACTCTAAGTAGTACCACCCTTTTGGTGTCCCCACGATTCAAATATCATGTCACATCTAAGTGCCACTATGGCTATATGATGTTTGGTAAAAATGCTGCTAATATGTCACAGCTATCCAGGATGAAGGTATTCCTTAGCAAGCTCTTGTTCAATGCATAGTTAACCAGAGTTCATTAATTGCATGTTCTTTTTGCTGGCTTCACAGAATATTCTTACAAAGTTACCCAGAGAGTCATATAAGTAGACACAATTGTGCCTTTAGATCATTTAGCTAGAAACACAAACAGCTGTAAAAATTATCTAAATAGCTTTGCACTGAGTAAACTAAGGGACATGGCCTTCCCATTATCCAATGTGTGATGCAATACTTCAGTGCTGAAGGCATGTAGTTTCAAAAAAAATGTACTGGTCTCCCTGAATGTAAACAACCCTCTGAGCCAACCTTGACAAAGTCTGGGATACATTCTTGAGGAAATCGTATCTAGAAACAAGACTATACAGAAGAGAAGTAGGGAAGTTAGCCCTCCAACCCTGGTCTTCTCAGCCTCTCCTCATTGAGACAGCAGTCACCAGACAAGCCAATCTCATGAAGACAGAAAACAGCAAACAGGCTGCCAAGGACTCACATGGTTGTTCCATCAGTTCTGAACAGTGGTTTGTTTCATCAGCTGTGAGCATTACATGTAAATATCATACATCCCTCTCTTTTGGGAAGTCCTCACTATGATTAAGATTAATTAGGCATTTTCCATGTTGGATGGACTAATGCCCAAGGCAAACAGATCCCTGTGACTTACAGCCTCAAAGTACCTTGGCTCACTGAGGTACACTGTTTTGGTAGTGTGTTCATGAACACAGTATGATGGTCCTTCCTTTACTCATAGTCTCTCATTTATTCATTTAAAAATGGGCTAGCTACTCTCAATCCCAGAACAACATAATATAATTTTCCTTATTCATCGGAATTATTTAGATGAAACAGGTATTGGACCATGCAAGTGAAGATCAGGATGACAGCAGTAGAGTTAGGCTCCCAGTTATACCTAAGATTTTCTCAACATTTTGAATGTGATTCTGCAGAAGACAAGCTTTGGCCAAAACTCAGCCCAAAGCATGCTCTCATAAATACCAGTCTTCATGACAAACATTGCAGAGTTTCCCATGAGTTTACTGTGAGGTCCATAACATTACAAAGCTGTTAACTACCTTCTCAAACCACATAAATACCTATTTGGACAGACTGTTCTTCAACAGTTAGTTATCCAGATATGAGTATAGCATCACATCCTTTTCCAGAGGCTTATCAGAATGTAACCACAGACTTAGAATGTAATTCCAGAAGATAATTACTATTAAAAGAAAACTTTTATGGTTTTATTAGGCTGAAATTTAATATTACATAAGTAGCCATCATTTGATTATAAAAGTTTTTGTACAGCCATACAGAAAACACAATATCCCTGCTTTGAAGAATTTAGCTTTTGAATAGGCATTATAATACACTCTTTTGGTAGACATATGCAACTAACAGCCACTGCATGTATTTACGGTCATGTTGTGACTCGTTTTTCTTCTGCATTCTAAAAACCATGTACTTGGAGTTTCCTACGAACAGGTTCTTTTCTCATCTGCCATTGAAGTGTTAATGTTTTGGGCTACCTAATGCTGCTAGGGGCTTCACACACAAATTTAATCCCTCAAGCTCAGATGGTTAGAAACATTCCAGAAATAAGTATTATTTGCATAGATAAAATGATATATGTAACAAACTTAAAAAAATATAAAATAAAATCATGTTAACTTCCTCTTCATATAAATGCTTTAATTTATAACTTGTCATTACATCCAGCCTAGACTTCTCAAAGGGACACAAAGCACACACAGTAAACAGGTTAAGAAGTTTCCCAGTGTTTCATAGCTTCTGTTCTGTTCTACATCAAATAGCTGTACATAGAATAGCTGTCATGTATCAGACCAAAGGCCCATTTAGCCTGATAATCCTGTCTCCAACTGTAGCCAAAAGCGTGTTTTGAGAAAAGCAAGAAAACCTTCTGCATAGACTGTATTTCTCCCTAATCCTCTGCCACCAGTATTCAACTATTTCAACCTCAAGGATTTCCTAAACTGGGTGTGGTTTCTACTTGTTAAGTAATTCTCAAGTTTATTTCTGAGCTTCTTCAGTCTCCTTTTGAACATGTGTAAAGTTTTAGCACCTGAAACATCATTTGGTAATGAGTTCCAAAGGACCCCTATTTGCTCACCATTAATGAGAAGCTGTGCACAGTGAATCACAAAAATGTTTGTATACATGAGGTTTACTAACAATCAGTAAAATCATGTACTGCAGTGGAATAATTCAAGGAATATATGAAGTATAAGCAGCAGCACCCTTATATCATATAATACAATACCTCCTTGAAGGAACATGTAACTGCTTTCAAAGTTGTTCTCAAAGGACATTGATACATTTCCAGGCTAACAAAAAAACTAAGGACTTAAAGAGTATAAATAGTTTCTTAGGTACTCAGCATAATAGCCATCACAGAATTTTAACATTTTGCCTTTATTAATCTTAATGTATTAAGATTAAGGCATTTTGGCTAGCAGGAAATGGACAGGTAAAACAAGAACATCAAGGCTTAAGGAAAATCTTTATGATATGAGGATATGTTCATATCACAACCTTCCCAAAGCATCCTTCAGAGACTAATAATATTTTGTGAGAATTATTTCTTAAGAGCTGGGGAAAGAGGAACTGAAATAAAAAGATTTCTAGACCTATACATATAATCATTGTACATTCCTTGCACAGTAAGAGAACAAACTTCAAAGCCTGCATTCCAGATGTAATGAAGCTCAGAAAGGTCAGCCATCAGACTAACTTATCATTCCCGTGAGTCTCTCTCTACATGCATAATTCTACAACATCAAGACAGTTACAGTTACAAGGTTACTGGTTACAGGGCTTAAAGCACTCATTCTGGAAGAACACTATCTTACCTAGGAATGTAAAATTTTGAGAACCTTATTACAGAAGAACCGAAGACAACTAGGCATGCCCTAGCAAGTGTGCAGTCCTCCTAACACTACTTACTCATCTATTTGATTAAATCATTTAAGTAGGTTTTCTCCTTCTATTTATTAAAACACAGCTTGGAATCATCCATTAACATGTAAACTCCAAATAAACTCTTCCTCAGAAGAAAAGGAAAAAACAGTAGGAGCCTCCCTGATCATTGCAGTGGAAATACAGGATACATAGAATTGTTTTTGCTATGGATTTCAGTGCTTCTTATAGAATCACAGAATGTTTTGGGTTGGAAGGGATCTTAAAGATCCAAATTCCCTCCCATGGGCCAGGACACCTTCCACTAGACCAGGCTGCTTAAAGCCCCATCCAACCTGGCCTTGAACACTGCCGGGGATGGGGCATCCACAACTTCTCTGGGCAACCTGTTCCAGTGCCTCACCACCCCCACAGTGGAGAACTTCTTCCTTACATCTAATCTAAATCTGCCCTCTTTCAGTTTAAAACTGTTACTCCTCATCCTATCACTACACTCCCTGATAAACAGTCCATCCTCATCTTTTCTTAGGCCCCCTTTAAGTACTGGAAGGCCACTATAAGGCGTCCCTGGAGCCTTCTCTTCTCCAGGTTAAATCACCCCAACTGTCTCAGCTTGTCCTCATAGGGGAGGCACTCCAGCCTCCTCATCACCTACAGGGCCCTGTGGACTCACTCCAACAGGTCCGCGTCTATCTTATGTTGGGGGCCCCCGGAGCTGAATGCAGTACTCCAGATGGGGTCTCAGGAGAACGGAGTAGAGGGGAAAATCACCTCCCTCGACCTGCTGGCCACACTTCTTTTGATATAGCCCAGGATACAGTTGACTTTCTGGGCTACAAGCACACATTGCCAGATCATGTTGAGCTTCTTGTCAACCAATACCCCCAAGCCCTTCTCCTCAGGGCTGCTCTCAATCCACTTATCACCCAGCCTGTATTTGTGCTTGGGATTGCCCTGACCCATGTGCACAACCTTGCACTTGGCCTTGTTAAACTTCATGAGGCCCACCTCTCAAGCCTGTCAGGGTCCCTTTGGATGGCATCCCTTCCCTCCAGTGTGTCAACCATACCACACAGCTTGGTGTTGCTGGCAAACCTGCTGAGGGTGCACTCAATCCCACTGCCTGTGTGTCAGATAGATTCTGAACTTCCAAGAGGGTGTCTTTCAGCAATTTCCATGACATTCATGGGATTTTACCCTTTTAGCTGTACATCATACTTAACTTTCTTGTCAGGAGAACAAGATGAAGGTAGTTTTTATGGGAAATGTGTAGTAGCTACTTTGGCTAGGGGTGAAATCTAGACAAGGTCTAATAATGACAGTAAAGGGCTTGGCTTTATATTGATAGAAATCCTAAGTGTTATCAAAATTACAAATACACATCATACTACAGAAGTCATAAATGAATACAGAAGCGGCAAATCATTATTACCAAAAAAATATTTCAGAAAACACTAATGAACTTAATTGAAACTGAAGATTTAAAGCGGTAGTAATTTTCAAGGCCTACATAGCTCTTCAAGGGATTACTAAGTGCTTCATATGCAAAAGTAGCAGGGAATAAAGGGCTATGACAATAGTTTTAATATAGGGTTATGGAAGAATTTCTTTGGCCAAGAAATATTTTGGCCAGAAGTTTTCAGCATGTTTTTTTTTTTTATTATTAATTATTTTAATCCTCATTTTATACAAATATTCTTGAAGAGATAATAGGCCCTTATTTAAATATTAGCAGTAAGTCCAGCATACAAATACACTGACTTAATCATTTTAAGAGTAGAATCCTGTCACTGCAGTCGGCAACATCTGGATTATAAAAACATGTTAATAGAAGGGACAAATAATTAATGTTTCTATTAACAATGAACGTATAATGTAATAAATGCTAATCTAATAATGAAATTCCTGCATACTCAGCAGAGATTCTAAATGCAAAGTAGAAAATTTATTTATTTATTCACTAAATTTATCCAATTATCTTCTCACCTAAGATAGTCCTCTAGGCTTGTCTGCAATTAATAAGATATAGGGATCTTAATTTCATCTAATTTAAACACCCATTTTATGAACAGGATTGATCACCTCTTTCCATCACCAACAAAGTTTAAGAGACATGACTAAAATCAGATAGCATTTATCTCACCTCCAAATGAATTCTAAGAAGTACCATAATTGCAGAGAACAAAGAAAACAGGTAAAAAAGGACTCAAATTATAAAGATAAATGGATAAACTGAGAGAAGTCTCCAAAATGTATACACAGCTTGCAGCTGTCTGGAAAGAAAAGCATTAAATAGGTGAACACAAACACACAGAGAACATTTTGCATACTTTTTTTAACCTAAAAGCACAGACAATTGCTATCAAAAAATGTTAATGACTTTTGTTCTATTTTGCTTTTTATTTAAGAAAGGCATTTCTAAATAGAAACACTAAAAACACTCCTAAAGGTATTTTTACCTGTAGCAGATTGTCCATTAAAAATCTCATAGTTTTACATAGCTGAGCTATATACATCAATCCAGAAATGTTTAAATAATAATCCAAAATCCTTTGAAATCTTTATAGAACAAACCTAAGGCTCTAAACTATTTTTTGTAGCCATCATCCTGACTTTACTCAACCCAACTATAAAAAACATTGTTTAAAAATGACCTTTCATCATCTGTGCATTCTCAAATAAGAAAAAAAAAGGTACATACTTAAAAATATCCTATTACCTCATAGACAGAGGCAGGAATTTAAACATCCCATTAGCTTTTACAAAACTGAGGTTTTTCTAATAAATACTATCCACTGCAAAGTTGAAGGAATAGTATTGCCACAACACAATTTTCTTGAATATTCTTCTTTTGTTTACTGCATACCTATGTGGTTTCTCTTTGTGTTTTCTATACTTCTCATTTTATCATTACAAAGACAGGAAAAGAAAAATCACCCTGAGCACATCATGTGAGCAGCAATCAACCGTAACAGAGTACAGATTTTTTTGTCACTAGGAAAAATAAGATTTTGTAAAATCAAACTATCTATGGATTTCCCTTGTGTTCCCAGTAACGCTGGAATCTTTAAAGTGGTTTTCGTTGATACAGCTGAGCTGTATGGTCATGGAAAATTACATTATACTCCTAAAGGTGTAAAGTAAGTGAACAACCAAAGGCAAGAGATGGCTCTTGTAGGAATCCCCTGAGGTGAAGTGCTCTTGCATGAGTTCACCCCATATTAGACCTTAGAGTCCACTCTGAACAAAGGAACCATTTCAGTTTGATGTTACACCTTTTATGAAACTAGAAAATTTAACCAGGTGGAAAAAAATGATAGGAAACCAGGATGCATTTGTTCTACTTTTTGGTGCTGGATTTTTTTGTTGTTTTGTTGGGTCGGATTTTTTCGGTAAGGAGAAGCGGGTAACAGATTAACAGTCAATAGTTTGAAAGTAACACTCCAGGAGTATTCAAGAGAAGGAAAAGTTGAAACATAGCTAGTATCTGCTATGTAGTAGATGATAGAGCTATTATAGAATTGGTCTCCTCATTCAACACATAGACACTTTCAATTGAGATAATATAGCTTTAAAACTGGAAAAAAGTCTTAGTCACATTACCAGCAGTTTAAAACAAAGTGAAAATGTTTCCATCTGGTCATAGGTTTTTTTAGAACATGTGTGACACTGACCATAGTTTGATCCAAAATATCAAATCAGTTAAGTTTTTTTCATTGTCACAGGTAAACAAAAAATGGATTCTCACACAGAATTTACAGCTGTGAATAGCAAAGAGAGCAACAAAACTCACATCCTGACATCATGGTGATCTACTCTGAGGTTGAAACAGCAGATTCTTTCTCAATATAACTCTTTCCTGAATATTATCACTTCAGTATTTTCTTGACATCTGTAAACAGCTGTTTACAAAAAGCTATCAAAAACACCAGTAAGCAAAATGAAACTTAACTGCACTTGACTAGAAAATTGGGTATTAGTTACACTTCTGATCACAAGATTTGCCAGGGGCTTTATTTAACCACCATTCAGGCCAGTCAACATTCCACATACTTCTGAAGCTTTCAAACATGTTTGTTTATACAGATTATGATAGCAGTGGTAACTACGATGAGTCACCTTGTTTTCACTAAAGTAGAACTAGCTGTTATAATCACTTAAATATAGAATTGGACAACACAGGTATTCCTTTATCTTGGGGGTTTCTAGTGATATTAGAAAGTTTCTTTGTTCCACAGAACTGCCACACGTCAGTGAATAGTAAATTCAGAATTTGGGGTCTTTTAAGTTCAGGTATTTATTCATCATGCCAGTTTGTTACTTCACAGTTCATTTAGGTAAATGATTTGGAATGTGGAAAAAAAAATCAGTCTTGACATCTGTACTGTGGTTACAAGTGAGGTAGTTTTAAAGAGACATCCCTTCATTTTAATGAAGTATGGATTTCCCATTTTCCCAAGCAGAACTTTTTCTCTGAAAAGTAGGAGGAATAATCTACTACTATAAAGTCCAAAACCCAGTATTAATCAACTTATTAACTTATTTAAAATGAGGAAAGGAGAGTTTTACTTAATTGGAGAGCTTATCACTAGAAAAAACGACAGGAGGACAGAAGCATGAGTGTGTTAAACAAGATGACAAAAAATGGCATATTACTAACTTTCTTTCCCCACCCCCCATCTAAAGCTTGCATTTTTAAAATCTTCTTCCTATATTTCTGATTGTAGGGGAACTTCCCTCCTCAAAAAAAGCAACAATATGAAAAAAATGACACATTATATGAGTGGGAATACAGTAGAACAGAAAAATATTTTCTCCACAGTTCTTAAGTTTAAAAATAAACATGTTAAGAACTATAAAGTTGATATTTTCATTGAAAACAAGAAAGTGTATACTCAAATTATCGTATGCCAGACCTATTTTCCAGAAGAGCTTCCAGTTAGATATGAACTCCCCACATGTCATACTATGTCTTATCACAGTGAAAGGTAGGAGTCCCATCAGTAAGAAACCCATGGTTGACTCACATTAGCACTTCATTTTGACTCAGGAGATCAGTTTTGAAGCAAGTTTCCTGATTGCCCCCACTTAACCAGCTTTGATTTCCACATTTTGATTTGCACTGAGGAGCCACCATCTCAGAGTTTGCTAAGTGAATTCTTTTGAAAATCAAGAACATCTACAATGCACTCTAACCACTAAAAGGCATTCAGCACCCTTGGGCTCATTCAGCCTGAACTAAAATTAAGCTGAAGTCAAACCCCTGAAACTCAGCATGGATATGAAGTCCTCTGACCCATCTCGTTTACTCTATAACTACCCCTATTGTTTCACTCCACTAGTTAGCAACGATATTTTTTCAGCCCTTAGGCAACGCTATTTCATCAGTAATATCACCACCACAATTTAGGAGTTATACATAAAAATTAAAAGCTTTAATTAATTTGTGCCTATGCTTAAGTTAACATTTTAATAGATTACTACTTGTAATTAAAACCAATTCCAAGTAAAAGAAGTACATTTGTATAGACACTATATGTTATATGTAGAATCTGAAAGACTAGGAAAAAACAGCAGTACAAAAAGAAGCATGTAGCAAGCTTAACTGTTCATGATTACTGCTCTATCCACACTTTACAAAAACTATTAATTGAAGTCATAATAGAAGATAATTTTCTACTTTCAACTAAAGAAAAAAACCCAACAGAAGAGGTTCAGAGTTTGAGGACTCCCACTGTACAGCATGAAATCCAGATTCTTGCCACAAGAAACATAATTACATTGCTTGTCTTTACAGGATTGTAGAAGAGTAATCAAACTTTCATATTGTTACTGCACTGGTAATGGAAAAAAAAAAATACTAGAATTAAATCTGTAACTTCATTTAAATGAAATGTTTGTAATTCAATTTATTCTTTAGAAGCAGAAAGCCAAAGCAGTCATTTCTCCTACCTAAAGCTCCTTAGATATCTAAAGGTATAACTATATTTTTATATGCATTTTAAAAAGATACTTACTGTTCTAAGAGTTGATCATATTTTCTTAAAGCATCCTTTTCAGCAGTAACTGCTCTTTCTTTTTCAGCAACAGCATTATCTCTTGCTTCTCTCAAATTTCTGAAGGAAACAAAAGTTATTCTGTCAAGAATCTGTTAGGAAAAAGACTGTTTTGCTTGATGAATTACTACTGCTTGATGAATTACTACTGACTGATCTTAGAGGGATCTGTCTGTCTATATGTCTATTTATTACAGAGGCTTTAGTTCAGATTACTTTCATATATACCAGCAAAGTTTCCAGTTCTGACATCCTAAAGACAATGATCAAGCCACCTATTTATATGTAGAAATATATGAATAATTCTAGAATACTAGAACTATAAAATACTTATTTTTTGTAGGAATTAAATAAATTCCAATAATTTATCTTGGTACTTCACTAATAACTAGGGGGAATGCTGTCCTAGTTGAGATGATTCACAACTTTTATGACAGAGCAGGAACAGATTAGCTGGGCATAAAAATCCTACTTCCACATACAACTAATTGGATAGTTAGTCTGATATATAGGTTATTGCATATCATTGGTGTCTCCTTCTGGCTTCTATTGCTGGCATCATTTCTTATCTGCACAGAACCATAAAATAATACAAATATTTTATTGCAATCAATCTATACTTTTTCAATTTTTTAACCAAGAATCAGTCAAGAGTTGCAAACAACCTCATTATTATTTCACTGACACAAATGGGAATAGTATGATATGAAGAATAATACATATAGTATTTGTGTTAAATAATTATACAGGTATTAATAGTACAGTAATCTGTAGTCTGCCTGTAGCATAACATTGTACCAAGTGGAAGTAGGGCTTATAATCACCATCTAAGCAGTATCTCCATTATTTAGTGCAACACAGTAACAGCCAATTTGCAAAGCAAACAGTGGTTGTTGAGGACCAGACATCTATCTTATGACCATTTTCAAGGATTTTACTCCTGGTTTGCTCCTGCAACTTGAACACTCACTAGCATTTGGAATATATTAGAGACTCCTTTCAATTTCAATTCATCTAGAAGGAATCCTGTCCATGTGCTACAAATGTGAACACAATACCAGAAATCCAAGCACAAACTGTTAGGCAAGCAAAAATGTGGCAAGCAGCAATGGCTAGGGGGTTTCACTTCAAAACCACATTCTTCATCTAAACTAAACTATTAATGTAGATGCAACCAAGCTCTTCCCACTGAAGTTGTTTCTTCCCCCCCCCTCTCCCACAGGAACTTTTTGACTTAAAGCAAAGTGAAATTATGGTCTCAGGCAAATTCTGAAGAAAAGAGAAAAGTCAAGATACAGAGGTAAATGGAAAATTAAGCCCATGTAAATGTTATCCTAGGTCATGTTAGCCACACTAATGGTGTATCATTTTTGGATGAAAGACTATTTTCTAGGCCAAGAAAATGTTATCAATGGCACTTTTCTGACCTCAAAGTAGTTTATATGAATAGGAAATAGTTACTTATGAAGAATGGACATCAGAATTATGTAACAGTTAACTGGCTATGAGAGAAAGATAACAAAATTTTCTTTAAAAACTGAGTTACTAGGCTACAGGACTCACCAATGAAATTCAGGGACTGATCTCAAGAGTAGATTCTTTAAAATTGACTCATACCAAAATATAAGAACATGGTAATTTATTTTGTTAACAGCATTAAGATCAGGCATATTATGTCTCAGAGTAGAAGTACAATGTTGTATCCTTAAGACTAGAGTAACTGAAGTGGGATAAAAATTAAATGGTAGGAGATATACAGCAACTCATTTAGAGAATAAACTATTTTGCTTAACTGAACAGCTAATCAATTGAAAATGCAATAGAAGGAAAAAGGACACAAGTGAGGTACTACTCAACCAACAAGATGACAATCACAGATGCGATGTACCTTCTGTTGAAATATTTTGAGCAGAGCAAGGAAACACACTAGTGACACTGCCAGTTTTCAGATTGCGTGACTGAGATTTTAAAAGAGGTAAAGAACCTATCTGACAGCTGCATAAACGGGCCATACGGACCATCAGGTATCTAGCAAGCCTATCATACAACTGAAAGTACCCTTGTAAAATGAGACAGAGATACCACCTACAGATTCATGAACAGGTATGGGGAAAAAAGGTGGGATGAGGGCAGGGGAGTGGAAGCAGCACAGAGGCATGTATATTAACTTTTGAAATAAACCTCTTAGCAACTGCCATTTATTGCACTCCAGTTCACAGTCCTGAACTTTTCTAGAGTGCACAAATTGGATTCCAGACAGACTGAACCACGTCAGAAGATCTGCTCAAGGAGAGCATCTAACATACTCAAAACTACTAAACTGTATTTGATCTATGGGAATATATTAAAGCTAATCCAAAGTCGAGCCTCATGCAGACATTCATATGCCCTGTGAATTCCCTCATGCTTGCTAATGCAAACATAGCCAATGCTTACTACAACCAAAGAAGTGAAACTGATCTCAAATAAATTAAAAATGAAAGCATCACCTTTTTTATTGGTTGTCCCTGCCTGTCCGTCCCCCCCCCCTCCTTCCATTTTAGATTATTGAACTGACTCAGCCAAGTGTAAAGTAAATGCCAATAAATTCAAGGGAAACATCAGGCTTGGCAAAGCGATAAGGAGTAAGAGCAATTGAGTATTAGATTAGCTTAGCTGTAGTACCATTCTATGCTTTGAGCATGAAGATGAAACCAGCACCTCAGCTTTATTTTCAGTCACAATCAGCATCTCACCACATACACAAATTCACTGCAAACTGCTTTGCTCACAATTTGGGGTTCCATTTGTCTCACCATTGAGGGGCACCTCAGACTGGGAAGCACTGTCTTATGGTGGAATTTTTTAGCATTTTACAGAAATAGCATATGCTATAAATCCTTTTTTTGCAAAACATGAAGTCAAGTCTAAGGGATTTCATTTCAGAAGTAATTATTTCAAAATGAGGAACAAAACTTCTGTAAATCTGTTCCAGATACAAATGAAATATCTTTCAGTAGCTTTCTCAATGATATACAGCCCCTTGTCAAAGCTCCATGAACAGTGGAGGTTTAAATTCATACTTTGTAATTCAAAATAGATTTGCATATAGGAAGCGGTGTGGATGTATATGTCTGTGTGTATATATTTCACTCACACTTGCAAAACTACACAATGATGTCATTTTTTTTTAATTAGAACCTTCCAGTTGACTGGAAGACAGACAGCAGGAGCCATGTTCTTTTTTCACTCTTCTGAGCAGTAACAAAACTACCTATTAGAGGAACAGATGCTGATGCCACAAGTATCTTTTAACTACAGTTATTTCCTTCTCCACACAAGACACTTTCAGGACATCTACAATGACATTATAATGAATTATTAAGCACTTTTCCCATTTTAAAGGGATAAAAAGGGCAAAAAACAAACTCAAAAAGAAATCCAAAAGTCAAAATCCTTAGAACCCTGAAAGCTTATGTATGTGCCTAATTCTGCATCTAATCCCATGGAATTCAACAAGATTACACACATACAAAATTTGATATGCAGGTCTTTGCAGGACTAGGATCTTCTTCAAAAGAGGATTTTATAATAATTTACAGGAAATAAATGCTTTTTTGAATCATAATGCTGTAAACAATCTCAAATAGATTTATTTTAGAAGGCATAAATCTTATTGGTTTCCTTCATTTTTTCTGCTTTACTTTCTGCATCAACACTTTTTCTTCTGGTTGCCTGGCACAGTTTCAAGATTGCCCATATAGCTTAACAGGTAAACCAACACATTTTGTGTTAATTAACTAACACTATACATCTGAACAAACTTCAAACCACTAATGTTTATCTAGAACATGAATTTTAATAATACTTTTCATTGACAATGTTGGATGTCCACCATTTAATAACAATTACAACACCATATATTTACTGTATAATTTCATTTTAGTTTTTACAAGATTCTCCTCACTTTTATAATCAAACTTAAATTCTCACATTTTGATTACCTCTCAAAGAGCCAGTCAACTAGGATTATATCTAAGCACAAAACATTTTGTCTTAGTTTTGCCCTAATTAGGTTATTGCCTGCAACTTATCTACCTGTTTTCACGCTCGTACATCTCTTTTGAAGCACTTCTTAGGTGCTCGATTTCTTGATTTGTTTTCAACCTTATTTGTTCCAACTCTTCATGCAATCTCTTTTCATATTCTGTTTTATAGCGGTCTCTGTAAGTAAACAAATACAAAACATAGGAATTTAAAATTAATTGCACTGGCCAAAGTATCAAAACTTCAGGTACAGCTGTACAGGTATAGCAGAGCACTTCTTGACTGTACATCTTCATTCTTACTCATTTTCCTCCCAAAATGCTTGAAATAAATATTAGCCTATGTTGTTAAGCAAACTGAGTGAAAATCAATCAGGAATAAATAATATTTAGTTAGGAATAAATAAAAGCTTTCTGCATACTTTTAAAATTTTTTTAAAGTATTTCAAGATTGATTAATCATACAACATTATGCTTAACATTCTTCCAGAAATTCTTTGTTAGCCTCTATTTGTTTGTTTACATTAACCCCTTAAAAAAATTAATTCCTCACTTTCTAAAGTTTTCTAGCTTCTTCATCACTGAGTAAGAGTTGATCAACTTGCTAACCTGCAATACTGCCATGCTACTCCAATACTTTGTTGTGTACTATTTGCACCTCGTATGGGGAAAATCATCACAAGAAACATTGAACATTACATGCTGTAGACATTTGTGGAGTCAAAAAAATCAAAGATTTGGGCATTTATTCTGTCAATGTGACATATAAATGTATCAGAAGATTCCAGAATGAAAGAGTTTCATTTCAGAGTAATACTGACATCTTTTTGTAACTTTGGAAGCCAGTGATAGATTGTAGGGAATCCCATAAAGAATTTCTCCTACAAAACTACAAAAAAAGGCTTATGTTGCAAGTACTTCACAGCTAAGGAATGTTAAAATTTTATAGCACCTAGTTAATGTTCAAGAATAATCAATCAGCAATGAGGAACTGCTAGAAGTTACATGTTTATGAAGAAACATGCATTTACAACTATAAAAGCTTTTAGATTCCTTCCAATTTCCAATTGTGTGATAACTCTTAACTTTTAGAAATTAGTACTTCAGCTGGCCAAAAGCTCCTTCACATTAACTAAAAGGCCCAAAATATTTAAATGTCAGAGTGCTTGCTGTCCAGGTTTTCCTGTTTTCTTTTTATTGAGACACTGAATTTCAGCTGACCCTTCAATGTAAAAGTAAATTTCTCTCCTCTCCTTCCTCAGCTGCACCACACTACAGCAAAATACTTCATGAAGATCTTTGATATAATGAAGAAGTTTGTAATAAAAAACCACCAACAACAAACACTACTGGAATGTAAGGTCCCCATTATAAACTTTTTGTGTTCTTTACATGTTATGTGGCTCCATATGTAGGTAAAAAAAGAAGAATGCTGACAATCAGGACCTCAGGATACAATTCTTATGTGCAGAATCAATAAGCATTACCCTTTTCTTGGTACTTGGATAATTTGCTATTTACATTACTACCTGCCAAAAAGAAACTGCTGTCACTGCAGAAATTACATGTTCTTTCCCATGGCAAGACTGCTAAAATCAGGAAGGTTCACTGAAAAAATTAGAGGAATCTGGAAAAGTCTTGAACACCCACACTGATGGCACCAGAAGACAGTTCAAAGCGACACTTATCTTTATGATGACTAAAATAAACAAATCGTATAGTGAAGGGCATATTCAGAGTATACAGCTTGACTGCCCTTCCAATGCCTTTTAATAAACAGCAAATGAATTGCTGCTAAAGCAAAGAACCATCTTTTGTGATTTTTATTTCTGACCTACTGTTACAGTCTTTTGCTTGAGCAGTAATGAAAAATGTTTTTGCCTTATCAAGTTGTTTTGCCTTCTTCAGGCTACAGGCTTTAATGAACTTCTTTCCAGGCCTATTATTCATAAGGCATTATACTGCAAATAAACTAAGTGATCTAAGCATCTCAATGCAACTATGGATTGTTTTTTAAGATTAAACATATAAAGGGAAATGCTTTGTGTTGGTCTGTGCTTGCACATAGATTCCCAAGTATTGTAGCTATGAGCTGCTGCCATTCATTTTGCCACAGTCTCAACCTATTTTGAAGTGTGTCTTTTTAATTGGCAAGTTAAGCCCTCTGTTTCCTAAAGTCTGTAATTTTCTAACTGCAGTACCCGAATACCAGCAGTTCTGATGGTGACCAGAAGGTAAATTATTCTTTACTCCTAAAAACAGATACTTGGGTTTGTTTTCATCATCCTCACTCCTGAACTACAGCAACCAAAAGAGATCCAGCTGTGAAACAAGCATTAAAAAGCCTCAAATTCTTCAAAACGTAGCACATAGAAGCTTATTACCCAAACTGATGTTACCTCCAGGCAGCACTGAGGACTGTAGAGTGTCCATTAGTTGGTATATTTTTCTCCTGCTCTACTTTTGTACCCCTCTAATTTATCTAACAAAAAAACTGGATTCTGTAGAGCTCTCTATAAGAAACCTAACAGTGTACATATTTGATCTGAGAGATGGATGGCTTAAATTGCTGAATAGACAGGATTCCCTACTATAAGACACAGTCACAGAAGATACACACAAAGTGTGTACATGTACGTGAGAAAATATAAAGGGACAGCTTCTGCAATATTGCAGATCACATGCAGGTTTTAAAGCACTTTACAAAAGGATACCATTACTTCCATTTTACAAAAGAAACCTTACATCAACATTTTTACATTTTACATTACATTTTTACATTATGAAATGACTTATTCAAACTTCATCAGCAGGTCAGCAGTGGAACCTTGAATAAAACCTAGGCTGCCCAAGCTGCAGCGCATTCCTACACACGCTGCTCAATACACTACACTGTCTTCTCTGCTATGCTGTATTATTGCTGCAAAAGACAATAATGGTCACTAGAGGAAAGCAGACATACCTGCATTATTAATTACAGTTAATATCTGTCCTATGAAAATTAGCATCATGAAAAGAGTCACCAATACCAATGATGTCAAGAGAGATTTGGTAATAGTACAGAATCCCAATGACAGTATCGAGACCTCTAACAGCAAGAGGCACAGAATTTCTCTTTAGTGGGTATCAAAATGCAGAAGACAGAGGCTTCTGATATTCCAGCAGACAGTGAAGCAGGCTTGCACAGTATTCGAAACTGTGGTAGAGGCAAGCTACATATGTCTCTTTCTGGGTTCCCCAAACGGAGACAGCTCTGTAAAAGTGCCTCTATATCATTACTACGGGATAAGGATTTCACAGTGGTTTTCTAGAAATAGGAATCTAGCTACAGGAGTCACTGTTTACAAGCATATTTTTAGATAAAGACTGCTCAGACCTACATGATTCTTTAAAATCCTATGTAAAAACAAGTCTTAAAAATTTATTTAAAATGCAGAGTTCCAGGTGAACATAGTTCTGAGATATACACATGTAAAACAAATTAAAAAAAAAGTTCAAGTGACTGTATTGAAAGGAAAAATAGCATTAAAAACTGCTGATATGGGCTAGAACTCCATATTATTATTTCCATTTAGATAATAATTTGTCTTTTAGTTGTATTAGAGGAGAGCCATAATAGCACATTTCATATTAGTTATACAAGGACAAAAAATTCATAGATGCTGTTTGCAGTTGCATCTTCTTGATTCAAACCAAAGGAAGCAGCTGAAGACAAGCTGAACCTACTTTATACTCTAAGGTTATTCATTCAATCCACAGGTGTTTTTTTAAGGACAGTACTAACCAAAAAATAGTTTTATGTTCATTAGTGAAGTACATACAGGGAAATACTTGATTTGATTTTGGGAATATATATTGAAATGATATTTTTTGGCATCTAGATGTAGGGAAATAACATGAACTGGATAACCTTGAATTCTGAATAAGAAAAATCTAAATGTGGTTTGAAATTGGACAACACTCTTAGTCATATGATTTACTTTTAGGTAGTCCTGCAAGGAGCAGAGAGGTAGACTCGATGCTCCTTATGGGTCCCTTCCAACTTGAGATATTCTATGAAATTTTATTGTATAGCATTGCATATGTAGCAAGATATGTATCTAAATAGTGTAGTGTTTCCTATTCAACATGGCATACGTATATTTATACCAAATCAAGTAACATCAGGATTTGACACTATTTACCATTGTGGCTAGCATATAGCAATCAATCTAATGCTCAAGGCTACGTTTAGGGAATCTGTATTCAAACTTGAGATATGAAAGACTGATAGCTCTAATAGTTGATACAAAGCATGCAAAGTCCTATTTTAAACATTTGTGAAGATTAACTATTTTTATTCTGCAATAATCATTCAGATTGTCTTTCAAAAGCTCCTGCTTTTAATAAAGGTCATTTGCGGGGGGGGGGGGGGCTGGAGTAAGATATTTACCTTATG
>JANZLQ010000008.1:17428405-17453832 GCA_026212715.1 Elanus axillaris
AACCATGGAGGGTACCTCAAGCAACAAAAGTTTTATTGCGATTACACAATTAAGCCACGAAATACATTGCAAAGCAGTGGGGCAGGGAGTAAGATATGTAACATATGCACTTCAAAGAGTTTTTCTCTCTTTTGTAATTAATTACAGTTACCTCCATAAATTTCTATATACAACTAAGAGAATAGTTGCCATACACTTTCAATGCTGATGTCTTCACTACTATGGTGTTATATCAAAGGTTTAAAAAAAATTTCCTGATACACATCAAGACTCAACAAAAGTGTTCTGTTTCTAGTTACACAAATATGGACTAGCTTTCTGAAAGTTAAAATTATTTTTAATTAAACAGGATTTGTGCAAGAAACAATGGAAAATAGTTCAATAACTTGTCTATTGATAGAAGTGAACACACAGTAACTTACCTGGATGCAACATATTTTTCATACATTTCTTCCCTAGCTTTTTTGGCATCCTCTAGCTGACTCTGAAGTCTTTCAAGACGATCTTCTTCATGTGCACAGCGAACACTAAGCTCCATGTTCTGGCGATTAAGATAATCTTTATCTTTTTGCAACAAACTGAGAGATTGCTGTATGGTTGCCAGCTATAAAAGGCATTAAAAAAGAACACTTTAACATGAACTTCAAGATAAGTATTTAATCTATGTACACATATTTACGATTTCATTTAGTTCTCTTCATTGAAGTTACCTGAACCAAAAAACTCTACTTACATTTAACATAAGTTGGTAAAGCTTTATGTTGAAAAAAGATTTTAGTAAAATTATAATTTTATGAGTTTTAATGATTTATTTCTGGTAGTTGGCACCTGAAAAAGAGGTAAAGTGTCCCTTAGTCTATCTCAGTATCTAAACAGTACTGAAGTATTCAATAGTGATAGTACTGAATAGTACTAAGTCAGAAATACTGATGTCAAGTCCTAGTGCCAAACTGTCATCATACTGGCTACAACATTCTCAGAAACAGAAGTGTAAAGTTTAAGGGCACCAGAGTGATTACTGCTCTGTAAAGAAATGGTGAAACTGGTAGTTCTGGGACTAAAGTATATAATGATTGTTGTGGACAAGGTAATCTTTCAGGCCAGCATCAAGGTCAGAGGGTTATGCATGCCTTGTTTTGACTTTCATTTAGCATGGTGCTGCTACAGAAGGCTGAACTGTTGCCAAAACAGAAACGTGAATATCTTGTGAGTTTCTGTAATGGCATTCCCAATCACCAGATCAGTCATCTTTACTACTCCAAGAAGAAAGTGGTGCGGGAGAGAGTAGTCTCCATCTACTTGAGGTGAACATTGTCAGAGAACAGCCACAGAGCATAATGGCATTGGTGCAGAGTGGCCCAGCTCCTTACTCATGATAGCAAAACATAGTTTTATCACCTTAAAGAATTTTGCCATTTAAGTTCCTGAGGATGTCACATGACAAGTTCAAAGAATGATAAATTAACAGCTTATCAGAAATATGTCCCCCAAAGCTATAAAGACATGATGTACATGTTTTAGATAGAATTCACCCTTCCCGAGTCATAAAAGGACTAAAGGTTACTTAAGGGAGATACTTGAATCAAAGACAAAGAACAACTAGTTAAACAGATGAAAATTTGTACAAAAAAGAAAAAATGCTCTTAAGAGGCATGCTTCTCTCCATCCACCCACTTGCTGAGCGCCACAGAGGGTGAGGTATTAATGCCTGTCCTAGACTTTGTTTTATTTAAGAAAAACACACAACTGTCCTCTCTTTCTCCAAGGAACAGGTTATATGTATATCCGCAGTGAACACAGACATCATGGATTACTACATGAAGAATTTCATGGATATCATAGGATTTACTACACCTCCAACTCCTCTTCCCCTGGAATAAATACTGTGTGAACCTGCAATTGTATGCTTTTCCAATCCAGAACTTGTAATACTGTATCAGCATACACAAAAAACACTATGGACCTTCCAGGAGATTCAAGTAATCACACAGTTTGAAGTGGTATTTTAGTTTAAAGCAGTGCTACTTTTATTGTCTCTCAGATTAATTTAGTATAAAGTTAATGAAAAAAACCCAAAACATTGTTGCTGCTACACTGTAGTACTTGATACATATATACAAACTTGACGTACATGACAATATTTTTTTGGCCATTATTATATGCTGAGAACAAACCTGCATTTTGATGTCCTCTTACAAAGCTAGAACACTGATGAATAAACAGCCTAACAAAGCCTTCAGACTGATATAAAAGAGAATATAAGAGATATTTTCTAATAGAAACTCAGTTTCTTCCCTAGTGTTTCAGAGAATCTCCATGGCTCCCTGTAAAATTAGGCAGAGGAATAGTATCTTTAAAGTGGTAATTATAGCCACTATTTTATCTGTAACAGTACAGAGACACTAAGGAACACAGTCTCCCCTGAATTCTCTCAGGCGTAATTGGTCTCATTTACTCAGCTGCCAAAGTGTTAACACACAAAGATCCTCCATTTGATTCTTGCCTGGACCTGTACAGAAGTCAAGAACAACCTTCTCATGCAGTGCCCCTCTCATATTGCATTAAAAAGTAAATTTAAAAATTAATTCAGAATAGCCAATCACTTATTTCTCTATTCCTTCTGGTGTTTCCTGGAAAGATCTCTATACAGGAACAGAGCTTAAAAAATAGTCTTATTTTTGCATCAAAGTTGCACTGAGCTACAAACCATCTGATAATAGTCAATGATGATATAAACTGAAAAAGTTTCTTTCTTGAGATTCAGTAAAGCCTCTTTTCCCTCCCAAAAATCTGTTGCAAAGTTACACCTACATCAGATATAGGGAAAAATGTGATTCCTATAGTTTTGGGTGATTCTATTCTAACTAGCTTCTTAAGGTGAATAATTAATCCTGCAGGTTCAGTGAAGCGATTCTTGCTATGAACGATTTAGATACAGAAATAGTGAAAAAGGATACTGAGTAATGGAAGCTTGTACTGGTATAAACCATCAAAAGTCCTACAGATAAGGCAGTGGACTTGGAAACATTCTCTACATATGATTCTCTGAGTTCCTTGACCCAAAAGGTATCATACATGCCCAGTAAGGGAGCCATCACTGAACACAATTCATGACTCTTGGATGAATAAATTACCAAACAGAGAAGCAGCAAGGGACATTTGTCTTGACCTGACAGGCCTCTGGCTCTTAAAATGTCTTCAGAGCAGCTGAAGCACATTCCCCTGTGCAATACTAGCGCTTACCAGAATGGCAATGACTGAGATCTGAGTGAAGTGACTGAACTAACTGGATAAGAACTCATTGAAACCCTAACAAAGATGAGAACCCCTCTGTGCCTGAAGAGGCATTTATTCATTTTCCCAGCAGAAAGACTTTCAAAGAGTAATAGAGACACGTTAGAGAAAAACAATCCATCACCCTAGTAGATAGTCCTGCCCAAAAGGGAAGCAGCACTGGAATTCCTCTTGTCAACATGCAGTATCATAGAAAGAGGAGGTCTGGAATAACAGTCTCTCTATTCCTGACACAGAACTAACTTCTGTAAAGGTGAGCTGAAGGAAAATTCAGGCAACTGTACCATTATTTTACTAGGGAGTCACAAAGAAGAAAACCTTTGTATTCTATTGACGTCTAGAAAAAACATATACAACAAAACATAAGCCAAACAGTAGCTCTGCTCTACCTGTCACTATTGGTCAGAAAGAGCTAAAGCAAGTTATAACTAGTTCTGCACCTTCTGAGAAAGAGAGTATACTCACAGCATTCAGCCTTCATGGGTAAATTTTGCCCTGGGGCCTCCCAGGTTCCTGAGCTTATTGGCAGAATTTGAAAGGCTGAAGCAAAGGAAGACTAAGACAGAGACCTAGGAAAAGAGCATGTACATAATGCACAGGGAAAAATGGAAAGCACTTGACCAATGTCGAGGGAGATAGCCAATGTTGCTGTGAGGTTGGCCAGCTGTTTGAAAGATCATAGCAAGTGAGCAAGGATTCTGATGACCAGAATCCACCTTCAAGGAGGACCCAGCGAACTCTGGGTTGGTAAATCTAATCTCAGTTCCTGCAAAGATTATGAGGCAAATCCTCCTGGAAGCCATACCCATGCATATGGAGGAAAAGATGACTGGAAACAACAAGCATGGATTTACCAAGGCTAAACTGTGCCTAGCAAACCTGACAAGGAAGTTGGCTCTATGGATGAGAGAACAGCTGTCAATGTAATTTATTTGGATTTTTGCATGGCTTTCAGCCATCTCCTGTAACACCTCTACAGGAAAACTGGCAAAATATGGATTGGATAGGCAAACACCAGCTGAACAAACTAAACATGAGCCAGAAGTGTGCCCTGACAGCAAAGGCGGCCAAGTGCCTACTAGGCTGTATTAGCAATGATGCAGACAATAGGTTGAAGAAAACTATGATAATCCTGTGTGCAGTACTTGTGAGACTGTATTTGGTGTGCCATGTCACATTCCAAATTCCTCATAAAGACATACATTAACATACTGGAGCAAGACCAAAAGAGCTCCACCAAGATGGTCATGGACTGCACCACATGTACAAGGGGTGAAAGAAATGGGGTTTTTTTCAGCCTTCAGATGAGAAGTCTGGGTAGGGAAAATCTTGTTATCTTCACCTATCCAACTGGAATGCACAGCAAGAGCCAGACTCTTGGAAAGGCATAGTGACAGGACAAGAGGCAACAGAAAAAAGCCGCAACAACTCTGATCAGATTTTACAAAAACTTTTTCACAAAGAAGGTGGACAAACACTGGAACAGATTGTCCAGAAAGGCTGTAGAAATCTCCATCCTTGGAGATACTTGAAACTTGACAAAGCCCTAAGCAACCTGACCTAAGCTGGCTCTGCACTGCATGGGAGGGTTGGACCAGCTGGTCTCCTGAGGACCATTCTAATCTAAATTATTACATGATCCTACAGGTGATCCTGACAGACTTGATTAAACAAAGAATCAAATCCCCGAGGTGAAGAAACAGACAATTACTGAAATAAGAACTTTACGTTTACCTCTTTTGATAAGTCATTTCTTTCTTTAGCTTGTGCTTTGTTTGACACCTCTAATATTTCATATTTTCTTCTGAGTTCTGACAATTCATGTTCAAATACATCACGTTCACTGTTAAAATAAAGCAAAACTATTAGATGCATAAAGTGTAATGAACAAGATTCCTGTGCATTTGTAATTTCTCATCCTTCTTTCAGTTCATGATGCTGACTTCTTCCAATCAATCACTCAAAGGGCAATTACTGATAATCTTACCTTTTTTAATTATTAACACCTACAACATTATCTTATTGTATGAAAGAATTTTCATTTCTAAGTATTTAAAAAATAAACCTAAATTATAATACAATAATCCTGAGTTGCTATCCTAAATAATTTCATCCTCCTCTGAGTATTCTTCTTTAGTGCAACTTTGGGCTGTTTCTCCTCTCAGCAATGAGCTGCAAGGACCCTTTTCTATCCTTCCAGCTTTATCAAGCTTTTGATACTATTTCCCATGACATTCTTTTGGATCTTTTGCAGACACTGAAGTCTGATGAAAAAGTAAAGCCACTTCATTCCCATCTTCCTAATCAAGCACAAAGCAATCTATACTTATTCTCAGTTGCTACTCTCCCTTGTATACAGTCCCTTGATACCAGAGGGGGTTGTACTATTCTTATGTGTAAAATATACATGACACAGCTGCAAAAATTATGTTGGTGTCCTGAATAACAATGCTTTCCATATGCACAAAGCAGCAGCTCTATGTCTCCACTCTATCTGACCCTGTCAGAACAGTGAAATGAATAAGCCAGTATGATCTTGCAGTTTGGAAAAAAAAAGATAACCAGTTTTATATTAAGCATAGCATAGCTTTAAAACTGAGACAACTTGTAGTACACCAGAACTAGAAGATTTGACATAGCATTTTTAAAGGCAGAAACGAGCCTGGAAGTGATTAACTCCTGCAATGCTCCCAAATATCCTCATGCAGTCATGCCAACAGTGCTCTCCTTTCCACTTTGTCCATGCCTACCTGGATGAATACAACCTACTCTCTCAAATACAGTTTTGGCATGTTCATTCATGCCTTTTTCAACTCAAGACTATTTTAAATGTACACTGTTAAACACTGGGGCCATTCACATGAACGTTATTACAATCCACTTATTAAGATGCAGTTGCACCAACAAGCTTCCAGGTAGATTCCAAGGTTGTTCTAGTACACATAACAGAACAGTTATCCAAAAGACAGATTCTCCTTCAAATGACTTAGTGGGAAAGTAATTTGTGTCAGTAACTGTGCCCAAGTTCATTCAGTATGAAAAACTACAGAGCTGATGTGGTGTTTTCTATTCATAATCTCCATATTTCAATCCATTCCCCAACAGATGTGCCAAAAAGCCAGTTTTCTTGTACTTGCAAGCACACTGAAAAAGCAATTTGGGAGCTGGGCTGTGAAGTATACGTCTATGAGTGTATTTATAAGAAGTCCATTTTTACTATTTCGCAATTGTTATTTACAAGATGGGCATTCAAAGCATAGGCTAGAGCTGTAAAATCTGTATTTAAAAAATGAAGAGAGACACTGGAACTTCCTGCAGTTAAACCAATTCACTAAGATAATCCTAAGATTCTTTGACAAAGAATTCTCATAACAGCCCTTTCAAATTTATGGTTACAAGGATATCTTAAGTTGTAAATATTAATTCCCAAGGTCCTATCCTCTTAATTCACTGTGTAGGCACCACACAGTAGAGCACAGGGCCTTTTGTTAGGTCATTGCTTTTAAACTAGGAAAAAAAATAGTTGTTCTAAGATGCTTAGGATCAACAGCTCCCACTTTAGTAGCAATGAGACTGATAGGCTCTTCTGAAAACACAGTAAATCCCTATATATAAACTTTTAGGAAGATAATTTGATGCATCAGATTTCAAAATGTTGTTCATCTTATGACTGCAATATACTACAAGAGATAATTGAACCATTAGCGGATTGAGGTAAGGATAAGTATCTGTTGTGTGCATAAGCTAAAAATCAAATGAAAAACCCTAGTCACTCAAGGCTGAAGCTTATCTATTAACATTTGTATGTTAGTAGAACACTTAAACTATAGAGATACATACCATTTTACTTTATCATAGTTCTCTTGTCTGTAATCACCTCGCTGAATCATCTGCTTTGTATCAGCCAGTTCCAGTGCTAAACGCTGGCATCTAACCTCAAGCTCTGACCGATTCCTCCTCTCGTCTTCATAGCTCTAGAAAGTAAGATATTTTGAAATTATCACAGCTACACTGATATTTACTTAAAGCAATCACCAACTAAGTTTTGTGAAGACCTCTTATGAATATTCAGTTGGTAGTATATCCATCTCAGTATTTAGAAATTTAGCACACATTACAAAGTAACCAGCTATATTGCTACTCAACTTATTTTTATCTTATTCTAAATAGCTGATTAATGTACGTATTTTTTCTAAAACATTTGTCCATTAGCACAAACTCCAAGACCAGTAACGATCATATATACAGCTGGTCGTCTATAAACCTACAGTAGGAGCACAAAAGTCACACCACCTTTACAACATTTTCAAACAAGTTTCTTTGTGATGATGCTTGCTGTTCCATTTAAAAAGAAAGAAAGAGGATTGGTCGTTCAGAAAGTTTGGCAACTTCTGTCACTATATGAAAAACGCCAGCCAGTTACTCTGGCTGGACGACAGGTACCCACCTCAGTCTTTTTGGTGCTGAAACCTGGGAACATGAACAATTTGAGAAAAGGATAGTAACTGAGAGAGGTAACGGGCAAAACAAGGACTGAACTCAGCTAGAAAGTGAAGAGCTGCAGGACAAGTGGGGAATTTTTGCTGTTGTAATTGTGGTGAAGGGACGAGGGGTGGACTGCGCATAAATTGTCCACTTTTTCTTGGTGTTGTGAAGATATTTTGATTTCAGTGTGGAGAATTCCTTTTTGTTGATGTGAGTGAAGTTTGTGAAAATTGAAGATTTTGTGTAATGAATATAGATTTTAATGATAATTTTTAAATATGTGATGCACAGAGGTGAGGGGTGGAAAGTATTGGGTTTCTGTGGCAAGCAGGGGTGGGTTACAGGGGTGGCTTCTGTGAGAAGCTGCTGGAAGCTTCCCCTATGTCCTCAGAGCCACCTGGCTCTAAGATGGACCCGCCACCAGCCAAGGCCAAGCCAATCAGCGATAGTGGTAATGCCTCTGTGATAACATTTTTAAGTAGGAAAAAAAAGTAGTGGGACAGAGAGAAACAGCAGCTGGAAAGAGGAGTGAGAACATGAGAGAAACAACTCTGCAGACACCAAGGTCAGTGAAGAAGCAGGGGGAGATGCTCCAGGCACCGGAGCAGAGATTCCTCCGCAGCCCGTGGTGGAGACCATACATGGTGAGGGAGGTTGTCCCCCTGCAGCCCATGGAGGTCCAGGGCAGACCAGATATCCACCTGCAGCCCGGGGACAGAAGACCCCATGCCGGAGCAGGTGGGTGACCAAAGGAGGCTGTGACCCTGTGGGAAGCCCACACTGGAGCAGGTTCCTGGCAGGACCTGTGGATCTGTGGAGAGAGGAGCCCATGCTGGAGCAGGTTTTCTGGCAGGACTTGAGACCCTGTGGGGGACCCATGCTGGAGCAGTGTGCTCCTGAAGGACTGCACACTGTGGGACCCATGCTGGAGCAGTTTGTGAAGAACTGCAGACCATGGGAAGGACCCACGCTGGAGAAGTTTGTGGAGGACTGTCTCCTATGGGAGGGACCCCATGCTGGAGAGGGGGAAGAGTGTGATGAGTCCTGCCCCTGAGGAGGATGAAGCAGCAGAAATAACATGTGATGAACTGACCCTAAACCCCATCCCCCTGCGCTGCTGGGGGTTAGGTAGAGAAGCTGGGAGTGAAGCTGTGCCCGGGAAGAAGGAAGGGGTGGAGGGAAGGTGTTTTGAGATTTGGTTTCATTTCTTATTACCGTACTCTGGTCCGATTATTAACTCAAATTGATTTAATTTTCCCTACACTGAGTCTGTTTTGCCCATGATGGTAACTGATGAGTGGTCTCTCCTGTCCTTATCTCGACCCAGAAGCCCTTTGTTATATTTTCTCTCCCCTGTTCAGCTGAAGAGGGGGGAGTGATTAGAACAGCTTTGGTGGGCACCTGGCACCCATCCATCCAAGGTCAACCCACCTCATAGTCCCAAATTGTATCTGGTAACGTTGCTGAAGTGTATCATCCAAAGCTTTGGTGGAGGAAGTAAGGAAGAAAAAAAAAAAAAAGCTTATTTTATGGTCTATCAGCATTAACTTCCATTTTCCCCTCTTTCCTTCTTTGTATACTTTGAGAGACTACTATAGGAACTAGAAAAAAGGGACCAAAGCAAGAGAACACACAGAAGGCATTTGTCTTAAAACACTGGTTATTCCTTTTGAAAACAAACAGATTTCCTAATCATCATACTCTTCCCTCCCACCGCCCATGGGAATAGCAGATTTTTGTACTTTAATACCCAATCTAGTGTCCATTTCTCAGATTTTTCTACAAAGTAGGTATTTATTTTCACAAACTACCTTACTCGCTTGTCCTAAACACTAAACTACTTAGTAATTTCTTCACAAAAACAACCAAAAAATAACGCTTATCCACCGATACTGGGGAAAACTGATGGACAGGAAAAAGAGTTGCTTGTTAAAAATTTCAGAATATCCCCTGGGCATCCAATTTTTTCCACATTCTGTTTCTGACAATACAGCTGAGTTCTGTTTTCTGCTATGGTTGATACATGGCAAGCTCAATAATGGATGCTTGACAAACAATAACTCCATCTGATTATACCAAATGGACATCACAATATTGTTCACTGAAGGTGAACACAAAACCAAATGACCGCCTTGAGAAGCGATTACTGAACTAACTGTTTAGCCAGCGCAAATTAAATTTATTTTGCAGTGAGGGACATTGTACCAGTGCATAATTTTTAAAATAAACTGAAAGCTATGCTTTATACAGTTATAAGAGAGGATAGTAACTGTATCTAGCAAGTTTTTAGTAGACAAGAAAAGTTTAGGACAACAGCATATATGGAGTGGATAACTCCTAAATACAGTTTCCTAGGAAGAATGAACACAAGGATAATACTCTAGGATAGGGATGGAAAGACACAAAGAACACTGACCAAATTCACAGGCACCATAAACTGAGAGACTAACAGAATGCCTTCTTGAAAAAAAACCAACACCTAAATACTTGTAAGACACTACAGAAAAGCTCACTGAGCTACTAAACATACTGTAGCTATTCTGTTGATAAATAAGAATATTTTGTTTTATATTTCACAAATCTAGTAATCTTCACTTGCACTAAAATGACATTAGATCACAATCACAAAATCACAACACTGAGAAAGTTTTCATGAGGATTTTGGATGTTATATCATTAAGAACACGTCATCTAAAGACACAGTTGTTATTTGTCCTAACATACTGGTATATGTGGCTTATTTTTATTTTTACCCTAATTAATGGAAATACATTAAGCAAGTTAACAATACAGAACACTTTCTTCTTAAGGCAATTAGCATGCCATCATTTATAAAGATGGAATTATAATGGTAAAGACTTTCAGATGTTTTTAAAGGTGTCTACAAGTTAGCTAGTTTCAAATACGCAACATACAGGTGCAAGTACCCCATTATACAGTGCAAACATGAGTCATCTTGCAATAGGGAATGGTGGTAAGGGCACTTTTAAGTGCAAATTGAAAGATTAAGTTCAGATACAACTCCTCTGTGGAGATCCTGTACCATTCTGCTGCTAATACCATGCTGGAATTCATATGCCCTTTACAGAATGGGCTATTGAAGCTCCTACATTATGACACATTATGACTAGCAGCTAGAAGACAATTACCAACAGTATAAAACTAAATTCGTTAACCTCTGGACAAATTTGTCATAAACAGCTCTAAAGCACCAGTTTACAGAACAGTTAAGTATCTACAAAAATAATTTAGGCCTCAGGTATTAGAAGGAACTAGATTTTGAATTTTATTTAACAAATCAGTTGTTAATGTCATGTTAATGTCATGTAACAATAACTGCAGTGAAGGGGAAGGAAATTAAATTCTACTTTTGAAAAGTGATGCTAAGACATACCTAAAGTATCAAACTGTTAAAGAGATAATTAAGGAAAGGGGTTTTGCTTTGTTTGGTTTGGTTTTTAAAGATATACTTAATTCTTAAAGAAATATTAATTCTACTGCATAGGTCACTTTTCCAAATACCTAATATTTTAGATGTTAAAGTTGTATTTTAATCACAGGAAGAAATGCAACAAGGCAAGCTAATAAACAGTCTATAGGCTAACACACAAAAAACTCCTATATGGTATGCATATCTCCAGGTAGCAGGTGTATAATCTTCTGGACTTCTACAGCAATACATCTTAAAGACATACAATCAAGTTGCCTGTGCTTAGGAAGAAGCAGCCTTGCTTTGCATGTGAAGAAGTTAATTTAGTTTGTAACAATGTCCATATACCCTGAGCTGATTTTAAGATCTCCGCAGTGGAACAGCTTTATCTTTCAATCTATCTTCAAGAGATAACATGGAAGTCTTGATGAACAGCTTTGTCCTACTGCAGCAAAAACGGGGCTTTTAAAAGGAACAAGATACAGAGCACTTTCAAGGACATGAATGAGGTCCTGGAAACAACACCAATAAATAGAAATAACTTAAGTAAGCCCACAAACCTTAAAAAAATTAAAAATTAAAGTACTTCCTCACATGGAACGTGACTGTGATGATCCTGCCAACAACGCATAGCTTTTCTTCAGCTTCTTACTAATTTTTGCTGCTGCAGAGAGTAGCACCTCACACAGGTGAGGTGGTTAAAACAAACAAACCTGTCCTGTGCAAGACGGGTGGGCGAACATTGCCTAAAGAAATTGTTAACAGAGCTGTCCAGAAGACACAGTATTAACCAGTACAGGTGGTTTCTACAGGGCATGTGAAGCAGGCTCTACTAAGAAGCACTTCCATTTGGTTTACAAACACTGTCAACAGATGGATGTTTCAAGCAAGAAGATTCTGAACTTGCCAATTGCACTATTTAAACCCCATACTGGTAGAGAAACTCAAGGTCTAATGACAGACCTGAGTTTTATGATATTAAGCTTCACTGTTATCCTCCATCTGGAATGAACAGCAGCTTAGAGCAGTCACTGAAATGAACACCTCTAAATTCCAAGTACAAAAACCAGGTGACATACTTTCTGAACAATGTTAGTGACACATAATACATAGTAGGGATTACTTGATCTTTCAGAAAGCCTTTGAGGATAAGAAGATAAACAACAAATGCAGGGAAAAGATTAATCAGCCAATCAAGCAGAAGTAGCATGACTTCTTCGCACTGTCCACATATAAGCCTGTGGAAGAAAGTGATCCTGCTTTTAAAAAGTTTATTTAAAAGAACTTCATCTTTGAAGGATCAATTACACAAGCCAACACTTTCTGTTCATATCCTAAGGCATCTTAAGGCCCTAGGCAAATGTAAAGCTACTATACTATTGCTATGTGAAAACCAGTTCCCTCACATTATTTGGATGAGGTGCTGCTACTTAGTAAAGATGACATTCTGCTTCAATCTGTTTGCATAGCATGCATTCAAAAATTACTGGTTGATACATTATTTATTTGAATACAACAGCCCATATGTCAGGAGGAATTTATGTATAACTGGATAAGACATAGCTTCTAGTATGTTGATATGAAATTGGTAATCTGCCAAGGACTGTAGCCGGGGCACTATCTGCCACTAAAAATTATAAACAAAAATGTTGAGTGACTTCCAAAATAGGGAAGGTCTACAAGAAAGGTAAGCAAGAAAAGCTTTGGCATAAGTGCCTCTGTTGCAAGAGAATGTGGGAGGAATAAAAGCTGACTAGAATCTTCAGTGAAATGTTCTCAGGTGAAAAGGATCCTTGAGATCATTGCATAAAAGACTAGAATTAAGCCATTTGGTACTTCTGAACAACAACTAGCAGTCTATACAAGCCATAGCTATATAACAAAAGAGGTAGAAAGACACTGGATAGAAAAGGGAACTTTCATAGATATGTAAGTTTTCTTGAGTCTTGGAAATGTTAAAACTGCTGCCCCAAGCTAATAGTTATTGCTAGAATATTTTTCTTTGCAGCTTTTTTCCTGAACAAGATAAGTATTAACAATGAAGGAAAGAAGGCACATCTCACCTAAGACTGAAGCCTCATCAGTCCTTTCTAGAGAGAGATATTTAGACCAAGTAATCAAAGCACTGCTTGAAAGAATTTGTGTCAGGGGGCTGGGAATGGTTCTCAAGTGCAGTCTTTAATTACAGATGTGCAAACTTCAGAAGAAATCTTACAGAACGCAGTCCTTCTGGAGTAGCAACAGTAGCCTCAATTTTACAACATTCGGATACATCTAGTGCCAACTGATCCTTTGAGTGTAGTAACTTAGTTCATTCTTTGAAGACAACAGAAATGTTTTTCCTCCAGCTGGGAAACATTATCACAGAGAAAATTGTTAGGTATGTCTAGCAAAACCTGACAGCTACTAATCCTGATTCAGAGACAAGGCCTTAGAAGAGATCTTTGTCCTGCATACACCCAGCTTTGTCTTTGTCTTTAAGCTAACCATCGGTTTTAAGTAACTGTCATACTATAAATTTGATTGCACATCCTGAAGGCAACTTTACAGAAAAAAATAACTAGAGAAAGGAAGACCTGATAAAATTGTATCAAGACCAAATTCCAGGAAAACATTACCAAGAAAGTCATAGCCAGAAGAAGAAAGCAATACTTAAATCTTCTAAAGCTACAATGAAAAGCAGAGTTTCATTCTCAGACTCTCTCCTAGCCTTAAGAGAAACATGCAAGTAGTAAATTACATCTGTTTGAGGGAAAGTTCTAACCACTTTGGAAGCAAACAACTCTGAAAATAGTACACTGATGTTCAGCATGGGAACACACACATCAGAAGCTGGTTTTGTTTCTGGGAAGCTCATGGTAACACAACATTATAGCTGGACTTTCTTCTCCATCTGTACCTCCAAAGGTGGTGGTGCCAACATTATCTGTACTTGAAGTACTGAGCACTGTAAAAGGGCTGAAACAAGTCTGTACTATAGGTTTGGTAATAGATTAGTAACCAGTGCAATACAGGAACACTGCTTTTAACTGTTTCACCACCTCCCCCCCAGTCTGTTGCTGCTGCACCTAGAAACAGAGGAACCACACTAGTCTAAACCACCTATGTGACAATTGTGTACAGAGAGCTATTAACTTGGTGGTAGTACTGCAGAACCACTTATACTGACCACTTTAAAAACAGAAATTAGTGATAAAGATCTTTTGACACTAGCTGTGTTTATCAGATTATGTTCCAGTGCTAGAAGTCTTCACACACTGTTCTTCGCTACCAGCTGTCTGAAGCAGCTCCCCACCCTATCGGGTCTGCCTTACAGATTCAGCAGGCTTTGATTAAGAGCTAACTTAATGCAGCAACACACAATCAACAAGAGAACTTTGTTACAAAGTTCTAGAGTTTGTGGTCTTACTCCTCAGCACACTAAGACTTAAATGAGTGCTAACAGAGGCTGATACACACTTAGGACCTTCTGCCTCTTCTGAACAAACAAAATATATTTTCATATACGTCGAGTACAAATACAGGTGACAAACATTTGAAAAATGACCTTTATGCCCTGAGGTCAGAAATAGAAGTTTTTCTAATACAAATGAATTAATTAATTGGCCAGAGATGAAAAAAGAACATGTGGATTTGTCAAGTCTTAGAAAATTAGTTTCCACAAGGCTACAATGACAATTCAGTTTTTACAGAACCAAGCTTCCTAGCAGGTATGATTGGATGTTTACAGACTCAGTTGGCTGTTGGCCAAGAGGCCACAATACCAGGCCACTGCGCTCACTTTTGTGCTAGGCTAGGTCTGTTGTGCCAACAATGAGTTTTGTTTGGTGGGGTCCCCTGCCCAGCAGGAAAAAAAAAAAAAAAAGGCAGCATGTAGCAAAAAAAGATTTAGTGGCTTTGAAGACCTGAGTTTATATAACCAATACTCAGCCATATCGGCTCATCGTAATAGCGTTCAGAGAATAGAACTGTGTTGCTTTGCTTTCTCACAAAACAGTATATAAAGGCTTGTGAGCGGGGAAATCAAAATAATCCAAGTGTCTTAAGTTCACACTCCAAAACAAGAACAGTAAAATTAGCACTCATTTCCTTTGACCAAATTGAAGGACTAGAGCAATCCTGACAAAATAACACAGCTGATGTTAGGCAATGGTTGTCTTATTTGATTAATTCATTTCACATTTAAATTTTCCTAGAGTTGGCTTAACATATTAGACATGTTTGGATTTTCCTTCAAACTTTCTCAATTCTTTGTTGGCTAGATAGACTTTCCTATGACTCTATATTTAATTCTTTCATATTTCTCATTACTTGATTTCTGGGTGAATATCTACATGTACAAAACGTACTCAAATCTAGTCTGTCAGCCATGAAAAACCAGAAAAGCCAGCAAAATCCTCCTCCCCCCCCAAGCCGTTAGTATTTAATAGAAAGAGTTGGGCTAAACATATATTTTTATTCTTTTCCATGTTCTACAATGAGGGGAAAAAAAAAGGGACGTTGAAACTCATTAGGAAGAGGCTTAATTATCTGCAATAGTAGAAAAAAAGGAATGCTTATTGTAGGAAATGGTTTATTCTCACCGGGGCGGGGAATTGCCTTAACTTCTGTGATGACTGTATTTCAAACATCTGTATTAGTAGTTTCCTAAAGAAATTTTAAACCCAGAACGGACACTTTGTTGATAAGCTATGTAGAGAACAGAAATATTGCAACTGTTAGAGAAAACTTAAAATTTAAGGAATATTGGATGGGAAACCAGAGGAAGGATTTGAAGAGTGTAAGTTATTCAATAACACGCAAGAAACTTCAGCAACTATGTTCACGCGGCTGGAAATAAAGAATCATTGGAATACTACAAAAACAGTAAAAGAAGAATCTAAGTGCTTAAGTATGACTCTGAATGAAACTGTGCTTTATTTCCTACTGATAAATTTCCTTGCAATAAAGCTTAACCTTACTGAAGGAGCTCAAATAAATAAGCTACACCAACAGTATACCTTGAAACCACTTCTTCATAAACTGCAAGAGATGTGTAGGTATGTTAGCTTTAGTGTACCAAGTACATCAGACATTCTAAAGTACCTTCATGTATTGATGATGCTCCTCTTACCTTATCTGAAACAGCCTGAGGTACCTTGTTAACAGTGACACTCATCAAGCCACTAGGTCAAATCTTAACTTGCCAGAAGCAAAATACAGGCTCGTAAGTTTCCCCATACAAAAAATACCTCATACCAGGTCACATTTCATTCAATATTCAAAACAAGTCATCTCTACACATAACAGATAGGCTGAAGACTTGGGTTTGGAGTTGGTTTTGTACACATGGAAAAACTGTAGTAAGTTATCTTATTTGAAACCTGAGAAACCTAAGGAGTAAGTTTTATTAACAAGCGTAAGCCTTTTTTTCCTTGTGGCATTTCAACATCTGGATCTCTTGCCTGATTTTTTTTTTTTTAAACAAGGTATTCATTCTCACTAATTGTCTCTCATTTTAAGCATGATTATGCAAACAGGGTATAAGCATTCAAAGAACCACCTCAGTTCAACACAGGCAACATTCTACTGCTTCCTCATCAGCATCAAAAGAAAAGCACAGTAAACTTCAAACTTTGAAAAAAATAAATCAGTGGGAAAGGTGGATACTGCCACCACGTGGTATAAAAAGAACAAAATTAGAAATGTCTATATTAAAGAAAGGTCAATGTACCAAGAAAACTGTTTCTAGCACAACTTTAATTATTGTTTTCTACTATCCTGTTAAATTGCTGCAGAAAAAAATTAACACAGATGTCGGTTGAATCTCCCAAAGGCTGAAATCCTCCTGTAGAATTTTATTAAATCAGAGCACATTAAGTCTACAATGAAGGAAAATGCTCATGTAAATCAAAGTTAACAGGATTAATTTAATCCAAATTATGACCAGAGATGATGACAGAAAATAATGCTAAAGCACATAAATGCACACATTTTATTGACTACTTTTTATAATTCAATTAAAAAGATAAATTAAAATAATATGAATTTCACAAGATAATCCTGCATAATTAATATCTCTTTAGACCTGATTATTCTCTAAGTAAATTTAAATGAAAAAAGATGGTAACTGAAGAATAATTTCAGAAGTAGTAAAATGACAGTGGCATTTAAGTCCCTGCTAGCCATGACTTGGATAAATATACTCTGTGTACCTGAAACTATATTATCACAGCTCCAGATTTATGCATAACTAAGCTAAAATACAAACCATCCTAGCTGCATACATACTAAGAATACTACAAATATTCATAAATAACTTAAGACCAACATTCTCCTTATACCATTTCAACTCCTCTACTCTTTTAAAAGAAAAATTAAATACATTTAGATTATTTGTTTCTCTACTTCTGGCATTTATACCGTTCCTGAAATCAAATAATCTTTTTCCTTTAGTATAGAAATAAATAGGAAAATTAAAACATAAAAAGTTGAAAAGCATAACAGAGAAGATGCAACTTAAAAGAATTCTTAAAAAAACGCATTTTTATATCATTAAAGCAAAAGGTGAAGCAAATTACTACCAAGAAATCACCATCTCGAAAACTATAAACTGAACCATCATTGTGTCTTCAACCACTGCTGGATGGATCTCCTGTCTCCGCTTCCCCACCTTGACCTTACCCTCAGAAAGCACAACATAGCTGCTAAGAGTCTATCCTGAACAGTATCATGAGAAAATCTCACAGGGTAGCTGTAACTTAAAATTAGCTGTTATGCAAGGATGTATACAGCATGTTTCTCCTTTTCGTCCTTCCCTGCCCTGTCCTCCTCTGAGTGATTTTTATATATCAAAAAAGCTTTTATATCTTATACATAAATAATGATTTGGAGAATAAGTTTTTTGAAATATATATATATATTTACACAGTTTCTTAAATGAGATAATTAAGGTGCACAGACCTCTGTCAGACACTTCAGCTGGGATTTGTACCCGCTTAGTTCTTCTGTTAGGCTTTCCTTTTTCATCTGTAGATCACTTAACTCTTTTCTTAAGGAATGGACTACTTCATAGAATCGGATCTAGAAGAGTAAGATATATATTCAAAATTGAGACTGGCAAAATTGCAATTGCAAAACTACAATCCCCAAAACAAATCATCTGAACATTTTACGGCAATAATTCACCAAATGATTTCTAGTGCCTACCAGGAACCTGGTTGGGGCTGGGGTGGTAGGGGAATGTTAAAGCAAAGACAGTGTAATTCCGTAGCCTTTGATAGCAGCAGCTAAGAAATAATCCGTTTGTGTTTGGCACTGAAAAAAGAGGAATAAAGGTAAAGATATACATTTCTGCTCAACTAAGGCAGCTCCCTGTCAGGCTGCTCAATTAAAAAATACAGGTCCTAATGGACTACACGGTCCCACCCTCTTACTTGTGCCAACTCCAGAGACTATTTGATTAACAGTGTAAAAAGAAAAAAAAAGCCTATTTAGCAATAAACTAACTTAACTTGCGAACTTCCCCCAAGCCAATATAAATTTTTATGGGGTATGTAGAAATGCAGAGAGATTAGTTTTGTTTTCTGCCAGTTCAGTGTGCTGAATCTGCACCAAGAAAAATGCAAGAGCAAGCACAGGAAGCGGGAACAGTACATAACCAGGAAGGACCGTGACACACCCCACACACACAGTTTCAGCAGTAGCATGTTGCTGTATGGGTTCAGTTGCATCATGCAGCTAACACTCTAGGTCTGCTAAATTAACACTGAAAAAAAGCCTTGTAAAAGGATTTAGAAAAAAAACCACCCAAAACAACTATAACACATACTCCTCTCTCTTCCCCCACTCCAGTCACAGGCATAGTTTCAGACAAGTAAGTCTCAGATCCATAAAACTCTTCCAGAACTTTTCTACTGAACAAGAACAAAATACCAGAAAACTCAGTAGTAAAACTACAAAGTCAGTATTAAAAAAAAACACAAAAAGAGACAAAACAAAGAAGAAAGAAATTTTTGATATACACCTACACACACGTACACAGAGGTTATTACTCCTAAATTAACTTGATACCTTAAAATGTTTGTTTGTTGGGGGGGGGGGGGAGGGGGGGAGGAGAAGAATAGATAATTAAACACTATTTTCATGCAAAAGCTACTCCATAATCCCCATCATTAACTCTTTGTTTGATATACAATTAAAGAAGAAATACAAGCAAAAAAGCACAGATAAAGTAAGCATTCAAGAGCAAGATGTACTACACTTCCATGCAGAAAGAGGACATGTCTGTTTTGCTACCTGTAAATAACAGAAGACAAAGAGAAGTTCCAGGTATATACTATATAATTTACAGCATACAATTCTAAAAACACAGAAGCCATAGAAATTCACGATGTAAACATAGGTGTAGTTTGCTTTATACAATAAAGCAAGTGTGCAACATGACTGGAAGATTAACAGTAAGGCAGAATAGCAACATTTTCTAAAAAGTGGTACATTTTGGGGGGTTTTGTTTTCAAGCTTTTCCAAATACTGTGATTGTTAAAAGTTGCAGTTGTCTGAATTTGTTGTACCCAACAAAAGACTCTACTTTTCACCTTTACCTTTAGATGGAAAACAAATACAAGCTAAAATAGGACATACACTATAAATTTAAAGTTACTTTTTATTGAAAAAAATGAAAGCTTTCCCCCAATATAGTTGCTATTTTAATTTAAGATGGTAACAAGGGATTCTCAATTTGTTATGTCTAAGTTCATACATAAAGTGAACAAAATTAAGGATGGTTTTTATAAAGTACAATTCATTTAAACCCAAACTAAGGTATGATTTTTTTTTTTATTCATGTTGTGAACGTTCCAAATGACAAATGAACCATCAGATGCTACAGTTAAAACTATAAAATGTTTTTCTATTCTGGGAAGTAAACTAACTGCATATTACTGCCTCCTTTTACTGCTTCAATTCTATTTTTTTTTCTTGCAGTATTCTATTGTTTCAATATTTCAGGAGTTTTTTCATGTCCATCTGTGAAATCACATTGCTTCTAACGGGTTTGCATGAAATCAAACAGTGAAGTTAGTTTTGTAGGTTCTTTCTAATTTCTGAACTATAACAGGCTTCAACTACTTCCTTAGGAAAAACAAACCAAACACTTTAGAAATGTGCATGCAAAACAGTAAATACAATTTTAGTCTCTTAACTACAGCTTCTGCTGACCACAGTTTTTGTCTATCTGGATTCTTTAAGAACTTGTCTGATTACATCTGAAACCAAGCAACTGAATTTCAATCAAATCCTCTTTTTTCCCCAAACAAAACTGATTACAAATTTTTTTTTTCTTAAAAGATAACACTGGTTGTCACTAATTGGTAACCATTTAAAGCACTGTGCATTTTTTTTTAAACCACACCTAGCTTTTCCCTTAAGTTCCTGTATTTTTACTGTGATTTCCCAAGGAAACCTAACTTATGCCATCATGGCACATTTACATCCCAAATAACAACCACCTTGAAACAGATTACCCAGTATCAAACCAAAATGACATGGGATACAGTTATCAAGGATAAGCATATCTGCACAGCCTTCCCAAGAAAAGATCAATCCATGGTAATACAAAAGTGCACATGAATGCAGCCGATGAGGGGAAGGTTGTAGCAGAACTTCAAGTATTACTGTTACTTAGCTTGCTTAATGGCCAATAAACATTCATGTAACTTTGCAGTCAAACCACACATTGCCTCTTGCCAAGTCAATATAGCAGAAGCAAAAATTACTGGGATTAATTAATGCGATTTCAGAAACAATTGCATACCTTAAAAATTACAAATTTATATAGATGTGCTGCAAGGAAAAAGTTAACACTTTCTAGGCAATTAAAAAAAAAACTTTTAGCATGTGCTCACCACTTTTTACAGAAAACTAGAGTTAACCTAAAAATGGGTAGGTGCAGAGGATGAGAAACTTGGCTTCTGCTAAATTGTGGTTGCATCAGTGTCCTGGTTTCAGCTGGAATAGAGTTAATTTTCTTTCTAGTAGCTGTTACAGTGCTATGTTTTGTGTTCAGTATGAGAAGAATGTTGATAACAGTCTGATGTTTTCAGTTGCTGCTAAGTAGTGTTCAGACTAAAGTCAAGGATTTTTCAGCTTCTCATGGGCAGCCAGCAAGAAGGCTGGAGGGGCACAAGAAGTTGGGAGGGGACACAGCCAGGGCAGCTGACCCAAACTGGCCAACAGGGTACTGCATACTGCATGATGTCATGCCCAATATATAAACTGGGGGAGTTGGCCTGGGGGGATTGCTGCTTGGGAACTAACTGGGCATTGGTTGGTGAGTGGTGAGCAATTGCATTGTGCATCACTTCTTTTGTATATTCCAATCCTTTTATTATTGTGATTTTATTGTTGTTATTGTTATCATTATTAAGTTTCTCCCTTTCTGTTCTATTAAACTGTTCTTCTCTCAACCCACCAGTTTTACGGGTTTTTTCCCGATTCTGTCCCCATCCCACTGGGTGCAGGGAAGTGAGTGGCTGCATGGTGCTTAATTGCTGGCTGGGGTTAAACAATGATAATCAGTTAACTGCAAAGAGCAACTGAGCTGTAGTTAGCAAAATGATGCAACTGACAGACATGGTGATTAAAAATGGATCAAACAGAATTTGCAGATACCACTCTTAAGCAACTTGGTGAAAAATTTTTAGGGGGGAGTATACAAGAGGCTCACTATACTGAACAAATTAAGTGATTCAGCTGCCAAGCACCAGTTCAATGACCTGAAGTGCTTTAAAATTTTACATACACCATTTCTAAAAAAATCATTCTTATAAACAGTTAAAAACCACTAAATTTTTACATAAAAGTTCAAAACAAAAAGGCATGAATTTAAAAGAAAGATCATTTTGCATTGTCGTCATTAACATTAAACATTATCTAGTCTTTGCTCAAACGTCACTATTGCACCCCTTTGTGGAAGAACAGTGAAAAATAGCTCACACTTCTAGTTATTTTAAACTTGGAATACCTCTATACACAAAATCTGTATTTAAGCACTTCTTGTTTTTTTTTTCCCAGTATACCAGGTTTCAAATAAAGTGTAAGCATTACACGTACACTTCCTTCTATCCTGGAGAATTGTAAGGCAGTATTTTATAACTGATAAATAGCAAAAAGATTCTGGAAATTTCTTGCTCCATTTTTCTCTAAGCAGAACTCTTTCTGGCCAAGGAAAATTTTACCTTACTATCAGTAGACTATACTATTAGTCTGCACATAGATCTGGACCCAGAGATTTTACCTGTCCAAGAAATGCACAATTCCTCCCTACTTAAGCAAAGCAGAAAACAGAATCAGAACAATTAATTTTTCCCTTCAACATCCTTTTCCTAGCCTTCAGAAGCCAAACGGATGCATAGACAGGATATGCAAAGCAGTTCTGTAGCCTCCCAGCATCTGTATCAGCTAAGTAACTCAAAGTAATGATAAACAATCACTGAGCTTAAATGATACTCTCAGGTTCATACTGAACCTGTTGCCAAAAGAAGTTGAGAGAAAAAGCAGAAAACAGCATCTTACTACAGTATATCTTTAGAATGTCTTCTCCAGAAAAAAAAATTAAAAAAATATTAATTTGGTCAATAAAGGACTTTGTCAAAATAAATAAGTGTCATGTGAAGAAGAAACTGGCTTCACTGAACACAGAAGTAGTGGCATTTGAGTCATAGACAAAAGTAGCTTTTACTGGCTCAACGCTAGAAGAAAATAAAGGTGGATTAGGGGTAGAAGGTTTAGAGCCCCTTTCTACACACAAATACAATCTAAGCACTCTAACTGGGCTGTGACAGCTTCACTTAAAGCAGCTGGTAAGGTTACTAACTCTTGGTATCTGTCCTGCCAGGCTACAGTCTTTTGTACTGACTGACTGTCAACTCCTGAAGCCCTGGAGCTTCTTGCACAGCGATTTCAAGCAAGCTGACATGGATTTCAGTTTGTGTTAAAAACATGCTTTATCAACCATGGTGGTGCAGGAATCAAGAAAAACCTCTCAACCTGTACTTCTACAGAGGGCAGTGGGTACATTAGACAGCGAGGGGGTAATAACCTAATAGGCCCCAAGCTAAGTGTTCTTGTTTATCACTCAGAGCCTTAAGTTTTTTCCTAGTACTTTCAAAACTCCAAGTTTTAGAACTTTTCAAAAGATGTTCCCAAGAACATCCTTTAAACAAGAACGACAAGTTTTATGTCTCTGCATACATCTAGAGCACAGTATACCATGACTTTCATCCAGCAAGAGAACTCATTCACACAGCATTTATATCTCAACAAACACACTAGGCTTTTTAGCATTATATTATTTACAGCTTCCTTAATAGCTAGCTCTATAGATAAGTACAATGCTAATACTTCAGTGAATTAAGGTCTACATGTCTAAATACTCTTCATTCTCAGAAGTGAGCCAGGATGCTCTGGACATGTCCCATGGTCTGTGAAGGCATTGTCTTTTTATTGCAGAGTACTCCTCCACCCATCCATCTATGCAGAAACCATAATTAACAAACTTCTTAAATCAAGAAAATTAGTCTTAAAGTATACTTTAAGGTACACTTTATCTCCATTGTTTAGTCAGACAGGAAAGGGCCAGATGGAAAGCATGAGGGAAAGGCAAGAGATGTTTGCAAGAGCCACCTCAGCCTGTGGTTCTGGCAAGCTGAGTTTCAAATTCCTATGTTCAGCGTGCTGTATTTCATATCATCAATTTGTGCCCAGTGTTTAATTGTAACACTCCATCTGCTTAACCTTCTTAAAATACTTCAGCAATTCTACTCTAAGACATCAGAGTCTGGAATTAAAAGGTTCCCCTCTTTACTGGAATCTAGTCATAACGGACTGATCCAGAAGCATATCTGCCTCTGAAGGCCCTTCATTTCTAGTTGGGGAAGATTAAGAATTCTAAGAGCGTAGACTGGCTTCTACTATATGCACATCCCTTTAATTCTTAACAAAAGCAATTTACAGCTTGTGGCGTGTTGACCCCTGTCAGCAGCCAAGCACCCATATGGCTGCTCAGTCACTTGCTGCATCCTGTGGGAGCAGGACAGAGTGGCGCACACCACCTCCCACAAGCAGACCAATGCCCAGCCAGTCTCTGAGCAATAACCACCTTGGAACCCTCCCCCCACCTCTTTCTTCCTCTACCTCCAGCTTATATTGCTGAGCATGACGTAAGATGGTATGGAATACTCCTTTGGCCAATTCGGATCTGCTGTCCAGCTGTGTTCCCCCCCAATCTCATGAGTTCTGCTAGCTCACTCGGGACAAGGGAGGCAGAATGGGGAAAAGAATAAGCCTTGGTGCTTTGCAAGCACCATCCAGCACTAGCCAAAACATTGGTGTGTTACCAACACTGTTTTAGCCAATTTGTAGCAGCAAGATTCAGGCTGCTAGGAAGAAAGTTAACTCTATCCCAGCCAGACCCAGGATACAGCTATATTTTAAGCCAATACAAAACACAATACTCACAGAAACATATTCAGGGATAGAAAGCTGATCTTCAGGAAGAGACTTTAGCTTCTCATAGCAATCGTCTGTTAATTCCAAGTCTCGCAAGCTACGACGTATATCTCCAGCCCTCTCCCTTAATTGATGATTTGTTTCCTCCAGTTGCTTCTGTCTCAATAAAATAGTTTCCATTTCTTGTTTCATTAGAGCCTGATGTTTTCTTCAAGATTGATTCGAAAACACAAGACATTAAGCAGCAAGTAACACACGAGACAAATCTTCACAATACCCTTGCAAGGGAGTGAGTTACGCTTATTTTGTAGAAGGGAAAACTTAGTAAGAGATTAGGTAATTAGCACAAGAGTGTGTACCACCATGGTTACACAATCATATCACACACAGTATATGTAAAAGCCAGGAATGTCATAGTCATTGACAATAGACCTGAATCTGAGAGTTGACAATTATTCTCCACATATGTTGACTTAAATTTATAAATTAGTCTTAATTTACCAAATAAAAGGTTAAAAACATGAAAAAGCAGAATATATTTCCACACAAAACCCAGGGAACTAGTAAATCCCAAAATAAAGCAATAGCAACTTCAATTTGTGTCTTACCAAGTTTCAGCACATACATGCTTATGGCCTATTCTACACACAATCCTTCATTTTCTGCCCAGTGTAACATACAAAGTTGGGGTACTTCTGAAGAAAAAAAAAAAAAACCAGCAACAACCCCC
>JANZLQ010000008.1:17460640-17474888 GCA_026212715.1 Elanus axillaris
GCTACCAAAACCTTGCCACAGAAACCCAACACAGGCTGGAAAAATCCTATTTGAACTTTTTGCCCACAAGCAGGAGGAAGTAGCTTAATAGACTGTTCAGTTTCCCAATGGTGAGAGAAAAAGGCAATAGTAGTGCAACTCATTATTCATGTTAGCTTTTTGTGTATTAACCAAACAAGTATTTGAAGTCCTGTTGTTGGATAGAATTTAACTCTTTTGATTCACTTCCATTTTGTTCCTCAGATTGATATACTTGAAGATCCTGTTATTAAGAATGTCATTGTGCTACAGACGGTCTTACAAGAAGTCAGGAATCGGAGTGCACCAGTATACAAGCGAATTAGGGATGTGATTCAAAACCCTGAAAAACATTTCTATTCTTTCACCAATGAACATCATAGGTAAGGTGTGGAACAGGGTATAACAAAAGTGTCATCATTTAACCCTAGCCAGCAACTAAGCACCATGAAGCCACTCACTCACTTGCCCCCCGCCCAGTGGGATGGGGGACAGAATCGGGGAAAAAGTAAAACTCACAGTTTGAAATAAGAACAGTTCAATGGGACAGAAAGGAAGAAACTAGTAAAGATAATAATAACAATAAAAAAATGACGATAACAAAAGGATTGGATGATACAAGTGATGCATAATGCAATTGCTCACTGACTGATGCCCAGTTAGTTCCCAAGCAGCAGTCTTCCCCCAGGCCAACACTCCCAGTTTATATACTGGGCATGACACCACGCAGTATGCACTACACCGTTGGCCACTTTGGGTCAGCTGCCCTGGCCATGTCCCCTCCCAACTTCTTGTGCCCCTCCAGCCTTCTTGCTGGCTGGCCGTGAGAAGCTGAAAAATCCTTGACTTAGTCTAAACACTACTTAACACTGATGTTTTCCGTTGTTGCTATCATCATTCTTCTCATACCTAACTCAAAAACATAGCACTATGCCAACTACTAGGAAGACAATTAACTCTATCCCAGCTGAAACCAGGACACAAAGTTATCCTGATGTCCAGTAAAAGTCATGGGGAAACAGAACTGGAACATGTGAACTAGGTAAAAAAAAAAATTAGACTGGAGTGCATAGAACTGTATACTTCTAAGGAATCCTACTGGATTCCTATTCCAGGAACTTTTCTGGTTTATAATTAGTATAAGCATAGATATATTATGAAAAGGTGATTAGAATATTGAGTAAAGTTTACAGACAAGACTGTTAACTTAAGCAATGAAATAATGCTTTTCCATTTTAGAGTCCCTTTTAAACATACTCCAATGCTTTATTAATATTTCCGGGACATTCTGTAGGAAAATTCAAAAATCTGTTAGTCAGTGAGTGACAGAAAGCTTTAAAAAATGAAGATGCCATTAATTTGTCTTTGTTTGTGCTCACAAGTAGTTTCCAGTACTGCAGTATTGTAGTTCTAGGTGTTTTGAATTCATAGTTCTAGCATCTTGAATGCAGTCCTCTTCAGTCGGCAGTGAGAAGGTTGTATTAGAAATTAACACTTCCTTCCTCTTTTTCTTTACCCTTCTATCTCCTGAGCCTTCAGTAGTTTATAGAGTGTTACACATACTATAAAAATTGTTACAGCAGTAATACTTTTGGCCTCACGGTCTTGATATTGTTTGTCTGAAAAATTTTTGTAAGTATGGATAGATGTTGGGATTTGTTTTGTTCCCCTCCTCCCCCCCCCCTTTTTTTTTGTTTTTATTTACTTAGAGAAACATACATACAGCAAGAGCAAGGAGAATCTTCTAATGACCGCAATGACAGAGCCATTCGGGTAGCAGTAAAATGGTACAATGAACACTTGAAGAAAATAGAGGATGAAGAGAAGATTCAAGTTATCTTTTTAACAAATGACAGAACTAATAAAGAGAAAGCTCTAGAGGAAGGGATAACTGCTTATACGTGTAAGTGAAGTGGCATGTACGTTCAATTTATTGCTCAGATAAACAATCTCAGTAGTCTCTTTATACCTAAATCCAGTGCATCTCTTGCATAAATATTTGTGTGCTTTTGTAGGTGAGGAGTATATAAAAAGCTTGATAGCTAATCCTGAGCTTGTAGATCGTCTTGCTTGTGTATCTGATGAAGGGGTATGTTTTTATTTTCTTTTTATAAAGTAAACTAGTCACAAATGGTTTGCAGTATATTATTGGACACCATATGTTAGGCTATAAGCATCAGTTTAGAATATGAGGACTCTGGACTGCATTACCATTTTGGCAATATAACTTTGACAACTAAAAAGAAAAGAGGAACTATTGCAGCTGTTTTTATTGCTGCTTATATGCATATTAGTAGGTACCTAGTTATTTGTAAAAAGCCAGTTGCTTTAGATAACTGATGTGAAGATGAGAATAACAAGTTGGTTAAAGATAGCATTTAAATATTAGAAATAATGGAAACAAAATGAAAACTACAAAAGTGTGTATTGCAAACCATTTAGATCTTTGTTTTGTGTCTACTGTTTGAAAGTTTATGCGAACTTATTACTGATCAAAAGTGGTTTCTGTCAAAAGCTCTAATTTTTCTGGTCAGTGTTTATCAGCATCAAGGCTTAGATTTTCACATAAAGACTTATATAGCTGAAAACTAACACCACCAAAAAATGGCAAGGTTAATTTCATCAGTTAGTTGTAGCAGAATGGAATGGGACATGCAAGAGTGGGAAGAAATTGGAGGGCTCAGCTGATCTTTTCAGCAGTTAGCTGTAGTTCATTCATTCAGCTGTAATTAATTGTCTGACTGCTCCAAAGTTTAGTCACAGTAATGCGTTTTCATAATGTTTCATGTAGCTTACAGTATATGCTTTCACTGTGTGCCATGCTCTTTACTATGCAGTACTATGCTAGTATTTTCTTCACTAAATGTATGATTAGGTTAGTCAGAATGTCCAAATCAACATAAAAGTATATGTCACTTGTGCAGTGTCTTTTTAAGTAACTGCAGGCAAACAGAAAAGAAGTTCCTAGAATTGCCATGTTTCTATATTCTTTATGCTTTTTGTGCTTCATTAGGCAAATTACTGCTTAATAGTAGTTTTTCATTATTATGCATACTCATACCTACACATAGTTATGATTTTGGAGTTTGTTAGCTTGAGTGTCATGTTCCTGAGCTCAGTTTTGGAATTATGAATACAGAAGTCTGAAAATTTCATCCTTCCCCCCCCGCTTTTTTTTTTGTACTAGAAAGAAATAGAAAGTGGAAAGATAATTTTCCCAGAACATATTCCTCTTAGCAAATTGCAGCAAGGAATAAAATCAGGTGTTTACCTTCAAGGAACTTACAGGGCAAGCAGAGATAATTATCTTGAAGCTACTGTTTGGGTTCATGGAGATGCTGAAGAAAACAAAGAGGTGAGTTTTTAATTTTGTCTTCATGCTGTGAACTTTAACTAACCTCACTAGCGACTTAAAAGTGTAATTCTTTCATGGTGACATATGTTAAAATGGAGCATTATAGTAATTTTTCCTCTTCTGCATTTCTCTAACTTTTTTCTTTGTTTTCATTTGTTTATTTATATAAATATAGACTACTGAAATGTTGACCATGCCCTTTTTGAAAAGAGAATGTGTTTAAAGTTATACTTTATGCTTTGATAAAGTATTTGATAAAATGAAGCTGAATCTTAGTTGTTAATAGCTTTTCAGTTGACTCAAATATAGCCCTTTTTCTAAATTAGTTTGAAATATATGGTGAAAGACAGAGAAACGAAATATATGGTGAAAGACAGAGAAACAAGTATGTAGGAGGATTTTCAGAAAAACTGTGGTGGGCCCTTGTTGGGGCTCTCTTGCTTTATTTCCCCTGCTGTTTTCAAGCTGGTGCTGAGTAGATGGGCTATTCCGCTCCGAGTAGTTAACTCACCTGTTCGCCTACTGTATTCTCTGTTGGCGCAGTTGTACAGACACTGTTTCCAAGCAGCAGCAGTTGCCACCTCACTCCCTATTTGTGGTGGCAGCTGGAGGTGCTTCTCTGGCTCTCTGTTTCTTTTATTTCTATTTCCTAGTAGTATGAGGAGTACCCTAGCCTGCAAAAATAGACAGATTGTCTGATTTAAAAAAAAACCCAAACAACAGTCTGGGGAAAACAATTATTTTTTTTTATAGAGGCAATTGGAATCCTGAACTAATATCATCAGTACTGAAAAAAATGTAGGCAGAGGAAAAAAATGCATCGCAAACATGCCTTAAAATGTTTTTTAGAGTGCAGAGCCTGTTATGCATATATATTCTTCTGTTATACTGCTTTGGTTTGGGTCTTCTGTTGCTATCATCAGGAATATTTTCATTTTTGTTTTATTTTCTAAAAAATCCAGATAATTATACAGGGACTGAAACATTTAAATCGAGCAGTTCATGAAGATATTGTAGCTGTGGAGCTGTTGACAAAAGATGAATGGGTGGCACCATCCTCAGTAGTCTTGCAAGATGATGGCCAGAATGAAGATGACATTGAAAATGAAGAAGAGAAAGAAAAAATTGTATGATATAAATAATTTTTTACTTAACTCTTATGTCAAGAGATGAAATCTGCAATACTCTGATAGTTAGGCTTTAGGATTATACGTCTTTTTTTATACTGACTCATAAAAACTATTGTGAATTTGGAAATTATAAAACTTAATTGAAGTTCTACAGTTGCATTAAATACATTATTATGTATAAAATGGATACTTAAACCCAATCAGATATTCCCACAGTAGTTTGTTAAACTTAATAAATCCAAAAGTTACTGAGTGGTAGTCAGGTAATAATGCAAAGCTATCTACTGATGTGACGATTAGGATTTGCTAGAATAGGAGCAGGTGTTGTGTCAGGATGACAGTCAGCTTTTACAGGCAATGCAAAAAATTTGGAATGAGTTGTGAAATATTCTTTAGCTTGCAGTAAGTCCACTTAATGTGCCTGCAGTGCTCACACATGTCTACCCTGTCCAACAAATATTTTCATTTCTTTAGAAAAATGGTCTTCCCACTGAATTCCATGGGAATCTTTTTTAATTATTGTGTTCAGAATTACTGCAGAATTTTCAAGCAATATAAAAGGACTCCTGAAAATTATAACAATAGGTTGGAAAAGGGACCTAGTTGTGTAGTAAGCAGAGACAGTGGAAGGAGATAGCATTTCTTCAGAGTTGTTTTCTGCTTTTCTTGTTTTTCTGAAACAATGTCAATTTAAAAAAAAACCAAAGTAGTCATGTCACATATTAAAAATATTCAAAGTCATGCAAAGCACAGAGAGGCATACTTCTGGTTATGAAATCATAATAGAATTTATGGCATTATAGTGACACTTGGTACCACCAAGGTTTGAGATACATGCTGCAGTCAGGCATGTTACTGTGAGTTCAGACAGTTTTGTTTTTAACCCGTGTGTTTTCTACCTGCTGAAGACTTCTGTTAACAAGGATTAACCCCTGTGTTTTCTACCAGCTGAAGACTTCTGTTAACAAGGACATGCTGAGACCTACAGGAAAAGTTGTGGGCATTATAAAACGAAACTGGCGACCATTCTGTGGCATGCTTTCCAAATCAGAGATCAAAGAGGTAAAGAAGTAACCAAGTTATTGTGAGTGCAGATTTTTTCTTTCTCTTTGATTAGAAATTATTTATTCCTTTTTTTGGATGTTAATAGGCACGGCGCCATTTGTTTACACCAGCTGATCGCAGAATTCCTCGCATTCGAATAGAAACAAGACAAGCAGATACATTGGAAGGACAAAGAATAATTGTTGCTATTGATGGTTGGCCCAGGAATTCCAGGTATCCTAATGTACGTTAAGTGTTTTCTTCTGAATTTTTATCTGATTTTTATGTGTTTATTAGCTAATAAGATGTTTATTATTATCTGCAATGCTAAGTAACTTCAGAAAGTGTTGACATGAATTTTAAGTTCCTTGAGTGCCATTCTTTGATGGTGCAAATTGAGGAAGTCTCTAAATGATTTAGTTTACTCTTATCACCAAAAGCCAGGTATGGGTTATGATACTTAAAACTTGGTCCTTAGGTTCTGCAGTGAACATACATGTGCTAATTAAGGTGCTTTATTTAGACTAACTAGGGACTGCCTTTTTTTAGTCTGAGTTCCTAGAAATGTCAACCTTTTGCTTTGGCTTTGCATCCACGCACTGATCACCATCCTGGCAAGTATTTTTAAACACATTGGCCAAATTCAGTCGAACTGCCAATGGGGCAGAGTTACAGGTAATTAAGTTTTACTTAAAAGTTCTTCGTAAATATACAGGAGGATGGAAGAGAAATTGAGTACACTAGTTTCAGTTTGTGTTGAACATCAGGTTTTGAGGAGGCTTCCATTGGTTTGTGTAGGAATGCATAGCTTATAATGAATGAGAGCACAGCTGTCTCATGCATGTTTAGAGAAATGAAGGAAACTTGGAATGTATGGAAGGAGTGATAAAGACACCATAACTGCAGAGGGTGAGGTGTATGAGGAAGGAAGTAGATCCAATGTATTAGGGAGTGGGATGTGTGGCACAGCACAAACACATACAGAAATTAGACCCTATTAGTTTCACTGCTTATACAGAAATGTTTTTTCTTTTCTGCAAAATTGAACTGCCACGTTTACAATTTTTGTGGTCTTAAATGTGGTGAATTTAGTGCCATTCTAGGAAAAGACAGGGAAGAAAAAAGTTCAGATTTACTGGATCAATTAAATAGTTGAAATTAAATTTATCTCTTGAAGATGAAAAAGTTAACCGAAGAAGGAAAGATTAATCCTTCTGTGTAGTTTAATACACGAATAACCTCTGAGGTAATGGTCTCATACCTATTTTTGAGCAAACAATATTGCCTGATGCGCATGTATGTATGTGTGTGTATACATTTGTACATATGTATATTGTTTCTCAGGGTCATTTTGTAAAGAACTTGGGAAGTGCTGGAGATAAAGAGACTGAGACAGAAGTTCTTCTGCTTGAACATGATGTCCCTCATCAGCCCTTTTCCCAGGGTGTCCTTAGTTTCCTACCAAAAATGCCATGGAGCATTACAGAACAGGTAATAATTTTTAAATTATTGTAATAATTACTGTGCCTTCTCCTTCAGATCAAACTGTGACATTCTTGGATATCCCAGTGCACCAAAAATAGAGGAGAAGTGTTGTCCAAATCCAGACAGATTTCTTATGGAAACAAGGCCTCTGCAAGTTTTTGTTATTTGGGCTAAAACTGTGTTTGTTAGGGGTAGATATTTTAAGATAAACATATTACAGATTTCATTAAGAAATATAAAAAAAGCGGTTTTGCAAAGGAGCGAGACTACAATTCAAATAATTGTAAGATCATCCCTAATAGTTTTTCGTCTTCTTAAATAGCTTTGTAGCTAAATGTGGCAGCCAGTGTCATTGCTAAAATAATCTGAGGAGAGGAGACTTCAATACATCCCGCTATAGTCCAGTAAAGTAGTTGGAGAAAGAGAAATTGATGTTTGCAGAATTGCTCATTTTAAACGCTGTTAGTGAATTCCAGGCTCTCCCCAGTAGCATAAATATGGGAAATGTTTGGTTTAGAATGTATGGAAAAATTGTGATCAGGGAACAATTTGGGCATGATACAGGGTTTTTTGTGTGTTTTCTGTATTTTAATTTCTTTGAGGTGGGCTACTTTTATTATAACTTATTACCTGCTCCTGTTTCTTTTGCATGTGGAAACTGGAGGGATCTTTGTGTAAATTAGCTGTCTAAAAGTCAGTTGTCTGGTTGAAGATACTTATCTGAGATCTTTTTGTAGCAATCATGCAAAGGTAGATACTTCCAAAGTGTGTAGTTCTTTCAACTGTCTAGACATCTGAGCCTTATAAAGCTGAAGTTGGTTGAGAACAGTCATATTCTAAACGATTTGTCCAGCTGGACATCAGTCAAAATTTCACTTAAAAAAACCTTGATTCCTGGTCCTGCTAATTCTGAGATCATGAAATGATTGTGATTTTGCTCTGTTTTTCTTCCTGTTTGCGGTAAACCAGAAAAACTCTCAGTACTTCATCATCTTCTGTCTTAGTTATTCTGTCACTGTAGTTTCTGCATATCTGTTTTCATCTTATAAATAAATATTACTGTGAATCTTGTCCTAAAACAAAACAAAAAACAAAACAAAACAAAAGCCCTCTGAAAATATTTGGTTGCTTTGGAAAATGTTATGCAAAGTGCCTTTCTCAAATGATCATTTTTACTTTGATATGGAAGATGTTCTTGAAAACATTTTTTTAATTTTTTTATTTCAGGATATGAAATACAGGGAGGACTTAAGGCATCTCTATATTTGTAGCGTTGATCCTCCTGGCTGTACGGATATTGATGATGCATTACATTGTAGAGAAGTAGAAAATGGAAATATAGAGGTATTGTTTCTTTTTATTTAGTGAACCCATTTATTTATTTACTATTTCCTTTATTTTACAAACAGTGCAGTAGTGGTAATAGTAAATGACATGAGCAAAGCTCTAGATCTGTTGTAAGAGAAATTAGTGGTGTTCACAGAACTGCGAGATGGTAATAAAGAAAGTGAGCTGATTTGCATTACATCAGTGTCAGAAGTGGGAATTTAATGTCTTCTAAATTCATCCTACTTTCTGCTCATTTGGCATGGGAAATTAATATAGAATTTATTTACTGCTTTAGCTAAGTATAAACATGCCTATCTACAGCTAGATAAGGAATTCCAGTAGAAAATGTGAAGCTACTTCTGTAATGTCTAAGGAATGATTATTTTATTTAAAAAAAAAAAGAAAAAGCATAAAAAAGCTACAGGCTTAACACCAGCTCTCTATCCCCTTTTATCTGATTTAGTCAGGTTTTCTTTGTTATAAATTAATTTGTAGTTGTAATAGCAGAGTGTGCCAAAATGGAAGGTGTAGCAAACAGAAGAACACAAACAAATTTGCAGTGGGCCTTGAAGAACATGAAAGAGGTTATTTGAGGACCCAGGCAAGAGTTGCATTGGTAATGAACTGGGTGGGAATGGGTAAATTGGGTTGTAAATAAAAACTTGAGAAAGTTTCTTTCATGTTGAGAACTATTTCTCTTTTGTAAGATGCATAATGTGATGCTTGTTTTTTAGGTTGGTGTACATATTGCAGATGTCAGCCATTTTATTCGCCCAGGAAATGCTTTGGATGAGGAGTCGGCAAAAAGAGGAACCACAGTATATCTGTGTGAAAAAGTAATTGATTTCTATACAAAAAGCTTTTTATACAATTAAGTGGTTGGATTTTTCGTTGCCTTCCTCTTTTAGTTCTTGGGAGTAGGGACATCTCTAAACTAAGGGAAAAAAAAAATAGACTCCTTTGGCTGCATTTATTTTGCCTCAGACTATTAAAATGAAGGTGCTTTCTATCCTTCAATCTGCACAGCAAGAGGGAGAATTTTTTCATTTTAAATCCATTATCTCTAGAATATCCCTTTCAGTTCCTGTTTTAAGCATTAATAACATGTAGTTCTGAAACTGTACTACTGTTTTAATACCAAACTGACATTGCCAAAGTGGCCTGGTTTTGCCTTTTCCATTGTTTTTTCTTGTGATAGCTAAATCTCTATTGTTTCCTATGACTTGTATTCATTAGAACTGTAGAATTAGTCCTGTTTATTTTAACTTCTTTCACGCAGACCACAGTTTATTTTCAGAAATAACTGTTACTGAAAAACTGATAATTAAAATGGATCTTGGAATGAATTTCCTCTAAAAGTAGCTTACTTATCTTTCAGAAATCTGAGCTTTCTTAGTAAAAAATAATTATTATTTCTAAGCTTTTAGTATGTTAAAAATCAGGAATTTAAAATACATACTTTTAACTAGTCATGATTTTTATTTTTTAATTTGCAGAGGATTGATATGGTTCCAGAGTTACTTAGTTCCAATTTATGCTCCCTGAGATCTAACGTGGACAGGTATTTGTATATGGTCCATACTTTGATCCTGACAAGACACTCCAGATGTTTATATGTGGATTTTAGCAGATTTTCTCCCCTTCTCCCTCTCATAGGCTTGCATTTTCATGTATATGGGAGATGAACCATAAGGCTGAAATCCTAAAAACCAGATTTACAAAGAGTATTATTAATTCCAAGGTTAGTCACATAAATATTATACTTCCAAAAAAAGAGCTGGAGAACCTTTTATAAAAACAGTGATCAACTGGTACTAACATTTTCTTTTGTTTAGTGATTTTATATTTTCTTAGAATTAGAAAATCATGCTTAAATCCTAAAAATAAAGATGATGTTTGATTCTGCCCTGTTCTTTTAAATCTTTAAGGCTGCAATGTTGTTTGTGCAGTTACTTTGTTAGGATATTTAATTTTAAAAGTATAAATATGTTGATACATACATTGGACATGGTTGGTATATACCAGCTAGTCATAATTTTCAGTTAAAGTCAGTGGACTCCGTTGGTGCTTAATATATTTCTGAAAATTAGACCTCTAATATATAAAATACATGTGTGATCAGCATAAAAAACCACTGTAAATGCCTGGTATTTCTTAATATCTTGCATAGATCTGTCCTGGTTTCTCCACTGTTCTTTGAGAATGACATGCATTTAGGTGTTGAATGTAAAGTTTTGTATTATTGTGAACCAACTTTGACAGCAAACTTAAGTTTCTGCAAGGCAGAACTATGTTTTTCTTTCCAGTAGTCAATTATGTATCATGATTTATCTTTTTTTTTTTAACATCTTCAAGGCTTCTCTTACATATGCTGAAGCACAGATGAGAATTGATTCAGCAACTATGAATGATGATATTACTACCAGCCTACGTGGACTAAACAGATTAGCAAAAATTCTGAAGAAGAAAAGAATTGATAATGGGTAAACTGTGCAGTGTCCCTGTTTCATTCCCCCCCCCCCTTTTTTTTTTTTGCTGTCAAACTGTATAATGGTCCTCTCTGTCTATTTTTCCAGTGAACATCTTTTGAAAGAGAGTGTTTTGCTTTTTTGATTTGCATAAAAATGTCTGTCTTCATTTCCCCAAAAATACAAACTTGGGATGTTAACTTTTTCTTCACAAGATCAATCAATGTGGCTTTCTTACAGTCATAAAAACACAACCAGAGGAGTGGCATTTGAAATTTTAGGAGCTACTATTTGTGTGTCAGTATCATAATTTCTGCTAATTTGAACATTGATTTTACAATTTTAGTTTTAATTTCTGCTAATTGTTTAAGTTTCTGCTAATTTTAAGTTACAGTTTCATGATAAACCCAGATGCTGTGTACAGGGTTGTAACTCAACTGCTGTGTCTGCTTTACTATAGTTCGTTAATACCACTTACTGTCTTCCAGAGCCTTGACACTTTCCTCACCAGAAGTTCGTTTCCACATGGACAGTGAAACTCATGATCCTATTGATCTGCAGTCTAAGGAGCTCAAGTATGCCTTTTCCTCAGTTAGTTAATTCAGGGCAGGGATGGGATTAAAGGCATGTTTTAAGTAGCAACGTTTACTTAATAGTATACAAAGTATAGTATACATCTACTTAATAATATGCATTTACTTAAGAGTATACAAAGTTCCTACAATAGTGCAGGACAGTCATAGAATGATTTGGGTTGGAAGGGAGCTTTAAAGATCATCTAGTCCAAAACAGCCTGCCATGGACAGGGACATGTTTCAATAGACCAGGTTGCTCAAAGCCCTTCCCAACCTTGGATGCTTCCAATGATGGGGCATCTGCAGCTTCTCTGGGCAAGCTGATCCTAGAAAAGAGGATTTTTTTTACTATGTATTTTACTATGCTATTTATGAAGCAAGTTTTGAACTGTATGCTTTGTATATGAACTTAAGTCTTTATTACTGATTTAATGGAGCACTAAGGTTCAAACTGTCTATATCCCACTGGCCTCTCTGTGACGCTCTCCTATTGGTATTAACAAAGGAGAGAAAGTAGAACTTGGAGTTACAGATTATGGAAACACAGATTTAAGAACAACAGAGCAGTTATTGCACATGTGCAGAGTGATAGAGACAATCTTACTGAGGAGTTCTAGAAATGGAGCTACCGATTTAATTTCTGAAGCTAGGTACTTGCTTTCTCTCATACTATTACTGAACTTCTGTGCTAATATCTACACTTAGTTATGCTGTCACAGTGTTACGTTGTGCTACATGTCCATATGCGTGATATTTGAACAGTACTCTTAGGAAAAAATCAAGAGGCTTATCTGTTGGTCATTTTGGACATGTTGAAGAGCATTTTTCTTTAATTATTTTAGAATATTTTAGAATTTTTTTTTATATATCTGACTCATTATTTGAAACTTAGTAAGTAATTGTTATGTTTTTAGTCTTTGAAATGTTTGCCTAATTGTATAAACGTTCAAAGTCCCTAGTGACTGTTATATAATATTATTAGAATAGTGGAGTGTTTCTTCATTAGACACTCAAACCAGATATGTAATTTAATGCTTTTCTAACAATTTTATTTTATGTTGATAGAGAAACAAACTCCATGGTTGAAGAGTTCATGTTGCTTGCCAATGTCTCTGTAGCACAAAAAATTTACGAAGAGTTCCCTGAGTTTGCTTTACTCAGGAAGCATCCTGCTCCCCCCCCATCAAATTATGACATCCTTGTGAAGGCAGCAAAGTCCAAGGCAAGTTTTTACCATGCTAATTAAGTAAATTAATTATAAAAAGTTGTGTTTTCTCTCTGGCTGGCCACTTACCCAAGAATAAGAGTTGGAAAGTAGTATTTTAACAGTGTGTCAGCTACACTTTGAAATTGCTGGTACCTGCAGCAACGTATCTGTATGTCTAGATGAAACGAAAGGAAGAATCTTGTGCTTTTAAAAAACCCTTTCATAGGTAAAGAAAGCAAATCACTCTAAGTCTTTTGTTTTGTAACTTTTGTGTGCTGTAAATGTTTCTCCTTTCCGAGCCACATGTGATTTTTGAGCCAGTTTTTGGCTTAGGATCACATACATCATTGATATATTTAAAAATCGGTGAGTCACATCAAAGAATATGTCTCAAAATCAGGAAGTAAGAAAGTGTGTTCATATGTGTTCATAGTTTCCATCCTCAGATCAGCTAGAGGTTAATTTAACCTGAAACAAGTCTGATTGAATTAACAAGTCTGAACTGAAAAATGTTTTTTCCAGTTTCAGGACCTTTTATTGAAAGATTGTGGGCCCCCTTGGAGCTAAACTTTTAAAGTTAACTTTTAGACATTATGATGTGCACTCATATTTCCTTTCCCTTCAACTCTTCCCCTCCCCCCTCTTTTTTTCTATGGGCAAGACAGAAACTCCCTAATTCTGTCAGTGTAAGATTAACAGACGAGCCCAAACTCAACCCATTTCATTTTCCTCTGCTATAAGCCTGGAATAATTACAATGAATTAATTTGTACTCTGAAAATTATATTTAAAGTACCATCTTATTTGGAAGGCTAAATTCCTGTGCATAGACAAATGTTCTTTTAATAAACTAAAGTGACTTTTTAGTACTCTGACAGAACTATCACAATTAGGTATTAATATGCTATGTTTTTGTTAAACTTTTGTAATAACTATGCAATTATTTTACCATAATACAGACATACTTTGATCTGTAGGTCATAGTTTCTTGTCAGTGGTGTACTTGTACATGAAGGAAAGAACATTCAGCTGATTCTTGTGATGAAACTTAATTGTGTGACTGTAAAGTAAAAATGCATTCTTAATTTTCATGCTACCTGAATTTTTATCAGGGAACGCTAGCAAACAGGGAACAAACTTAATGTCATACAGTACTAGTTTTACAAATCACTTTTCCAAGTGTAACCTTTAATAGTTTTGTGGAGGAAATACAAGAAGGTTGATTACTGCTTACATTGTGCTTGGGTGAGAATCTTTGTGTAGCATAAATACTTTTTTTTTCTTCCATATGACTTCTGATTTATTCAATGAAAGGATGGAAAAATGAAGAGAAAGGAAATAAAAAAACCTTATTACTATTAGCATCAAGTGTTTCTTAGTTATGAATGGATGTCTTTTTTAAATTCCTAGGCTACTGACTTAGCTTCTCATTATTTGTATAGAGCACTAGTAATAATTAGGGATGGATCTGCGCATGAGTGGATTTTTTATTTTTTTGTGATAGTGGCATTCCATTAGGTTATTAGGTGTGATACCTGTGCCAGTTGCTAAGATCAGCATGGATGTAGCTGTTACATTTCTGCTTATACTTTGTTAATATTTGCTAGTAATACCTGACTTTTGCCCCCCGCCCCCCGC
>JANZLQ010000008.1:17474988-17501224 GCA_026212715.1 Elanus axillaris
AGTAATACCCGCCGTTTCCCCCCCCCCCCCCTCCTTCCAGAATTTGGAAATCAAGACAGATTCAGCAAAGGCTTTAGCTGCATCATTAGACAAAGCTGAAACTCCTGAGTTCCCCTATCTAAATACACTGTTGCGAATTTTGACGACTCGCTGCATGATGCAAGCAGTTTATTTCTGCTCTGGAATGGATAACGATTTTCATCACTATGGTTTAGCCTCACCTATTTATACTCACTTTACCTCACCCATTAGAAGGTACTTTTATTTTACAAAAGTTTCAGAGAACAAAAAAGTGGTTTATTTGTGAAGAAATTCTATTTTAAGTTGTGGTGTTGTCCATTTAAAACAAAATACTGTTTCTGTTCAGCTTTAGATTTCAGTTGAGATAGCAGTGGCTTTACATGGTGATCCATCTTCATGTAAGCTGCTAGGTCTGCTGTCTACGATTCCTCAAGTCTAATAAGATTTTTTTAAAAAGACTTATATGAGAAGTACATCCCTAATGCATATGTCTGGCATAGAAATGCATTTCAGGATCATTTAGCATTGTATAAGTCAACCAGAGACTTGGCCAATCATTTTTCAGGTGGTAGCTGTGTTTAAATTTTGAGGAGACTGTATTTTACATGTAAAAATATTGTTAATTTGAAACTTGCTACTGTAGCTGTTGCGTTGTAATGAAATTGAAAATGAGGGTGTTTTTCTCTTTTAACCAAGAAGTATCTAAGTTTTGAGGAAAATAATTGTTGGCATATTTTGCTCCTTAGAAATATTTCAAGTGAATATCTTACAGGTGGATTAAAATTCCTATGCATTTGTGTGGATAATTTGTGGAGCTTGTAGGAGTCCTCATAGTAAATTCTAGTTGCTAAAGGATGTGTTAAAAAGTTCCTGGATGAAGTTCTAATAAAAGTTATGTTCAAGTGTGATTATGCTTTGCAGATCAATGGCATTGAAATACCATTCTAGACTAAGTTTGTCTAGTTCATGGGAAATGGAAGAGGGAGCGGCTTAAGCTGCTGCCATGGTGAAACATCATTCTTTAGTCCAAAAATAAAACTTTGTTTCTTCTTTATAAACATTCAACAATACAGGCTCCCTTGGTAGAATATAGTAAAGAAATTGTCTTAGAAAACAGTACAGTTAATTCTGGCTCTGCAGAGTGTATCTTTGGTCAGTGGAGAGTGATCTTGAATTAATACATAGATTTATCGGCAGACTGTCATTATTACAAAGACTTTTTGATCTGTAAGATTTATAAAAACAAAGCTATATTCAGAAACTTTTTTTTTAAAGTCTGTTTTAATATGTCATTGATCATTTAATTGCATCTTTGCAGGTATGCTGACATTATAGTACATCGACTTTTGGCAGTGGCCATAGGAGCAGACAGTACTTACCCAGAACTTACAGATAAACATAAACTAGCAGATACGTGTAAAAATCTCAATTACCGACATAAAATGGCTCAGTATGCACAAAGAGCATCTGTTGCATTCCATACACAGGTAAGAAGTTCTAAGATGTGAGGATCAACTATGGACAATTCATGTTGATGTTAAAGGAAGGGAGGGAACATTGAGTTGTGCTTTGTAGAGCAAAATCAAGCAATTCAGGAATGATTAAGAATGAGGGCAGATGCTTTGAGGAAAAGCTTCAACCCTGCATTGCCGGTTCTGAAAAATTGAGAATAATGGCATCTTGAGGATTCTTTTTATTTTGTGTTTTTTATAAATATGATGAATGCTTAATTCTACAGTAATGTTATAAACATTTAATGGGATTTTTTTAATCTACTTTAAATATATGGTGTCGAATTATCATGAAGTATAGATTTCTATTTGACTGTTTTTATTTTTTTTAAGCCACTGTATTTATAATCCAAAAGAGACAGTTCTAGCGCTTTTTTTCTCCTTACTCATGTATTTTAATTTTGTTGCAGCTGTTCTTCAAAAGCAAAGGGATAGTGAATGAAGATGCATATATATTATTTGTAAGAAAAAATGCAGTTGTTGTTCTGATTCCCAAGTATGGGTTAGAAGGAACAGTCTTCTTTGAAGAAAAAGGTAAACCAACACCAAGACTGGATTACAACAGTGAGGTATGTTTTATAATGTTTGTTCTTAAATACCTTTAATTTTTTATTTGTTAACTGAGCAGATTGACTAAATCTATTCTAGTTGGATTTAGAAGGGTAAGAGAGCCTTTTCTTAAATTCAGATTTATTCATCTGTAGCAGTAGTGCCACAACGGTCTTTATAAGTCTAAATAAACAGGTTCTGACAGGAACTGGTTTCTGTAATAAATACTGCTAATATTTTAATTATCTGAGTAAATACCGCAAAAATATATGTGCCACGTATTATAACACTCTGAACATTCAGGACTGTAATTTGTGTTCATTTTTATTGACATGTAACTTTAATAATTTCATACAACAATATTTATTTGTATAAAAACATAAGACATTATAAGCAGTGAGTATTTATACAAAATTTGAACTTTCAGGTACCATCACTTACTGTGGAAGACACAGTATTACATGTATTTGACAAAGTTAAAGTGAACATTATGTTAGATGCTTCCAACATCCAACATCAGAAAATTCGAATGGTATTGGTAGAACCAAAGGTAAGGCACAAAATTTGTTATTCATAGAGTCATATTACCCTTCAGTAATCTTAAAAAATCAGCACATGGTGAAATTGATATTTAGCCCAGAAGAAAAAAAAGTCATGTAGCAGCAGATTGTAGTGATTGCTTCATACTTACTCTCAATAAAACACAGGTCTGCTTTCACTGGCTGTTGAAAAGAATAAAGGGCTCTAAATTTAATTTCCCTTCTGGGCCCATCAGGGATATTTCCACTGATGGGAAAGATGATGATTTGCTGAAGTAATATCTTTCGAATTTCATGGTCCTGTAATCAAATCTCACTTTTGAAAATCTGCCAAAACTCAGTAGGATCTTCTTTTTTCTCCAGTAAATTACAGTGTAACGGGTGGCTCAGAAGGAAAATGTATAATTGCTGACTGTAAATGGCAGTCCTTTCTTACAACTTTCACAGTATAAAAATTATCTCTTGATAATGTTGTAAGAACTGTAACGTTTTAATAACTGTCTCTGGTCTTAAGACTTTGCAAGTCTGGCTTCTTAGTGCATCTGGGACACTGGGGTTTTCACCTGGTCTCACACCTCAGGCCTGCTGAGTATTTTGCATGCCATTAGAAGATTGTGTACTTTCATTAAATTACATGTGACTTTTTTGGTAAACAGATGGCTGTACTAATTGAGTATCTGTAAACATGGAGGAAAAAGAAAACCCAAAGTAACCTTGTTGTTTATGCAGTCAAACATTATTACTTCTTTTTTTCTGAGGAATCATTTGTTTCCAAACACATGTAAATATACTGATCTTTGAGCTGTTGTATTAGCTTGAGTTGAAGGCAATCCTCCGGATTCCAAAAAGTGGGAGTAGCTAATGGAATTTGTAGTAGAAAGAGAGCTTACGTCTTGCTGTGCATTCACATGCTTGTGCTCACCAGCTAGTATTTGTCAGAGGTGCTGTTGTGGGCATAACTCAGGAACACTCCTGTTGCAGTGACTCCAATCCCCAAGGAACACGCTTCATTCCTTGAAAATAGACACAAAGTAAGGCTAATCCAAGCTATTGTTTCGTTTGGGTTTTTTCCCCTCCCCTTCTTTGCTACTACTTGTACTAATTTCTGTGAAAGTCCTTGGTCTACAACAAAGCCAATACTGTAATTTTAGCTTATCCCTTGATACAGGAATGGCCATACTGGTTAATCCAAAATACTTGTCATCCTAAACATCAGTTACTAATCCTTCTTCCTGATAAGGAACAAGTGTAGGGGTAAGATGCACATACAGTGATCATTCACTTTGTGTCCATTCAAAGCTTCCAGCAATTTATGACTTGAATACTGTCTTACCTAGAGATACACATCTTTGTGTTCAGTAGAGCCTTGTTCTGTGAATTCAATCACTTTTACCAGCTTACGCTTCTGACTCGCACAGTATCTTGTAACAGTGAGTTCCACAGCTCACCAAGTATGAAAAAGTACTTAACCTTTCATTTGTGTCTAGCACGGTAACTAATACTTTTACTTGATGACATACTGTATTTCCTACACTATGAAGAAGAGTCTTTTATTCCTATTTACCATTCCCATGCCACTCAATCCTATATACTTCTATTATCCAATATGTTAGCTCCTACTTTTCTGGAAACTATTTCCTCTCTTTGATCTTCCTCATCAACTTTATGTTTTTGTAGTTCCATTATATGATTTTTTTTGAGCTGGGAGGAACCAGAAGCATATGCCTGATTCTGAATGTGAGCACACCATAGATCCATAGAGGATCACATACATACAGAGATCCATACAGGATTTTCTGGGTTGTATGGTGTTAATGTGGGAACACTTTGCATGATCTTCCATTCCTTCTAGTACCAAGACCAGTTTTAAGCGATGAGTTTATACACACCAATGGTTGCTAGCTGACAGTTTTTACACTTGCTTTTAGAACTCTTCAATGAACAGTGTCTATTCCTGGCACTGTTAGTATTCCTCCTATCCAGTTTGTTCCAAATCTTTTTTTTTTTGATGATGACGATGGTCATTTGTGACAGTTTTCTTGATGTTGGTCTTAATTTTCTTGAGTGCTTCAAATGCACTTTGACCTGTTCTTTGTGCCTGCTTTAGACTTGTATTCTAATCAAGCTATCTATTGATGGAGGAGCAAGGAAGAATTCCCTACCTCTAACTTACTTAGAATTTTTGTTGCTGTTCCTTGGTCTTTTGGGCTTGCCTGTTTATTTTAGCTTCATTTTGCACTTTTTTCTTCATTTGGACAAGATTTTTGCTTCTTAAAGGATGTCTGTAAGACTTGTAATACTTCTCACTCTACTGACTTTAACTGTTCTCTTGAAAGTCCATTGATAAATGGCATATTCTTACTCCAAGTCTTTTTTTCAAATTCCATCTCACCCCTGAAAGCATTTTACCTTTTTGCAACCCACTTTCATAAAATCTTCATTAAATTCCTTATTATTGCTCATGTAATGCATTTTAAGGTTTGGGGGGTCTTATCCTTCTACCATGGTGATGCATTTTGAATAAGTACACTGAAATCAGTATGAGAGGGATGATTCTCTGGGTAACCTCTTAAGCAGGTCCTCAGGCAAGAGTTGCTTCTTCCTTTTTATGGGTTCTCTGACTAATTGCTCCAAGAAACAAGCCTTTATGGCACCTAGAAACCTGGACTCAGCCTTGACCCTTCTTGTGACATTTACTCATTGAAGGTAATTTATTGTTACTATGTTACCTGTTCTCACAGCCTCTACCATACTCCTTAGTGTGTCATAATTGTTGCCATCCTAACTAGCTGACCAAAACCACAGCCTTCATCTTATGGTGGTGGGTTTAATTCCAGCATAGGTACTCTAATACAGTTAAAAGGCTTTTCTGCTGACAGATGCTGTTGTTGCTCTCACATAATTTATAACCTGGTATTAAAGTCCTAGTGATCAGCTTCCTTGCATCAGGCTTCTGAAGTGCCTGTTACTTTCCCTCATCGGACATTACAGTTTGCCCATAGACTCAGGTGTGGAGGAACATACATGTGTCTGGTCTTGGTCCAGTTGTTTTACGAATCCTGCTTAAATGAACTGTATTTCATCATAGCCTGCTTTTCTCTGCTTGAATACCACTCATTTCCATATTCTCAAAGCATAGCATGCTTCCTGATGACCTCTTTCCATGAGGACAGTCATTTGCCATAAGCATAGAGGCTTTTCTCAATTCTTGTTGTTCCTTGCTTTAGAAAAAGTATGTTTTCCATTTATTTCAAAAGTTTTTCCAGTTTCTACCGAAGCTAAATGCAGTGTCCTGAGCCTGACAGGGCATCTGCTTGACAGGAGCAGCACTGGTGATTGTTTTAAAAGCAAACCAAAAATTGTTAGATTAAGACCCCTTTTCTCCTCTTATTCATGCCCCCTGCCTTCTAAGCATTTGCGAAGGCATGGCAAACAACTGAGAAGGCAGCACGTATCATCTGGTGCAAAGAAACTGCTGGCAATTTAGTTGGGGGGCTGCTGCTGCTTCTATTTCCATGCATGTTTTCCAGCTTTTAACTCAGTTGTGTGTTCTACCTTTGATCGTTCTATGATGGTAGACCTTCTTTTAGATGACTAGTAACAGGATTTTCTGATGTTGATACAGGGTTTGTAAAAGGCCTGTACAAGTAAACTCAAGTTTTATCAGGATAAGTAAGCTAAAAGTGAATTAAACACATTCTGAGTTCTAATTCTTCTCTTACTGTAGATACTAGAAAATGATGTGCCTGCAAATCTGTCTACAGAGATAAGCAGCAAGAATGAACCAGAGAAAAAGAAAAAGAAGCTACAAAAATAGTTGGATATAGAAGTCACATGTATTTGTATTTATGTATTTTTTTTCCTACAGGCGAAACGCTAGAAACAGATTTTGTTTACTTTTAAATATGCATTTTAATAATTTGTAAAACTTTTTTTAAAAAAAATTATGAATATATGTATGCAGGAGAACAGTAGTTTTAAAATAAAGTATGTCTACAGTTTTGTCTAGGTGAAAATAAATGCTTTGCAAAGTAAAGGAATAGGTGTAGTTTGTTTTTTAACATCCTTAAGGCTATTGAAAAGCATGACAGAAGTCAGTCTCTTCAGTCTGCAGTGTATTATCTTTAGCACCTCAGAACTGAAAGAACTAATTAAGCTTGTTACTGGTCTTAAGTGCTAACTAACAAAGTTGCTCTTTAAAGATAAACACTGCAGACTTGTACTTCTTGGAAAACTCTTTCACACCTGATGAGCTGTGTGTATATATATACACACACATATATATATATATGCACATGATATGCAGATGGAGAGAGAAACCATAAAAGGGCATTGGTCTATCCCAGGCCTTAAAGCTATTTTAAAATCATTGCTTAGCTTCTGATGAACTACCTTAAAAAAAAGGATGGAAACCATCAGTTATATTTGTGTTACACAGAAATCCACTAGTGACATGTTTTGCAGTGATCATTCTAGTTTGTGCTGTCAGGATGCTGGCAAGTTAGAATTCTTAGTTGGAATTGTCAAAAAAACCCTAAACATTTTGTGCCTTGAACTGCATTGTTACAGTCAAGCTACATCACCTGGCTATATTGTCATTGAGCACATTTTATGTGCTGTGAGGACTGAAGTAATTTTAAGTGTGCTCCTACACTCAGTGCTGAACTCCCACCACAGGGACTTTGAGGTGGTTGCTTTTGAATGCCACAGGTTCATTTCAGTAAAACTCTTCCAACATGCCTCCAGTTAGTCATTTTCATTCTAGCTTCAGCACCCATAGACTGGTTCTGCTGCCAGTTCCTAGCTCTCAAAGCCAAGAAACTGCCATCCCATGTACTACATACAGCTGTTCCTCAGATCATTGAAGAGTTAGCTGATGAACTTCTCTACTAGTTACTTACTCCTCAGTGGTTTCCTTGGGTAATCCATGGGTCACAGCTGATCAATATGTGGTTGTCGCTTGGCCATATTTACTCAGCTCCCTCCATGCTGTCATTGTGAAGGATTGGATCGAATTTATAAAGTACATATTTATAAAAGGCATCAAAAGGGGGCAATTAATGTGTTTAACTGATTGCAAGAGAAAAAAAAATCCCACCCCACAAATGGGGCATTTGAATCCTGTCACCAGTGTTCTAAAAGGCTTTGGAAATTTGAAACTAAATTTTAAAGATATGCGGAGCACTAGATCTGTAACTGGTACTGCACTTTGAATTCAGCATCATACATTACAGTAACTGAACCCATTTTTACCAGTATGCAGGAGAGCAAAAGCTTGCCAAGCTCCTTGCCTGACCTCTTCCTCTGTTCCCCAAGGCCCCTCAAGCCAAACACCACACACATCTGTGTTACAGGCAGCACTCCATGTAAGATGCTGCAAATTGTAGCAAAAAACGCCAAAGCAATCTAGGCACGAAAGATGTCTTTATTCCATTTCACTACTCAATTTACAATTATACATATTAAAGGACCCTTGTTAAAACTACCAAAATTAATTTAATGTAAACAATGACCGTTTCGTGCAACGTGTACCAACCAATGCATTAAGTACTAGAGAATCAGAATGGTCAAATGATTTCCATGATAATTTGCACAGCAGGTTTCTTCTACTAAACAATTATACAAACATAAAAAATAGGCACCTTTTCATAAAATAAATAATTCCCATCTTAACTGAAGACTAAAAATGGGACAGTAAGTACAGGCAATTTATTTGAGGGGGGATCCTTAATTACTTCTCACATTCACCTATTTCTGATGTTACTTTTCCCTTACCTTTAAGAAAATACTCACACAGGACCTGATCATTATAAAGAATCAAAAGTTTTAATTAAAAAAATAAAATCAAATCTTAATTACACATATCATGCCAAACAGTTCAGAAACAGATCATAATGTGGACCACCATGCTCATCTTCCCCTTTACATTAATATTGCTACTGGTTTTAGTAATTACACTTGCAAAAATAAATCCTTCGTACAGTCCAGGAATCTGTAATTCACCCTTTCAATTGATTATCATTAAAGAGAAGTATCATGAGAAACAGAAAAGACGCAAGGCCCTAAATAACTTTCAGAACCTTATACAACACTTGCACACAAGTCTTGAGTCTAACTCACTGCTTTTTCATGCTGTGCAATTCTGTTCACACATCCTCTTTTCAGATTTAAAAAAAAAAAATGTTGTCAGTTGCCTTCAAATTTAGGTGTGACCAACTGTTTGAGGCTTAGTATGCCAACAGCTATTCATAAGCCACAGTCTGTCACTTTGGTACAAGCTTTCCTGTGAGTTGTGGAACAGAATGGGAAGCAGAACGTCCCATCCAGTACCCTGGGATGGATATCCTTGCTATGAACAGAGAAAGACTACTTCACCTGGGGCACGTACTAGCACAGACATTCCTTTTTGATTAATCCAACACAGTTTACTTTGGAGCTCTACAAACAGAGCCCAGAAATCTCAGTATTTCCCTTATCTCTTCTTCCCCTCTTAGTCACTAGGGCAAGAAGATTACCATATGAATTTTTTTCCCATTCACAAATTCCAGAAGGTTCTTTTAAAATCCAATCAAGTTCAACCAAATCAGATTTGATTAGGCAAAGGGAGTGCTAGGCTTCCAGACCCTCCTCATTCCATTACTTTTGTTCATGAACGTTTTACTTGAATGTATCAAGAGTTTGTTTATATTAATACTTTTTGCATTAAGTGGTATGTAAAAAGTTAATTTTTTTTCTAAATGTTTATCTAAATATTTTGGCAATTTCTGTAAGCAACATAATAATACTCTGAATTAAGCATGAGGGAAGTAAAAGTGTAATGGTTTACTTTAATAGAAGGAAAGCTGTACCATTGTCTTAATGATGTACTGAGACCAATTAACCTTACTGCACCTTCTTACATTCCTTCAAAACAGTACTGGAGCATCAGTTTGGACACAGGTGTTCTTAAGGGACACTGGTGGGAGTCAGATGATCAACTTCAAGATTAGTACTAATACAATTACTAAAGTATCAACACTATCATTTGATTTTAAAGTAACCAATAGTACATTTTACTTAAGTACATGGTAAAGCTGACAGATACACAGTTCTGTCAAACCAATGAAAAAACTGTTCAAAGAATTGCTAAAAGGCTTCTTTTGACATAAAGCTTATTTTGTTACTAAGCAAATTAAACTAAGTTGTAGAGAAGTGCATTATTTCCATAACTAGAATGGAGTTTTCATGCAGCTGTTCACAAGGAAAACTTAATTAAAAGGACTAGCCTGGTATTAAAATCAAAGCACCCATTTTCAACAGTTTTCAGTCTACTCTAAATCATATACATATTCCAGGGACCCATTTTTGGAACGCTAGTTTTATTATTTCCTCATGAAAGTCACAGCCGAGTTTCATCCCTGTTACTTTAGGCTGATACTGACAGATACTCACCCCTCTCCTGTTACCCCAGCCCTGCTCTTTCCACACCCCCAGCAGTTCATTTCTGTCCAGTGACACTGTCTTTGTACCAGTGCTAGTATTCCTGAAGCCACACGATAAATCTGATCAGGGAAAAGAAATCCAAATCAAAACTAATACTCCTTTCCTTTTTCTCTCCTCCAGGGAAAAAAAATTCCCTCATACCTTCAGGAGTTGTGTCTTAAAATGTAGGCGTTTTTGCAGTGACATTGGCTGCTATGCAAGTTACCCTAGGTTTGCTCAGTTCATCTGAAATACTCCTTTTGCAGCTGAAGTTATGTCCAAACTTTCAAAACAAGGCTCCTCATGAAATCTACTGTAATCACAGAAGGAACACAATTCTGAAAAAATACTATGGTTTCTTTGTACCAAGTTTAGCCACCTTAATTTTCAAAAGGATTGCTTAATGATACCAATTTGTTAGTAAGACCTGAGAAAAACCACGTTATTTAAAAACTCCCTTAATATATGCCAGACAATTTATTACATTTGCATTAAAAAAGCAAAATAGTATGTATAATTCCAGGTAATTGAGGTCATATTTAAATAAAAATGTATTATACAACACAATTTAAGTTCTCCATCAGAAAACTACACACCATTTTTGTGAAAACCCTGAACTTGATTTTCATGTTTTCCAGGCAGAAACGTTGCAAGTTGCATTTTGACCAAATACTGTACAGTGTGGGTTTGCTTTTTGGAAACAGGATTGCTTCTCTGGAGATTTTGCTCTCAGCAACTGATTGTCCTTATGGTTTAAAACAGAACACTCCTAGGTTAATAAGGAAAAGTTAATTTTAAAACCATTTTCACAAAAATTCCTTCAAAGAAACAAGATCCAAACTTATTACCTGAAAACTTCAAGTTACAATTAGTACCTTAGCCTCCCACCTCTCCCCTTCTGAAATGAAAGGGAATGTCTTCTCTGCGCAAATCTTTGAGATTTGTGCTGTCAGCCAGAACCTCCTTTCAGAGCGCACACGCTCTGAATGAGCCAGACTGGATTCTTTCAGCCAGCAGTGTGCATGCTTTTTTCTTTTCATTCTCTGTGGGTTCTGTCATGAGAGTTGAATGAAGTACTTGTTGCCTCCACACTGAAATCCTAATCCAAAATGCAAATTTGGGCTTAGTCAGGATCTAGCAGTTGAAAGACTAGCAGTGAGAGAAGGCAGCTGCATGACATTGGCGAGTCTCTAGGACAGGTTTGGTGTTAGACAATTTATTCCAATGAGTACGTTCACATGTATAATCCATGTCCATCAGGGTGACTGGGGCAAGACCTCAGAGTAGATGGGTATTTTTTTTTAAAGTTGAAGATAAAATATCCATCTATTCTTCCTGTAAAGGCACAGTTATCCTAATCTTAAATGAGCAGAGTTCAAAATTTGATATCAATGGTCTATAAAACACGATCAATCTGCTCTTTACCTTGGCAGAGAAGTGGCTATTAGCATGTCAGATACAGAAGTGAAGTCAGGACTTAATGGGTTTACCTGAGGTTTTTTTATAAACTGGTACTACTGGGTCAGTACTGTCTCTCCTTCAAGGACTGTAAAACAATGTGTAGTAGACCATAAGCTACTAAGTTTATAAGACCATAATTGCTAAGTGAGAGGAGATGATCTTTGCTCTCTCCTCCAAAGTAACTAACTAACTTTGCTTCCCATTCTGTGGAAGCAGTAGAACTCCTTCCCATCAGTGACAAGATTAAGAGCTTGGAGTCTTGCTAGATAGGTATTGTCTTTTGTAATTTGTTTTGGTTTTAAGAAATGTCATTGAAGGGCTTGTAATCAAGAAACTGTACCCAAGTAGAAAGTTCCCCACCAAGTCAGCATGCCACCTATGGTCTAGGAAACTTGAGGCTAGTTTATGAAAAGAGGTAGCAGAAAATTTTTCCCCAAAAAATGCGTTTGTCCACAGGCACACATTAAAAAACTTAGCAATAAAAAAAAGCAGCAATAATAACAGAAACACATATAAGAGACAGACTGCAATACATCAGAAGCCATAAGCAGCCTCACAAGTACCCTTCATGCATATACCTCAGTTTCCTCTGAAACTACCTCTTCCTTTGTCATAGAACACATTGATTTTACTGCCAGCTTGTAATATTTGTCCCACATTTATTCCTTATGTTCAGTACTTGAAATGATGCTACATTAACACGCTCCCTATTATCACCTGAGGGTCTCTCCCCTCAGGCTCCCTGAAGCTGAATAAAACAGGGAACAGATGCTTTAGATGGGAAGCCTATCACTTTTGTATCACAATTTAACTCCTACCTTTGTTCTAAGGAGCTGAGATTTATTCTGAAACACATTAGTATTCACATCGTTTTCTCTGCAACTGTTTTCAGCCCCCGCAGTATCCATAATGCTGCTTCCACAAGTCTGTGTATTATAACCACTGTCCACCTGAAATCAAGAAGCAGGGCTTTAAAAACGTACTGCAATTTAACACCAATAAACCCCTCAGATTCTCATACCTGATATGACTTGCATTTGATTAACAGAACTTAATCCAACAAAGTTTCAGTTAATAACAAAAGCAAATTGTAAACTGGTCTGTCAGAATTAGTTTGGATTAAGTATATTGCTATACATAGTAACAAAAAAAATTTGTAATTGCTACGCTAACTCCACTGAGAAGGGGAAGGGGGAGAGGGAATAAAAGTAACAATATCACTTGCATGCCACATCCAATAAAAGAAAATAGACAATTACTTCCAGAATGGTATACATATTGAAAGTTAGCATGTCAAGCTCAGTTTTACAGAGAAGCAAAAAAAGATTTTATTTTTACCTGAATGCTACTGTTGTCACAAGGAATTGCACTGCTTTCTGCAAGAGGTGACATGCACATGTGAGAGTTTTCAATACTGAAAGTAATCCCTGTCATAAAGCTGGTCATTGGTGCATTGCTATTGCCAACTGTTTCTTTTATCCAAGTGTTCTCCTCTGACACTTCAGCTGCATCAGCCATATCTACAGTATTATTTTCCTTTAAGCCTTCTATATCCTGAAATGATGACAACCTTTGACGACAAGCTTCTGAGTGATCTGGTGCAATAGACACAGTTGCCACCACAAGATGTGTACCATGTGCAAAAGTATCACCATCTTGCTGACACAAGTTTATTCCATTATCCATTTCTGGGAACCTAGCTTCTGCTGGAGAAGCATTTTCCTTGTCTTCCTCATCCTCACCGTGATTCTCAACTGCAATCGGTATTCTAATGACAGAAGTCTGATACTGGGCAGTTCCTCTACAAGCTCCAAGCCTCATAGGAGAACAATTTTTAATTGGAGAACAGCCATCTATATAAGGACTTCTTGTACTTGGGGGTGTCATTTTATTTGAGGAAGAAGGAATATCTGGAGAACGAAATGTAAATTTTCTTTGGTCTGTAAAAACAATGAAGTTACTCTATCAGACATCAGATGGAATTAAAGTAATTATCCTCAAAGCCCTAGAGTCCTTTGAATAATTATAGCCACCTACATAGTGTTTCACTGACCACTGTCTCCCAGCTCCAAGGCCACCTTCAGAAAAAAAACCAACAAAACCAACCAACTAAACAAATAAACAAACAAAAAACCCACAAAACCCCCCCAAACAACAAACCACTAGCATATTTAAACTAACATGGTAAAGGCAAGTTTTCATCCCATTTTTACCACCAAATTTGTTTCCTATGACATGGTTTTCTGTATTAGAAGCCTTGCATTTTCAAATGTCAACACTACACAGTGTTCAAAGGAAAATGTGTGAAGGCTGGTTCTGTGGCTTTTTTCCAAACAAATGCCAATACACATATTCTATAGGCATTTAAAAAATTTGGAGCACCAGTAGTTTTCAAGAAAATCAAGTAAGTGAGAAAACACCTATGCAATCTCCACATATAATGGTGTTGAAATACCACAAGGCTCAACAGAGCAAAATCATGTATAAACATGACAACATGTCTTAACAGGTAATGGACAAAACAGGAAATACTGACATTTTCTAGAGCAAAGAGAACACAAAGTTTCTGTGATTTCTTCACTAACCAGTTTCATTTCAAATAATCTTCACAATCACATGATTTGAAAACGCAAGCTAAACACTTTTTGTCCAAATAAAATGCTTCAAGTTGGGCCAAATCAGAATTGTGACCTGACTTAGTTCAGGCATATGGCTTTAAAATCCCTCCTCACACTAGATTATTCCTTTAATATTTTTTTTTTCATTCCAATTAGGTTGCAATTCCTTCTTCTAAAATATTTTCCCTAGTTGATTTTTTGCAAGCAGATATAATTCACGGTTTCACATCATTAAGGTATTTCACTGCTAAACAGTAAATGTGTCATATAGGAGGAGACTGCTAGTCTGCCAAGCACAGTAACTTGTCTCTGAAGAGAAAAAGTTTCAGTAAGAATGCAGCAGTTTTCGTAATAAAAACATAAATCAAGAAAGAATAATAGATATAACAATTAAACCATACCTGACAGTGGTGTCTTTCTTATGTGAAAAGCAATTGGTGAAAAAGTAGGAGAACCATTATGTGCAGGAGACCCCTCTGGAAAGGTGGGACTGGTTATACTTCCTAGACTATAGGCCCTTGTTCCTCCCTGAATAGGACTTGATGAAAACTGACCCTTCAGTTAAGGGGGGAAAAAAAAAAAAAAAAAAAAAGCATAAAACTTTGACTAATATGTATATATACAAAGTATTCTAACTAAAAAGCTTAATATGGCAGAACTGAGGAAAACTAATACTGTACAATAGCATTCTCTATCATAGGTTTAGCTTAAATATTCCAGTTGCAGCTCTTCACTTGGACTTTATGCTTCTACATGGGAAAAGAGCAATGGACTCAAACTGTCACATAATACCAACTAAGACTATAATATCCATTATATTTAAGAACTATGAGAAGCCTAAACCAAGAATTAATGCTATCTGTGTATATAAACATGTATTTAATCTCAATTTTTTACCCATACCAATGCAGATGAAAGCTAGATACTATTTATATTTTATTGGAATCCATAGTACCTGAATTAACTCAGCAGCAAACAAAATACTTTTCCCTAAGAAAAGAGAATAGTGCTTTTGATCTTGCTTAAGAGTATGGTGCAAAAAGAAAAGCAACTTCTAGCAGTATAATTATGTTGTAGGAATCCTTTACTAGGTTACCATAGCGAAGACTTTTTTTTTTTAAGCCATACTCTTGCTGGGGTAGGGGTTTTTTCTATGCACTTAAGCCACCAGACAGATGAAACCATACGCCCTAAATCAGTTTATCTGTGCTATGGCCACCTGGGAGTAAGATTCATCTCGCTTAATTTAAAAAAACAGATATTATGTTCTCTGTTCTAATAAATGTCTACTCATCTGAAATCTCTGGTCAATGGAAAAGAAAAAAGCATATTTAGCACTGCATTCAAAGATCCACAAGTCCTTTTTCTTCCACCATGAATGAGTTTATGAGCTATAAGGGAAATAATTATATCGCCTGTTCACATCAATTAGTATTTTAGACAGTAGTTCATGGATTTTAACAGGCCTTCTTTTAATATACGCATTTTATGAAAAAAAAATATGGTTTTAACATGCTTTCAGCAAGTCTTGCATATGTATCAATTCCTACTTCCTTTTTATAACATAAAGCATGATTCCTTCTATACAAAAGAACAGCAGCCCAACATAATAATTTGATATAATGAAAGTCAGTAATATATTCTTTCAAGACTTTTTGTTCGTAATTTTTTTTTCTGAATTTGGAATTTGAAAAAAAACTCCACCTTACCACCCTTTGGTCTAACACCTACTCTCTTATAAAATAGTTGTAGCTTATTAAAAACATGATTTTTTTCATCTTGTGAAGTCTGTTAGAACACAGAATTGTTACAGCCTGCTCTGAGAACTACTCCTGTGCCAGGTAAGTCACATCCCACCCAGCCCACAAAACAGGCTACTTACTGAACTAGATGTTTCCAGAGGGCTTCTGCACCGTACTGGAGATATGTCTATTGAACAAAGCACTCCAAGTGGCTGACTACTGCATGGACTATGTAGAGAAGGTGACAAACACTCAGATACACTTCCATTTTCTTCTAAAAACAGCTTTCTTCTGAGTGATGAAGAGCTCAGATTTTCCTGAGACTGATCTGCAAATTCATCAGTTCTAAAATATTCACCTAGAAACATGTGGAAGAAGTCATTTCCAGTAAGAATGCAAGAAAAAAAATGTCTTGGCTACAGAGACATATATAACTAAATTAAAACATTTAATCCAATTTACCAATAAAGCAAGAAATTAATGTAGTTTAGGCACCTATTCTAAAGAATCACCTGTTATCATTACAAAAAGTCCACTCCGTTTACGATATGAGCTGTAAGAACAGGCCTTTCCAGCCCCTTTGCCTGAGAAACTGGCAGCAACTGCTTGATATAGCAGTTATAATCAGACAGTTAATTTGGACTTGTCTCCCCACTCAGTGGTCATGGCTTTTTTACCACCACACAATTCCAGTCACCACCATGGCTTCAGTTAAATTAAGGGAACAGAATTACAGCATAGCTCTGCTCAAGGCAAGGTTGGGCTATGAGCCTCGTGGCCAGCAATTTGTAAGTCAAACAGCTCTGCTAAGTTAAATAACTGCTCTTCTGCTTACTACCTTTTATGCATTCAGAATTGTTAATCACTTTCCAATTGTCCTCCATATCCCTCCTCTTTTATGTCTTACACTCACATCATATCATTTAAAGTCAGATGTCCCATACAACACACAATAACTGTCTATTTAGAACACAAAACTTTCATTCACATTAGGTTTTCAGTATTTCATAAGACCCAAAACCAGCAAACAATACAAACCCAAGTTTTTTATTTAGACAATCATAATTAAATTTAGATATTACATGACATACCTAATATTTTCTCTAAATTAAAATCCACTGGCAAAGACAGTATTGTCTGACAAGCAGCTGCAATGAATGAAACCAACAAAATTAGCTGGCAGTGACCTTTTACCAAAACTGTAGAAACAAAAATTCACTTTCAAATCACACTGCGATTGAGCTATTTAAGTTACAGTTGCAATAAGGAAAAGTGTTAATTAAAGCTAGGATTGTGATTTGACAACAGTATATGCAGCACACTTAGGCCTAGACATAAAAAAACTCAAGGGTTATAACATAAAAGCCTCTAGAGAGGCATTCTTAACTAAAGAGAGAGGTCTCTGAAGAAAGGAAGGATTCAAAAGGAAATGGGAGAAAGATCATCAAAATACCCTGGGGAAAAACACTACCTATTATTTATCTAAAATGAAATAGTTTAAAAGATGTCTTAAGATTTCTGCTATTTATTTGTCAGTGTAAATAATCAAGATTCTCTAACCCAACACATTAAAGGTTTCTTGAAACAGTAATTTACCCATAAACCTGAGGCTTATATTCACTTTTTAATTCAGAAAAAGTGCTTACATTGGTTTGGAAAAAATGCACTCTATAGAGAGCTTCAGTTTTTACTTTGGAAAAGATATAATAGAATGAAATTACTAAGAAATTGATTTAAAGATTGAATTAAAATTAATAGTACCATACAGTTCAAGAAAAATTATTTCTAGAGGAATGTTAACAAAAAAATCATTCCCTTTTGAAATTAAATAGCCATTTAAAAAACTTTTTCTTTAGAGAAAAGCCTGTAATTTCAGACATTGCCTTTTACCCACCATTGCTCTTCCCAGGATGCAAACTTAGCTGTCTTCTAATTGGAGAAATGTTATTTAGATCTATGGCTGTAAAAAAGATAAGAACTTAAATTTAAGCATGCATTGCATATAAAATTTTGAAACATAGCAGCAGTAAGTTAAAATACTTAATACAACTAAACAAACTTTTTGCATTAAAGTTTGGAAAAGATTAGAAAGGAGCACTAAAAAAAAAAGGTTACCATTATAGCTGATTAAGAGGATTTTAGCACCTTCTCCAGCTTGTAATCCATTTATTATGTATTCTACTGCTTATATATAAACTTCAATAACAAAATAAAATCTAGTATCAGTTTAAATGAAATAAACTTAGAAAGCCCACAACCCTATGTACAGTGACAGTGAGCTAGCAGGACATTAACAGGACAACAGGAATTTACATAGCAAGTAAGGATAGAAAAACATGGAACTGAGTTTCCCATGTACTTATATTGGCAGGAAAGCAGACAGAGTAAGTCAGACATGCAGATATCCAAGGAAAAGAGCAAAGTAGAAGACTTGTCTATTACCAGTATTGATGCAGCAAAGTTGTGTGTGAAAAATAGACTCGTTAAAGACAGGTTATGAAAGGAAAAGATTTAAGGGCAAGAACCAAAAATAACAAAAAGGAAAATTTATGTAAGATTCTGGATTAAATAATGATTTTTAAACAAAGAAAGCACTTGGAGACAACAGCTAAAAATCTTTCAGTTCTGCCAGCTTTTACCATTGGTTCTTAAACTTTAAATTGAGGTTGAAAAAAATTATGCTTGATAATTTCTCCAAAAGCTAGATAAATTTTGGGTGGACACACAAGAGCAACTTACATTTAGTTGAATTAAACTGAGAAACTTGCTTGCCTTCATGTTCAGTCCAAGGAGAAGGAACTATGAGTCTTTTTGTGAAAAACTAGAGTCAAACAGAAACAAACCATCTTAGCATTTTTAAAAATTAAGACTTAAATTTAGATTAGCACCCTGAACAAGAAAACATTAAGTCATACCTTTTGCTACTCACAGATCTATATTTTAAGAATTTTAACTCTTCCTTCCCCCAAACCTGTAAAGATTATCCCTTATACACAAGATACATTTCATTATTTCAGGCACAGATAGGTTAAAGAAAAAATAATTTGAAGACCCTCATGTTCTGTATGGCACATACCCCCACAGATCTTTTAAGTCTGCAGAGTGAAAATTGTACTAAAGTTTCATTTAACACTATTCATTAAAAAAATTGAATTGTCTCTACCATACTTACTGCACAGTAGTTTAACATAATTCTTTTCAAATTTTCAGTTTGTTAAATTGTTGTATTTTGACAATGGAGCTATTTCAGAGAAGTGCTTAAACAGACACTGCAGTAACAGTGACACCAGTAAAACCACAGCTTTTTGGCAATATTGTTGGTGTATTTGGCTAAACTGGTGTGATAAATAATGATAGAATTTTTGCTTTCACTAAAAAGAAATTAGAAGTAATTGCACAAATATTATAAGTAATTGAGTTAAGCTACAGCTGTAGCTATCGCTAAAATTAGGCAGGCATAGTATTGCTAAATTTTGTGTGGAAAGTTAGATGCATGACTGAAGCCAACAGTGTGGTTAGCCCTGTGAGTGACTGATAAAAAGATGTCTTTCTGAATACAATGGCCTTACTATTTCTCTACCCAATTATTTGCTGGTCGGTATTAGATAGATGTTGCAAAGGGTGTGAGACATTGGGAAGGGTTGCTTCTGGATGGCCTTGCAATTTTTGAAGGAGGCAAGAACTCCAGCCTTTTTAGATAACTGGTCTTAGAAGTATCCATATGGATTACATCAAAGTGTAGGCATAAATAATAGAAGCGCTAACAAGCTTTTTTTTACGATAAGATGTATCAAAACATGCAGAAGATCACACTGCGCAGAATCATCAAAGAAGGCTCAAGCAGCGGACAAGTGAGGAAGACCATGGAAGGCCACCAGACAACTCCTGAAGACCACCAGGGACCTTCAATGTGCCTGTGTAAAGGACATTTGCATATGCTAATAGTTCCCTGGAAAACTAATGAATATGTATCGGACATCTAGTGAATATGTATGTAGAACATGTACTTAACCCACGCAATTAGGCCTGATGGTGTGCTTTGTACCCAGTGCTGTACTCCTGACTCCACTGACTTTAATAAAAATAAAACACTTTAAAATTTATGTGGGCTTGTTTCTCACACTGGTTAACAGTGAAACATTTATGAGTACTGGCACTTCACTCTTTTTCTTTGAATCAAAAACTGTATCTGCTGTCACAGCTGCACTCTAGAACACCTTGATGCTGAGGAGATGAACACTATTGCATAGCTTCAAGAAATACAGGGCAAATCATGTTCTCACAATAAATGCAAGACTCAAAGCAAATGAAAAAAACTCAGCTTGAAACACCCCACTATTAAAGGCATAATTTTTATCAGAGACCTGGTTTCAAGCTGTTCAGCTGCATAATCCATTAGTTTATGCCTCACAAAGAATATGCTTTTTAATGCAGATTTAGAACAATAAAGTATTTTTGCTGCAAGTCAACTACATAGTGATTTTATGGAATCATAAACCATTTTTTGTTTATAGAGACAGAAACTGATAACAGCATGATACAATATAAAAAGGTCAATAACACTAAGGAAGACTTGCCTGTCAGAGCCTTATTTTTTTTTTTTAAATTGAAATTAACTACATTGAAGATTTATATAGTGAAGATTTGAAACACTCTACTTTTCCTTCTCTGCTAGACAAATGGATAGTAAAAAATAAAATGAAAAATAGATAGAAAGTATTACAAGCTACCAAAAGAAAGTCTTGCCTCCAACTAAGCAGACTGTGGAAGAAACAAAAAATCACCAAGGTTCTACTATATTTTAAAAAATGCAATAAAAGAAACTAGGCTACCTAACACTAACAGTTACTGTAAAACCCCAAAATACTCAATCATTTTTAACCTTAAATTAACTATTTATAGGAATTATCTTACAGCTACATTCCCACTAGCCAAACAACATGAAATAAACAAGATCTGCTTTTTTAACTTACAGGTGTGTGAAAAATAATGGGAGGAAAAAGACCATGTGAATTCCAACTACAACCACAAGGGATAAGGACACAAAATTACTTTCTTACTGACCAGTAAAATATTATAGGCTTCTGGATTTTGAAATCCTGTAATAGTCACGGGCCTTTTTTTGTAGGTATGTAGCTAAAACAAATCAATACTTGATAGCACAGAAAAATTTATTACCTCCTCAATGGCTTTTTGCCTTCTGTCTTCTGTCTCCTTATCAATTCTAAGTAACAAATGAAAAACAACTAAATTATGAAAACCATCACATAACTGGAAAAAAAAAGTCCAACCATGTAATCTTTTGCAGACACTCAAGAGAAACATTATAAATGAAATTGCACTAAAACCTAAATCTTATGATGTCTTCACTGTTACGTGCAATACTCTCATACCATAAATTTAGAAATATAAATGCACTTCTCAGTTACTTCAGTTCATTTGAAAAAGATCTGTACCATTTAGAAGTACATATTTACAAATTTCTATTTGTTCCTTGTAACAGCAAGTACTTTTATCTGGACAAAGACTCCATCATAACTGATCTTCAAAAATAATCCATTTATTTATGTTGAACTTGTCATAGTGATAGATTTTGCTACTAAAGTTGCCCTGAGATTAGGCTTATAAAGAATCTTCACTACAAAATCAAGCAGAATAAAAAACTGAGCTGTACGGAACAAAGGGCAACAGGAGATACTTATGAAATGTTTGTATACTCAAATTCCTGACACAGCCCACTTTCCCAGCAGAGTTCCCCCTTTCAAACAGCTAGTCTGCCGTATTTGCTTGAGCTCAGGATACAATACTGCATTTCAGTTTGGACCAATTAACACATTCCCTTATGCAGCTTTTAACCTCTTTTAAAAAAAATAATATTGTAGTTACTTCAGCCATCTTCAAATGATTTGTGAGAGTCTACATTTTTACTTCCTTTAACGTCACCTTTAAGTTTCACTTTCAGTTACTATGTCATTTATAAGCTTAAAATTTTTTTACAATGAATATTCATCATTGTCTTAGCTGAATCCCATAATACTTTCATACACAGTTAGTATACCTGAATTATACTTGAATAATTTCAGAAATCAGTCAGATAACAGACATTATTAGCCACACACACACATGCAGATGTACCTAACACATGAACTTTCCCTCACAGCCCTCTTTCTTTGATGCTAATCAGACTTTGAATAGACCTGCAATAGTTGGACATGCCATCTTCAACTATGCCTAGATGATGCTAAAGTGACAGTTCTATGAAGTCACTGGCACAAAATTCAGTTACTGTACCAAAAAAATAAGCATACAATCATTGTGTATTTATGCATAGCGGACCACAATTAATAAGCATCTTTACAAGACAGATTCCAAAGGAGAAACAGGGGAACTGGCAAAACAGCTCCCACTAAAAGTGCTGGTTAGTGCAGAAGTTTCTTCTTTAGTGCATAACTCCAGGAAAATAACAAAGTAAAAACACCGTATGTATTCAACAAGAATAAAAACAAGCCACTTCAAGCAACATAGCATCTGCAACTGTGACACACAGTACGCAAGATGAAGTACAGATTTTCTTAATACTTAACATATAATAGCATGGCATCCAATTTAGAAACATTCAATTTCTACCAGTAGAAATAAAAAAGCAAGAGGAAAGTTTGTGGACAAGACTATGTCACTGTGTCTGCTCAGCTACTGACAGACTATTTTTACTAACAGTCTGCCAGAAAATAGTTCTCCTAATCATTTTATAAGCAGTGCAATAAACACACAGCACATAGATGAGGCCCAGTTTATGGAAACAGTAATACTGCACAAAACCAAGTCCACACGTGAAACATGCTCAGACTTCGCAAAGTGCTCATGAGCTTTTATGCTGTGTTGCTACCCAAACTGTTTTTGCTGCCTAACAGAGAATTAACAGTTTGAAATATTTATACACCAGATTTCTTATGCTTGCAGTTTGTTGCAACTCATTGAGAAAATGGCTTGTTAACAAGCATTATTAAAATGGAGTACATAGTTTGTGTAACATTATGCATGGGCTTCAAAAACTCAAATTCTTTTATCAGGAACTTTTATGTCAAGACCTGTATTTATGAGACTTTAATTTCTATAAAGCAGTATCTATGAAATGTGAATGAAAATCAGTTGTCATATAAAATCTTAACACACAGGCACACATATATATATATATATACACTCATTTAACCATGTACAGTTTGCAGCCACCAGAAGTAACCACTTCAGTCTGTACTACACTGAAACATGCAAGCATGGATGCAGCAAACCTACAGATACACAAACTAGCCTCTTTCTAATCATATCAGATGATTTAAAAAAAAATTAAAAAATCACAGTGGGTATGAAACAGTTGGACAGACTTAAAAGGACAACACATGTTTATATCTATAGGCCATGCTACTAATCATCATCAGAAATGTCACCCAAGCCATCTAAATTAAAGCTAGTTTGTGTGTATCCTAATAGGCTTCCAGAAACAATGTAATCAACTCCCTAAAAACACAAGGCTTAAGGCTTTATAACATATAAAAAGTATTAGTCTGAAACCTGCTGGCTGCTAGAGGAAGGCCAGGAAACAAACCGATGTTAAGAAAAATAGTATCAACATTAAGGCATGGTGATTCACAGATACAGCTGAGGAGTTATATTCTTTCTACATCTCTACTGTAGCAAGAAATTCATATTCTGTCTAGTTCACAATATTTTTTACGATGAGGGTGATGAACCACTGGCACAGGTTGCCCAGAGAGGTGGTAGGTGCCTCATCCATGGAAACATTCAAGGCAAGGTTGGATGGGGCTCTGAGCAACTTGATCCAGTTGAAGATGTCCCTGCACACTGGAGAGGTGTTAGACTAGATGATCTTTAAAGGTTCCTTGCAACCCAAACCATTCTATGATTCTAGGAATATTCAGAGGACTCTTGCCCTACACAGCCTTCTATCTGTGTTTCATTGCACTAACAGTACGCAAAAATCCTATAGACATAAACAGGATAGAGGATTGTTTTATTATTCTATTACTGTGGTGCTTCATGCCATGAGGTGCAATTCTCTGTGCAAATTTGTATCTGAGAAACATACGACAGTGTCCACAGGTTTCACAATTGCAGCCTTCCCTTGGCATGTTGTTCTGTACTATTAGCATATAAGGCTATCCCTCAAGATGCGCCATGAATACCAAGCCTGTTTTACTTACTCATTTGTTTTCCCATGGAAGTTATTTTCAGAGAAAGGAAAGAGTTGAGATCAAGATCCACAAATTATTTCAAGTAACAAGCAATCTCCTCCTCAAGGACAGCAAGCTTATTGGTCTTCCCTCTGTCACATTAAGTCCAATCTATACATTTCAAAAAGGGTACTGGCTTACCTAACTAGCTTTCCCAGCTCTACCCTTCTGCAGGAGTCCCAAAGACCAAAGAAGCCTACACTTCATCGGTCTCAGTATGGAACACTCTGAGAAGATAAATTGTTTTGCGACAAGGAGCAGAAAAGGTAGCTTGGTAACAATCACTGGTAAGACATTTTTTTGCTTCCATTGACTGCTTTTATCTGGCTGTCTTCCAAACTGCAATCAGAGTGGATCAGCGGTTCTTAACATTAAAAAAGAGCGACACAGAGGCAGCCTCATCTGAATATTATATCCACATCAGGGATACATAAAAATCTATGGTAGAAGATTTGAATAAAAAGTCTTTAATGCTGTGTTAAAATGTCAATAAAGAAAAAGAACAGTGTTCCAGTATTCAAGCCAAGTTAACTGCATAAAAACAGATGGTAAGTTACCTAGCATGACTCAAATACATTGCTTGGCGTCGAACATCTTCCGAGTCAATTTCCACAGGATTTATTAGAGCAAGCTGATCAATAGACCATCTAAATTTTCCTGGTGTCTAAAAAAAGAAATGGACATCTTAATGCTTGCTAGTCTAAAAAGATAAAAATAAAACCACAGGACAAATCTCAATGGAACAATGCAATCATAACTTCCATATAGATTCTGTCAAAGACAATTGAAAGAGTTTCTATTTAAATGATCTACTTTAAAAAAAAATAAATGAGTAAGTCAATCAGGCTTCTTTATCCTGGTAGTGGTATTACAATGATTTACAGGATTATGTTAAGTGGAAGGTTATAGCTAATATTTACAAACTGAGGTCTCAATTTCTTCTCAATTTCTGAGGACAGATCTACTAAAGACATAGAACTTTGGATAAAATTTAGTTGCTTCTAGATTGCCAGAATCAAAATTGCAGTTTCATGAAAACCCAGTGTATGTACCTAACCCAAGTTATCCAAATGATGGAGCAGCCTTCCTTTCACTTCACATTTTTAAGACTTAGGAGTTGCAACCCCATAGGCAGCCTGCCAAGTCTCCCACATAACGCCACACATAGTGCGCAACAAAACCCAATTCAGAAATAAAGCAGCTTCAACCCTTTATTTAACACTTACTTACAAAACAGTCTTCAAATATCTGAAATATTTGAAAAATTATCTACCAAGCAAGTCTTTTTAGTCTCATTAGCACAGCATCATCTCTATTGTTTATCAGAAAACAATTCCAACTGCAAACCAGAACATAATTTGCAACTAAAAAATGTTACATATACAGTCATTAACTTTATTCTGTGAATATGCAAACAGCTCATAACAGAAGTGCAATTAAGTTTTCCTTGCATCCAGCCTGCGTATCACGTAAGTAGGAACTGGGTTTTTTTCCCACTTTAAGCAGGACAAGGGCACCACATCCAACAACTGTCCTTTATCTACTTTCAACTGGTTTTGGCACTTAGTGGGTATATGCTAATCTACTGATACACCTAATATCTAAAGAAAAAAAAAAAAAGCAGGAAGGTAGGAAGCCTAAGTGACTAGTATTAAAAGCAGCATACTCCTGCAATCAGAAGAAACGCCAAATGCCACCAAAATTCTTTGGCTTAATATATATGTTAAAGTACGCTACATAAAATACACTTTTTAATGCATTTCAAAATATTAGCACTACATCTGCATAGATACACAACTAAAGACTAGATCTTACAGATGAGGATTTTGTTGGTTTAAAGACTGAAGGACTGGAGACAATCTGCTCCTGAAGAGTATAGTAATCACTGGGACTTTCAAAAGGATTCAGGACTGTGACTCGTCCTGGAGTTTCTGGTGTTATCTGCATTTTAGCTTCTTTTGCATCACCCATAACACTAAGCTATACCTGGAAAAGAAAGAAGGAGAGGAAAAATGAAGGGGGGGGGGGGGGGGACAATGAATTTATAATTTTTAGTTTTTAGAGTCAACATTAAAATGTTGGGCA
>JANZLQ010000008.1:17501429-17541415 GCA_026212715.1 Elanus axillaris
GAAAAATGAAGGGGGGGGGGGGAGAAGGAAGTTATAATTTTGACTTTTTAGAGTCATCCTTAAATTGTTGGGAAGAGATGAACAATCATTTTTAAGGAGCCAGAAACATTCAAACGACTAACAAAAACACGGTTTGCTTTGGCTTGGACATACTGACATGTGAAGCTGGTAAATAAGGCTGGTATGACGAACAACTAAAAATAAACAACCTATGAAAACGAAACAAGAAAGGACGATTAAAAGCGATTAAAAAAAAAAACAACCAAAAAACCAACCACCACCACCACAACCACCAGAATAAACCAAAAGCGATGAAACCTGACATATTCCTGAAGGACAGCTCGCATACCGAACGCTGGCCCTCGAGGGCTTCAGGAGCAAAGAGGAATTGCTGAGTGGGACGTGGGGCAGCGCAGGGACGGTCTCCCCGGGCGCCCCTCAGTGCCAGCCAGCCCTGCGTTACCCACAAGCCAAGCAGCAAGCACGGGAGGACACGCAGAGGGCTGCCGGCAACCCTGCCCTCCTCCGCACCCGACAGCCCTAGAGACTTCCCAGAGCCCGGGCAGCAGGGCCCTGCCGTCACCTCGGAAAGGTCCCGCTCCGCCGCTAAAACCAGCGCTAGCAGGCCAAGGCCAGCCCCAGTCCCCGAGGAGGAAGCCCTTCTCCCTTTCCCTGGGGGCCCGGCATCGCCGAGCCTCACCCCGAGCCGCCCTCCTCAGCCACCGGCAGCAGCTACCTGCCCCCGTTACCGCACGCCGCCGCGCCCGCTCATGCTCGCCTCAGATCACAGCTCCCGCCTCCGCCGCGCCGGGCGGCTCTTTAACTAGCCCCGCCCCCTCCGGGGCTCTGTCCAATCACGACGCGTACTCTCCGCCGCTAGACCAGTGGCAGAGCTCCCCCGCTCTCGAACGGGCCAACCGCCAGGGGAGCCGCTACACAAATTCGAAAGAAAGGCCGCCCTTTGCCTTCCTGCCGCTAAGCGAGCGGGTTCCGTTTGGGGAGTCACGTGGGGCTAGTGGGGGCGGGAGTATTTGAGCGGCGTTCGTGCAGGAAGCAGGGGGGAACGGAAGGGGCTTGTTCCGCTTCCGGGTGGGGGGGGGGGCGTTGCGGGGTCGCCATGGCGAGCAACGCCGCCAGCCTCAACGCGGTGCGGGAGACGATGGACGGTGGGTGGTTTGGGGGGTGGCAGCCGCAGCCCGGCCTCTCCGAGCGGATCTCGCCGCAGACGCTCCTGCCGTCGCCCCTCGCCGCAGGCCGCGCGGCCTGCGAGCCGGCTCTGCGCCACTGCGGGCGGTTCTGCTGCGAGGAGGGTTGCGGATTGCTGTTGCCGAAGGATTTGGCGCAGAGCAGTTTCTGGCTTGCGTCGTGTTACCCGTGGTGTCCGAAACGCTTCGGATACCCGCGTCGTGCTAGCATTCTTGGACCTCGCGTGGCGTTTCTTGGGCTTTTTAGTTAGCTGTTAAGTAATTTAGGATAACGTTGGTTTTAAATGTTTATAAATGTATACATTTGCTCGTTGTTTGAGATGGCGAATGCAAGGTAATGTCACCTGGCTGTGTGCATCTTGGATTTAAACTGGGGGGAAGAAAGTGCACGGAAGGGAGGAGAAGGGCCAAGCCCTTGGCACTGTAAGTGGGAGCAACTGAACTGATCTGAACCCCAACATCTTGTTCCTGTGGACAGCTTGTGTCAGAAAACCGAAGTAAATTGCTAAAAAAAACCAAAAAACAACACAGTGAGAAACTTTTGAGAAAGGCAGTCAGTGTTACAGAATTAGAGTAGTTTCTGATACAAAAAAAACCCTGGCGCTGTTATGGGATGGGGAATGTGAGTGAAGTGGCACTGGGAGTAGTGGGAAATAGTTCAGAGATTTAGAAGCCATGAGAAATGTGAACATGGTGAGTAAAGATGAGGTGTTTGCTTTCTCTTCCAGCCTAACTATGAGGATTCAAAGCTGGCAGGTTCAGGAGGTGTTTCTTAGCAATGTGTAGTGTGACAATGTGGAATTCCATGGAGTGGCCATGCCATAAGCTTACATGGATTTTAGGCAGAGTGGAAAGCTGCTCAGAAATCCACTGAGGGTTGTTAAATATAAAGATTTTCTCTGGAAATGCCCTAATGAGGGACTAGAGGCTAGGGGGTGTGTTCAGGGGGGTATCGCTTTGTGTTTGTTATTTTCTTATGATCTTCCCTTGTATTATAGTTATGGCTACTGTTGCATAAGGATTCCTTAGCACAGACCGTCATGAGTTGAGCTGTGGTAAAAATTAGTGTTTCAGCTGCTGATCTACCCACTCTGACCTGCTGCTGGAGGCAAGGCACAACTAGCAGGATTATTATGGCTGCTCTGATGCTTCAAGAGGATAAGACCATTCTGTGCAGATGGACAGAGATTTGTTGAGGCAGGACAGTGATTCTAAGTTCTTGTAACTGTATTTGACACCTGCCTTCTCTCCACTTCTGCACGAATGTTTTAGATGGGAGGGACAATATGTGGCTTTAAAGACAAACTAAGGCTTTTGAGAACCGCTATGGAAAGTGTACTAGCCTTCAGATTTAGGAGCCCCTGCTTCCCATGTAAAAATGTCTGTATTCTATTTAGGGTAGACATTCATAATTTAATCTCTTCTGAGGTCAGGTGTTTTTAGAAGAAAACAAATTTCCATTGACTTAAACATATACTTGATCTGGCTGCAGTATGTCATTGGTATACCAAAGTAGAATATTTTCATAGCTCTCAAGTGGACAGTAGTCGCTTGCCATGCTGGTTTTACATGATAAGAAAGACCTTCTACTTTGCTTTTTTTCTAGTTTGGGGGAGGCCTGATTACAGAAACAGTGTGAATAACATCTGTTCAAAAGCAACCTGTGTTGCTAGAGGCTTAACCTCATGATGGAGGTTACTGTAGCCACCAGAAATAAAATCTCAGTGAGTTGTTTTGTTACATATATAACAAACTGTTGATGAGAAGCACAGAAAAGGGGCCTTCTAGGGAAGGTTTGGAAGGGGAAAGAGAGAGATCTTTATTTCTACACAAAGCTAACTGGAATCTCCTTCTGCAAAAGGTTTCATACTGGTGTGGTGCTGCTCTTGATTTGGGTCATGTAAAAATTGAATAACGTTGCTTATCCTTAAACCAGTGTTAGACCTAAAGCTAGGTTTAGTTATGGAAGGCGGTGGCTAGAAAACTCCTGACATTCTCTGTAAAAGCTTTAAGAATGTGCTTCCTGTTCATTTTAGTAGGACATTCTCCAGCATTTGCCTGGAAAAACTGGCTGCCCATAGCTTTGACAGGTGTATTCTTCACTGGATGAAAAACTGGCTGGATGCCTGGGCCCAAAGACTTGTGGTGAATAGAGTTAAATCCAGTTGGCAGCTGCTCACAAGTGGTGTTCCACAGGGCTCGGTTTTGGGGCCAGTTCTGTTTAATAACTTTACCAATGTTCTGGGCAAGGGGATCAAGTGCACCCTCAGTAAGTTTGCAGATGATACCAAGTTGGGAGGGAGTGTTGATCCACTTGAGGGTAAAAAGGCTCTGCAGAGAGATCTGGACAAGCTGGATCAATGGGCCAAGGCCAATTGTATGAGATTCAACAAGGCCAAGTGCCAGGACCTGCACTTGGTCACAGCAACCCATGCACCGTTACAGGCTTGGGGAAGAGTGGCTGGAAAGCTGCCTGGCAGAGAAAGACACAGGGCTGCTGGTTGACAGCCAACTGAATATGGGCTGGGAGTGTGGCCAGGTGGCCAAGAAGGCCAACAGTATCCTGGCCTGTATCGGAAATAGTGTGGCCAGCAGGAGCAGGGAGGTCACTGTCCCCCTGTACTTGGCACTAGTGAGGCTGCACCTTGAATACTGTGTTCAGTTTTGGGCCCCTCACTATAGGAAAGACAGTGAGTTGCTGGGATGTGTCCAGAGAAGGGCAACCAAGTTGGTGAGGGGCCTGGAGCACAAGTCTTAGGAGGAACGACTGAGGAAACTGGGCCTGTTTAGTCTGGAAAAGAGAATGCTGAGGGGAGACCTTATTGCACTCTACAACCACCTGAAAAGAGGTGGTAGCGAGGTGGGTGCTGGTCTTCCTCTGATCCTGTCGCTTGTTACTTGTGAGAAATGGCCTCAAGTTGCTCCAGGGGAGGTTTAGATTTGTTGTTAGGAAAAATTTCTGTACTGAAAGGGTTGTCAAGCATTGGAGCAGGCTGCCCAGGAAGTGGTTAAACCACCATCCCTGGTGGTATTTAAAAGATGTGTAGAAGTGGTGCTTAGAGACGTGGTTTAGTGTTGGACTTGGCAGTTCTAGGTAAACAGTTGGACTTTATGATCTTAATGGTCTTTTCCAACATAAACGATTCTATGACTTCATCAATATCTGGAGTTCAAAAGCATGGGTTATTCTTATGGCCTACCTTTTACATAATTAGCAAACATGTTAATTATTGAATTCTTCACTTATTTTTTTTATTTTTCAAAACTCATTATCCAGTACTAAGTCTGCTGAACCAGAAAAGCATGGTATTTATGTTACAAGCTGTGGCTTCTAGCTTATGCTGGAAAGCTGAACATAAATGCTGTTGTTGAGGTTCAGACTGCAAGAGCCTTCCACAGCTACCATGTTCACAAACTCTACTGTAGAAATTAAATGTTGATGAATAACTTTTTCAATCACTGAAATTTAATAGTCTATAGGGACTAAAGTGCTTTCATCTTTTCTGTTGCAGTTCTGTTTGAAATTTCAAGAATATTAAACACTGGCTTGGATATGGAGACGTTGTCTATTTGTGTGAGGCTTTGTGAACAGGGGATAAACCCAGAAGCTTTATCATCTGTTATTAAAGAACTACGTAAGGCTACAGAAGCTCTAAAGGTAATGCTTTTGCTTAAAAAGCTTATAAATTTGTTTTTAGCTGTCAGGCATGTTCACCTTGCTATACTTCAATTTGTAAATTGTACTTCAAGGTGCAAATAATTTTTAAATCAAGGAAATGAACTGTTCCGTAGAAAAGGCAATGAATACAACTGGATGGACATGAATTGAGAAATAGTATGAATAAAATTTTCTCAGAAATAATTAGATCAACTCTTCTGAACAAAAGAAACAACCACCAAAGCCCACAGATTTTTATTCTGGGCGTTTGTAGCCACCATTTTCCCCCTTACCTTGCTACTTTCTCCTTTAACCCCATCACCTCATTTCTACAACCTCAGGCCTAATACTATGCAGCAGAACTTGTAAACGGGTACATACAGCTTGCTAATGTAATCTTCACATACTGCTTTTACCACATTAACTTGTGCTTTGAATCTCTCCAAAGACAAACAAGAGGGGATTTCATGATGTGTGTGTATACAAGGCTTTTGATAATTTAGCATTTACCGGTTTAGCTAGTAGAGAGGGTAACTATAGTTCAGAAAAAAACCTTCACTTGCCTTTTAAAGGACTTTCATTTTTTCAGTGTCTACCTAAACATGATTTCTTTTCCACTGTATCTTGTATTTGTTTATTTCTGGGGAGATGGAAGGGAAAACTGTATCTGGCCTGCCTACCTCTGTTTTGGAAGACTGCATTTGGATTCTTAGAAAATTCAGTATGCAGATTGTTGTCTAGATGGATGCTACTCAGGGCTATCTTTCACCAATTTTCAAATTTTTTACTTAATTTTTAACTTAAATTTTTTCTATACTCATGTTCATGCATATTTTATATGTGTATACATGCTTAAATGTGTGCATACATATGTGTTTAACTATGTGTATATAAGTAATTGAGGGCTGTTTTACTTCTTCCTTTGCTTTTACTTGTTTATCATTCCCATTGCTATCCTTTGCCTGTTTGTCCCCTAGCTTGCTTAAAATCTGTCAGTGTCAGTCTCTAACAACTGTACCTTGTTGGCTGGGTTGAGTTATTCAGTAATAAAAATACTTCCCAGTTACCTTGATTGAATAATTGGCAGTGTCATTTGTGCAGTTATCATAGTGTCATTCTTCTAAGTTTTGCATCAATAATTTACCTGTAGGAGTGGGAGTAATAATTACTAAAAATTATATAAAGAAGTAAACTCCAAAGGAAAAAATAATTCCTGCATTTGAGCACTTCTTTAAAGTGTTAAGGTAAAATGCACAGGATACAAGCTGCTCAGAAACAGGATACACAGTTTAACACAGGCAAACAGTAATGGCTATGTTAAAGGCTAATGGCAGTTGACAGCATCATTTAAAAAAAAATATTGATTGAAGAACAACACTACACATCTTATAATTTTCCTCAGTAGCTTATTTTTAGACTTTTAAGTTCTCTAGGTAGAATAAAATAGTTATGGGAAAAGATTAAATTTAATCTACATGGTGTCTACTTTTGGTGACTTGCAATAAACTTTTTTCCATTTCTAGGCTGCTGAGAATATGACAGGCTGACATGGGAGAAGATTTCTGTGTGAGAAGAGTGCCAAGTTAAAGTTAACAGAGGCTTTGAAGATTGCCACTCTTCAGAAAACAAGTGAAATTAAGTGTGTGTGCAAAGGTTTCTGAATATTTCTGTAATCTTTTTGAAAGGGATGATGTATAGAATAGCTTTGAAAAAAGTTTCAATAAGATAGGTTCACCCATAATCTCATTATGTGGTATTTTTGTGAACTATTTGTGAATATAGTGCTCTTGCTCTTCTTTGGCATCCAGTGTTTTTTAAACCATGTGAGATACTGCACACTTGCTGAACTTACTATTGTGTAGCAACAAGTATTGTTATAATGAGTATAGCTTGTTAATGCATCTTTTAGAAGCATGAATATATCCTGGGTTTTTTCTCTTGCTTTGAAAAAATACATGAACAATTTTAGTTTTGCTTTATGGACCAGATAAGAATGAAGCCTATCCTGATTTTATTTTAATTAGAGTAAGGGTAGTGACTTAACTCAGTCTGAAAGTAAGAAATAAAGCGCTTTTGATAATGAAGGTAATGAATGGTTCTTTTGATTCAAATTGCTGGGAAAAAAGTGTTTTTAACTTGAGTTACAAAGGAACTTCAGTTATCCATGCAGAAATATATGTAAACTTAAATTCTAGATTACACGGAATATTTTACAGGATTCATATGCTATGTTTGTTACATTTGTTCTGACTACTACACCTAAAAATATTAAGTCTATAGTGTTGCTTCTTAGTCAAAGCTTATGAGAAGCATCGGGTTTGGTTGATGGGAATCAATGAGTCTTAAAAAGTCACTTGATATAGGAATGTCTTCTCATTCAGCGCTAGGGGTATTCACTGATGCCAAAACAAGTGTTTGTAATATATACAGTAAGCTGTTCATCATGTTACTTTCCAGTAAATATCCTTGCATCCAGGGATTCTACTTCATAAGAAAATGGTTTCTTGTGTATTCCTAATCTGTTGCTCTTTAAGCTTTTTCAATTTTTTGTTAGCATGGTTTCAAGGTGTAGTATTAATGGCACCTAAAGTAACCTCCAAGGTAATAGGGTGGAGCACATTTGGAAATGAACTTGGACTCTTAGTTAAGCCAAACATTATATTTGTGCAGAGAAAAAAGTTCTTTCTACTTTAAGAGTTTACGTCCTATGCGCTCTAGGTCATAGCTCTACAAAAAGCAATAAAGGAGGCTAAATACTTCATACTCCTGGCAGAGAGAATACAAAAAATAGTTATATTACACTGAGTCACTTACCATTATTTCCAGTTAGCCTGGCCAAAAAAATAATTCCAGGAGGGTGCTGTGAAAACTTCTGGATAACCAAGCTGGGGGACTTTTAAGTGGTATCATTTTGTGCACTCATAAACACTTAAAATCCTTTGTAAATTGGTGTTGTAACTTCAGATTTATAACTTTCTAATACTGTCTATAATGTTTTTTGAAAACATTAAGGTATCTCTAGTATGAAAAGATATAAGCAATGGAATTTATCCTAGGAAATTTGAAAAGTCAGTAAAACATGGTGAAAACACCAGGTCAGATCAATACAAGTTGACAGTTAGCTCTTTTACTTAGTTTTATCTAGACTGAGTGCTACATGTTAGAAATGAGAAAAGACTGGGGAGCATTCTTGCTGTTTTCAGGAGTCACATCTAAGTCTGAATTCTCAACTGTGCAACTTAAACTCTGAAAGTTTTCTGTAAGCTAGCAAATATGCCCAAAATAATTGTGAAATCTTATTAGAGTGCTTGTGTCTGCTGGTGCTTTTCCTTTTCCACCATTGCCAGATCTTTGGGCAATACAGGAATTCTGTTGACTTCCCTTGAAGGTCACTCTATTGATTACTTTGTATTTATATATTTCCAGGTTTTTTCCTAACATATTAGCTTGATTTCAGTTTTGGTTTTATGTCCTTGAAATGCGTAAAACCAGCTTGCAAATGCAATAAGAAACTAATTTATATGTAATTCTTGATCTGTCCAGGAAGTTCCACCTACCATTTTACCACCACAGCTTACTGGTTTTATCCACTTAGACATTTGCTGGTAGGCCATTTGTCATGCAGAATTTTAGAGGCGGGGCATGTTTTTTGACATTGAAACCCCCAAGTTGACGTACATAACACTAAAAATGTCACTTTCATTATTACATTTTCATTATTTTATGGATCTAAATGGTAACATTGGTTATACTTAATAGTTCATATTTACAAAATTAAATGCAAACCTTAAGACTGAATATTTAAAATATCTGGGCTGAAAGCAGGGAGGACATGTTGTTTCTTAAAACTGGCAAATCTGTGGTTACCTGGAAAGTCTGTATACTTTTCCTCAGTGTACTTGACAAAGTTTCTTTCAAAATACTGTGTGGAACAAATGTGCTTAGGAATTGGTGTAACAGAACTCTTGATTGCTTTTGATTTGGGGTACCAACCAGAACAAAGATAAGAAATATTTTTTTTCTTCCTCCTGGTAAGAAAAAAAGAAAATCCCTCTAGTAGGATTTTTCATACTGGAAATGTTTCTGTGCTGTAAAATAAAAGTCTGTCACTTTATTAGCATCCTTACTATGTGAGTGTGAGTGCTGAGACTTGGTGTTAATGGCTGAGGAGCCTAGGCCGCATTTGTAACACACACCGCTTTCTACTAGATTTAACTGTAAGAAGCCCAGGAAACAGCATGTGCTTTTCCTCCGTGGTCCTTACTTATATGCTCTCGGAACTCTGGAAAAGATAAACATAGGAATAGCTATACAGGTACTGACCAAAGGTTTTTCTAACACAATAGCTTCTTTTGTAGTCAAAAGCAGCTGCCTGAGGAAGGATAAGAACAATGCAAGCACATTTTGTTCTTTTCCTTCTGTGTTCTCCTAGCTTCCATATGTCTTCTATTCCAGGCTTTCCTGATCATATGGTTTGTCTATTTAGTAATCCCCAATGCTTCTTTTTCCAGTACTTGTCCAGTTTCCCTTGGACTATATATGCTTCCTGAATAACAGCAGCCTTTATCAGTTGAAGTCTGTTGCGTAATGAACTGCCACTTCTTGTTTATTTTGAAACTGATTTTTACTAGCTTAATTTAATGTTCTCTGCACAGTAAACTTTTACCTACCATGCTTGTGCCAGCCATGGTTCTGCAGATATATAACATTCACCTTTAAATGTCCTCTTCTAAACTGAAATGCATTAGTTAAAATATTCCTTGGCTGACCAAAGGCATGGAATAGCTTCTGTATTTATTTATTTATTTCCTAGTAATTCCTAATACTTGACTTGCTTTTTTAATTTGAACTGAGCACTGAGCTGTTTTCATGGCATTATTTATCTTAACTGCATGATCTCATTCTTGAGTGGTAATGATAAGCTTAGAGCCTGTTGCTTCATATGTGAAACTACAGTTGTTTATCTCCATGGGTATAATTTTTTATTTATCTATACTGAATTGCATCTGCCATTCTGTTTCCTAGTCAGTCTTGCATGTCTTTCTGCAGTTCACAATTTTCAAGTCTTACTACCCTCACTAACTTTATCATTGGCAAATTTTGTTGCTTTGTCCTTTCTTTGAGGTTAATTATGAATAGGTCAAGCAGCACATGACCTAGCAAAGACTCCGCAGAGTCTCTGCAGATCTCTGGTGACCTGTGGCAGGAACTGACTGTTCGTTCCCATTCTTTTTCAGTGATTGTGAATAAAATGCAGTCCTGCCTACCACTTAGTGTAATAAAGAAACTGTATGTTTGGTGTCACATATAGCACAGCTGTGAGAACTTAAGCACAATCATGAATCTAGTCCTTCAGAGAGCATGGCATTCTAGATAATTATTGGGAACCCTGACAGTTGTAACTATACATTTTAGAAATATAATCTTGAGTAAGAAAATAACTTTACAGGAGATTGTAGAGTATTAGAAAAGATGACAAATGTATTATCCTAAAGTCTCCATCTTAACATTAGGGAGTTTTTGTTTCTTATGAAATTGTTAATCAAAAAATCTGTTAAAAAAAAAAGTGGATGATGATCAGGCCAAGACAGTTGACCTAACATACCTGTATCCATGAAATGTACATGTATATTTGTCAGCTAATGTTCTTTCCCATGTGCTAGTCACCAGCTGCGCAAATACTGGTTCAATCCTAGACTTGCTTTTTGATTCAATCAACTAGTTCCCTCTGAGATGAACCTGAACGCTGTTGTGGGCACACTTTACTTCGGGGACTACTCCCAGCAGGCTGTACCAGGTTTGGTCCTTCCATTCTTCCTCAACACTTTTCATCTTCAGACACTCCTGTCTACTTTTGCGTGCTTATAGTTTCATGCTGTAGAAACTCTGCAGCCTTCATTATTTGAATGTACTTTAAATTAAACGAAAAAGCACAAAAATACAATAACCTAAGAATCAGCAGTGACCCATGACAAAAATGCTATGTAGTATGGCTGTTGATAACCTGCTTTAAAGAGAACTAATGCTTAACACTGGGGCTTTACATTACTACACGTGATCTGAGCTAGGGACTTATGTATGCCTTTGGTAGTGGAGATGCAACTCTGAACCATACATTTGCATTGAACCATTACATTTAATTGAAGTTTGGAAAACAGAATTCAAAAAAATGAAAGGTGTGCCAAAGTAATTTCAACCTTTAAAAGAGCAAGGGTAACAAGAGCAAGGTAACAGAGATTTGAAGACCAGTCACCTAGCATCAACATTAGCAAACAGTGAACCAGTGAACTTGGGATTTTATCAGCAAAGAATGAAAGACAAAAAAATAGTATACTGAGTTCCATTTGAACATGGTTTGGTAGAAATGTCAGTGGGCTAATTTTTCTGTTATGTATCGGTTTACATGTGAGAGGTTGACATAGTACACTTCAATTTATGCAGGACAATTTTCACTTAAAACACACCATTGGCATCATTCAGTAAAACACAAATGTGCTGTGGTGTTACCCGTTTTGCTTTCTTGTTACCTTGGGAGTGAGAGTTGAAAAAAAACCCCAACCTTTAAATATGTGAAAACCAAAATCTCAGTTCTTGAAAAATGGTAGATTGAGAAGGATTTTTGAAGCATCATATGCAGCTACTTTACTGTGAAGATTTTGTGAAGTTGTAGGAGGAGTTCCTGTTAGATACAGAAAATAGGTTTATCAAGTAGAAATAGTGAAGTAAAACAATAGTGCTTCCTAATTACTGCTTCCAGGCTCACTTTTTATGCTTTGAGAAAGTAGAGATACAAGGATAATTTAAATGAAAGCCATAAAACTTTTTCAGGACTGGAGAACAAGCCTGATGAGGTCTGAAAGAACTCAGGAGCGTGCAGGTTCTCAGAGAAGTTGAGGAGAGACATAATGACCATGGGTATGTCCCTGAACATAGAAGGAAGTCTTGTGGCTGCATCTTTTTAACCTGACAGAGAAAACATACCAGATCCAGTAGCTGATATTAGACAAATCATACCTTAAAACTAAGGTGCAACTTCCCAGGTGTGAAGGTAAGCAAAGTTTGACATGGCATACTAGGGAAATAGCAAATGGGCTAATGCTTGATGTTGTTAAAATGAAATTAAGAATACTTATATGACATGGTTTAATCCAGTTTTGGGGGAAAAGTCTACAATACCTCTCTGCAGGGTGTCAGGCACGCTGGCTGTAGCAGTTCCTTCTGACTGCAGCATCCATGAAGGGCAGTGTAAACCAGCTCTAAGTAAAAGTAATGTGGAGAAAATTAGGAATATTTAGGATGAATATCAGTAATGTTTCTGTCAGTAAGATAAATGGAAGCCTGGTTTCCAGGACATTTAAACGTTACCTGATAAAAATATCCCAAACGACATAGCTATTAATTATCTGAATGGGCAATCTGGTATATACTGAGTCTAGGCACTTTTATTATCACTTTATAAATATTCCTATATTCTCACCTTCGATTCTTACATGTAGGAAGAGGCCAGCTTATGAAAATGAACCTCTGAAAGAGCCCAGTGGTGTCATTATGTGGGCGAGTGGGAGTTCAGCGGTCGAATGTAACTTTCAGTGAAGGAGATGGAAAATGCGGGAGTGGAGGAGACAGCAGCTCTACATGCTGTGCTTTCGCAGGGGAGTGGCCAGAAGGATCCCTGACCGGGGAAGGAGGACACGGGAGGGTGAGGAGGCCGAGGGACATCCCAGCTTGATCTTATTTGATTATCTTATTTGTACACCAGATCCAAAATTGGTGTCTTTGGAGATACCAACAGGTAAGAGTTATCTTCCTATTTAATGGACAGGAGATACAGGGAAGAGAGACTAGGGTTAATAGGTGGCTAATATTGCCCTGCTCCCTACCCACAGGTTCAGTCCCTTTTACAAGTGACTTTTTTGAATTGGGTGGGATCATTTATTAACCACTCTCAGCAATGCGGAAGCTGTCCCAGGGAACTGCCCAGGCTGGGGACTCCCTGAGGTTGGCAGGGCTGCCAAGGTCCATCAGGGCAGGGCCTGGCAGCCTGGACCCGTCCCACCGCCTCAGCCAGGGAGACGTGGCCAGGCCACACAAGGGGAACCAGTGCCAGATGCAAGCCTGGGGTGGCCATGCTAAAACATTTTAGACTGTTCCAGTGTTTTTTTGGCCTTGAAACTGGCAGTGGTAAGACAATGATGCTGCTGACCCCCTCTGCCATCACTGCTTGTTGTCACAGCTTGTGAGGATGGATGCTTCCTGAAGGGGCCGAGTAGTCAGCTATCACTCCATCCCATCTCATCAGCTATCCTCCATCCCATTTCCCTAGGCTCTCAGAAAAGCTCCTTGTGATATTTCTTCTCGCCGCCTTAGAAGGCTGCTTGGTACACCCACTGGTTTTGTTCCCAAGCCAGTTTATAGGGGCAGATGATGGTGAACAGGATGAACTATAATTCTGGGAGGGGACAGCTAATCAGGGATGAAGAAATAGTCTCATTCCTTTGACCAGCAAACTTGCATTGAACTCAAAGTGTATTGTGAGCAGCAGGTGGTTATTGTCTATTTGTCAATATTATTGTTATTACTCTATGTCAATATTATTATTTACAGCTGTGAAAACCCCAAGATGCTACAATAATATGCACTTTACAGGTAAAGGTCAAGACTTTGAGATATAAATTCTTCAAGAACAATGTTAAGGAAAAAATATTAATCACTTGCAAATACAGTACTCTGGCATACATAAGATTTAATGAGTGATTTAAAGGAGAATCATATACCAGTCTCGCACATTTTGAAGTAAAGATACAAAAAAAAAATACCTGTGCAAACATTTTCTAGGACATATAAAAAGCCTTGCTATTCTCTTAGGGAGAATTCAGGATACAGCCTGAATGGTATAGAACATTGTATGTACAGGGATACAGGCTGAAGTAAAACTCAGGCTCTTTTCAGATAAGCGCTTTTCTAATTCAAAAATGAATGTTTTGTTTAGCTTCACTGTTCAGGTGAAACCAATCTCGGGCATAGGAACAACTCAGCAAGGTACATGCACAGCTATTTATTCATGCTGTGATGATTGCACTCACATTGAAGGCAGAAAAATATCTATGGCACATCCACAGACTGATAATCTGGCCGATATTTTTAGCATGATATCTCAGTCTATGCATTTCACTGTTAAGAACAACATCAGTAATAAAGCTGCCAGTCTTTGTCAGTCAGTGGCTGGCTGTCTGCTCTGGTTTGATGACTTTGCAGTAGCCATTCCGTTTTTAGATGTATTGGGCCAAATCCATCATTGACTTGCACACTGTGAAGTTTTACTGATGTTAGTGAAATAGCAATACAGATCATGAACCAACAGTGGATATGGACATTGTTCATCTTAACTGTGACCTAATGGAGGACGTAAAGACATGATTTTGTTTGGGCAGATCCTTTAACTTTCCCATGGGAGGGCACTCTAGGTAAAATAGGGTGTTTTCCTTCATCAAAATATTAAAAACTAACAACAATTAAAATAAAAAAAGGAAAATATTTTTTTCTAAAGCTCCAAAGGTTTTAACTCAGTATAGTGTTACCATAATTTGGCATCCTACATCTTGTGCTTCTGTGAGCTGGGTTCTCTGCCAACTACATGTGCCACAATTCACCATTTTCCTCTCTCTTCTCCCCTCAATTTTAATTCTCTCATTAGAGGGGGTCAGACTTCACTGTTTTCCAATTTTTCAGTAGTCATTTCTACAATATTTCCCCAAGATAATCAGGCACTATTCAGTTAAGTTTTCTTGGTTACTCATTTTTCTCCTGGAAACAGTTTTGATAGAATTATTTTGATTGGTCCTAATATGTGCACAGTAATCAGAAAGACTGTGTTGCACAATATTCTGCATAGCCAAACCTGCTGTGTCCTGGTGCACAAACTTCTGTATTTATGTATCCCTAAAATACCTTTAGAGTGTTATAGTGTGCAGTATAGGTATCCAATGCATTGGCATAAGTATGCTAATCTTGTGTGTATAGATATCACATAAATAGGGGTATCCTTCATTCTTCTAAAATACAACTTTTATTTGCTTTTTTTATTATTACTGTCCTGTGTTGTGTCAAACAGTAGGTATCTGAGTCACATTCGGTGTCTGTTTATAGGTTTAGGTTTGGCAAAAAAATCTCTAAGAAAAAAATCTCAGGCAGAAGAAGAAACAGAGCTTTGCCCTGTTTCAACATATTTGTCTTTTTCTATCATCCCAGCTTCTCTGATAATCAGCTGACACAACCCGATTTGTGTTGCAGATCTTTGTATCCACAAAGGGGACTGTTTTGTCTCTGCAGCAATTAAGGTTTGTTGTTTAAGAATTTTATGAGAAGGATACCGTCATCCTTCATGCTTTTCATGCTTACTTCTGTTTGTTTTTTTTTTTTAGAACTTCCAATATTTGTAAGACATAAAGCAGGAAGGTAAATATAAATTTTACTGAAAACTGTTGCATATTCCACTAGGTGGCAGACAAACATTTGCAACCACTGCTGTGGCTTTGTAAAATACCCCTCTGTTAGTTTTGCATGGATACTAATGAATAGTATTTTAGGATCAATTTCCAGTTTAATGAAGGATTGGTGAAATTTAACCTTTTGATTTATTTTCTGAAACATTTTAAAACTAGAAGGAACAATAAAAAAGTGTACTATTGATTGCATGACTTTGGCTCCCAAAAGAACTGAGGTTTAAGTACTTAACAGGTTTTTTTTAATGCATTTAACTTTTACTCAAATGGGATATGCCAGTAGTAAAATAGCCACAATAGAGTTTTCAGCATAGCAAATTTGTAGTGGCATCTTTTTTCTTTCATTCAGAGTAATAAAATGTACACAAACTGTCTTAGAAACTGCACCGAAGGAAGGTCTGCAACCCTCTGTAGTTCATAGCTACTTTCATTTTTCCCTTTTGGTGTTTATATACTTTCTGGAAGTTAGTCAGCAATCTACAATGTTTAAGACAAGGCACAATCAAGATAAGGGTGGAACATAGACTAACTGTAGTGTAGGAAGATATGCCTCCTTGGTGAGGATATACCAATGGATGTACCAATACCATAGTAGCATCACAGTGTAAAATAAATATATTAAAATAAAGACCAAATAAATAGCCACATTTATTAGATTAGGTAAGAATTAAGACAACTCCTACCATTTCCAGTAGAGAAAAGAGAAGGTAGAGGCAGGATGAATTCTCCTACCTGCCCTCTGTCCAGGAGCTCATTTCTGCCCACCAAATATGTTTCTGGATCTGTTGCTTGTCTGTGGTCTCCAAAATGAAAGGGGAATGGAGGAAGGATGGAGATTTCTTAAAGTAAGATATTTGAGGGGGTGGGAAAGAAGTGCCATGTTAATCTTCATCCTTTTGCCATAGATGATAATCTCTCAGAGGCAAATTGTAGCTCCCAGCATAATTAGATTAGGTTATCAAGGGTTAATTAGTGAAAAGAGGGCTGTCCCCCTCCCCGTCCCCATCCTCCCCACAGTTGTAATTTTATACAGGGTAGTGGTATTTTAGTGAAAACCCCATGATTTCAACTATCCTCAAAACTCTGTTTTTCTCTGCAGTCAGTGGGGAGAGGCAAGCTCTCAGTGGAGAGGGGCAAATCGAACCACTGAAGTTATTCTTCATCTCTGAATTGCTCTCTAAAGGAAACTCTCTATTGACTGAAGAGGTAACCCAAGGAGACTAGTATCCTGAGGCTAAGATTAGTCTTTGCAAATATTCCCATTAGATCATCTACTCTGACTTCCTGTATTTCACAAGCCTTTGAATCAACAGCCAATCTATTGAGTTCAATAACTTGTGTTTAGATAAAGCATATCCAAAAAGACATTTATTCTTGTGTTGAAGACATTAATAGAGATAGTGTGTCCACTGCTTCCTTTGTTGGTTTGTTCCATAGTTAATCATCTCCACTATTAAACTTTGTGTGCTTTATTTCTTGTTTTAATTTACCTGGCTTGAGCTCAGTACACAGCTGCTTGTTATGCTTTTTCCTTCTTAACTACAGAACCCTTTAGTCTGTGGGATTTTCTCCTGAGGGAGCTATTATAATCAAGTTACCACTCCGTCGTCTTTTTGATAAGCTGAAGGCGTTCTCCTTTCTGTAAAGCATTTTTCTTCTCTCCAGTGCTCGTTCTGGTCTTCTCTGCAGTCTGTGGGTTTTTTTGCCTTCCCTTCTTCCTGATAGCAATCTCACCTGTGCTGTGTGTGGAGATAAGATCGGTCTACCCTATTCACTGTTTTGCTCTGGTATCACACTCAGGGTTCCCTCTGAATTATGCTTTGTCAGCCATCCCTGAAGTCCTTTCCAGAGTTACTGTTTTGCAGGACATGGTCCTCCACTTTTTAAGCATGGCCCAGCTTGTTCCCAGTTGTTTAGCTTTTCATGTGGCTGCATTAAGATGGATTTAATTAGAATTGGTATCCCCCTACTAAACAGTTCAAAATCCCTCTTTCTCTCTGTCTTGTCTTTGTTTACCACTCTCCCAGGTTTTGTGTAATCTACAAACTGTATCAACAACAATTTTTTTATTTACTTCCAGGTTATTGATGACAAAGTATCAGTTTAGCTACTGAACCTTGCAGCACCCTGTTAAAATCAGGATGGGTGCTCCTGCTTGTGTGTGTGCTTTTGCATTATATAATATGACCATAGCATGTGCTTATGTATATGTCCTGTCCTTATTTAAATCAAGTCTTAACAATGTCTTTGCTTTTGGAAACAGTATTTTGGATGATTTGGACATCTCTGAATCCTGTAAAGGGAGTTTCTACTGAGATTGTTTAGGCCATTAAAAAAAAAAAAGGCTGTCAGGCTTTCTAAAGTCAAAACTCCCTACAAAAGTCCAGAAGTATGCAGTTACAGATAGAGTGGTGACTTGATTATAAACTAAATTAATAATCCCATAAAAGAATGAAGTAAGTTTTATTTAACAAGACCTATTTTCTACAAAACCATGTTGACCATCATTAATTACATTCATTCCTTTGATTTTGTATTAATTGAATCCCATATCAGCTTATTAACTTTTCCATTAATTTTACCTGGGTTACCTGTGATGCTGACTGGCCTTAAGTTACCTGGGTCATCACAGTTGCCCTTTCAAAAGAATGGTACAATATTAATGCTAATTCAAGATTTGTCTTATTTCTCCAGATTTTTAAATATATAACACTAGAGATCTTTTGCTAAGGTTTTCCTTCACCCCACTATTTTCCTTAACTGTACATAACTAGCTCCTTTGTAGTTCCAATTATGTGTATATTAACATATGATGTAAAATTTTAATATTTTTATTTTCTATAATTTTGTATGGCTTACTCTTTTGACTGCTGTTTATAAATATTGAATGTAGCCAGAGAACTTCCCTGACCACAGACAGTATCCAAGTGTGGAAATTAATTTTTTTTTTTACTGGTTAAAATGAGAATTAAGACATTCTGAATTATTGAGGGTATCTTTTGTGCTACAAACTTAGAAGTATTGCAAATGAATCCTGTTATTAGGGCTGACTGTATGGGAGTCACCAGATGGCACTGTTGCAAGTGTCTTGTTGATTCTTTTGTCTAGAGAAGACTATATAAAGATAGGCCTTGGAAGATATACTTAGTTGTTATTTTTTTATTTCTCCCTTATAGTAACATAGCCCAAATCTATGGTAAGCTAAATATTTTCTCACAGGCATTGTAGTCCAAACGTTTTGCCTATGAAAAAGCTAAATATACTCTCAGACTACAAACCTCACAAGAACCAGGCAGCCTAAATGGTGGCCAGAACTATGACATTCTTCAATTGTCCAAAACATTTTTGGAAAGTAAGAGTCATTCTTTGGAGGGTGAGAAGTTTAAGCAGCTCCTACACAGTGTAGCAACATTTAAAGCATCCTGAACTACAAAAATATGAGGGAAAAGATTCTATTATTTGCTGCTCTGAGTCAGACAGAAAGGTAGAGATATTTATAATGTTTCGTTATCTAAATTGAGAAGAAAAAGGGGGAGTTTTAATGTAATGTGGCTTCTGATGAAGTTCTGAAAAAGTTCAAGAGCCAATTTCAAATCTGACACACAGAGAAGAGTAACAAGACAGGACTGACAAAGATAGTGACAGTAGAAGTATGTGGTTGTGTAATGAAGCTCGTACAGCTCTTAGACTGATTTACTTATCAAACTGCTTATTGTCATAAATTAATATAAAGCATAAAATTTACAGGAATATATGGAATACCATTGCAACTACGTGTGCTACTTTGGTGGGGTTTGCGTTGCATGTTTCCTATAAAATTATTTTCATGTGTTAGTAAAGGTGTGAATCTAGCTCCACTTGATTAGATCCTGTACACTTAAGCCTTATTTATTTATCTATTTGCTACTCAGTACAAGAATTATGCCTGGTTATGTATATGTGAAATATACCTGCTTAATCTTTATTTTGCAACACACATTAGAAGTGTGGAGCTTAGTATTTGACACTTATTTAGCACCTGGTTAAACACCATTAAACTACTTGACACTGAATGTGTGGTAATATTTTCTCAATTAAAATGCCTGTTGGCATTCAATAGAATAAGGATAATCAGTTTCATGGGGAATGTCCCCATAAAACACCTTTCCAGGTGGAACCTATCCCAGTGAAGCAAAAAGAAATTATATCTATATTTATCAAAATGCATAATCTTTGTATTTTGTATGTTATATTCCTATAATGGTTTAAATTAGGCTCGCACCATGTCCAGCTTAATTCCCTGAGGAAATATTATTTGGTACATCAGCACTCAGCAAATCCTTGTTCATACAAAACAAAGTACAGGAAAAGTAGTACATACGTGTAACAAGCTTCATGTTTTAAAGTCATGTCCAGAATAATTGACCTGTAAGCAGCATAGAGTACCTTTTCTCTCACTGGATGATGGAAGCCCAACCAATGCTGCCAGACTTACACAAGTGTTTCCTAGAGTGCAAATGTTTAAGATGGAATGTTAAACAAATATTTTAATTGCTTCTGTAAGCTTATTCATACCCACTTCAAATCCAGGTTCACTGGCTTACTATGTTCTCAGTGTGACTTTCCATTTTTAAGTAGGCAGCCATGTTATACACCAGTGAATTTGCTACATCTCCTTTTGTAGGTGGCAATCTTTATGCAGAGACGTAAGAACTGTTACTAGAACACAGTGTCAAACTATATATGAAAAAAAAATATCCCTCATTATTCATGTCAAGAGCAAAGGTAGGGGGAATAACTCTTTTTGGGGCCACAGCAAGTACCCAGGCATTCAGGAGCATTTCAGGAGCTAACAGCTCTTGCAGTGTGCCGTGAGTAGTAGGATTCACCCTCCTTCTTACTAGGCACTGGTTGGAGTTTTCTAGCTCTCCTGGATCTATCTCAAATTGCCAGTTTAAATGCACTGATGAATAAGGGCCCTCTGATAAAGGTACAAAGGTGTTTCAGATACTATGGAGATAAAAGCCACATATAAGTACTTCAATGGATTCCTTGTGTTTCTCTGTAGCCACGTTTTCCCCTGTATCCCTTGCCAGAGATAATCATAGTCATCTTACTCTTTGTGTTCTTTAGCCGTCGTTTACATGCCATCCTCACTACACTTCTTACTCATTTATGTGCTTGCTGTTGCTGGGTTGAGGATAATATTTTCTCAGGCCACAGCTGAAGCGCTAATCCATATAGTACTTCTGTCACCTCCAAGGTGGATTATTGTAATTCCTTTCTGGTGTCTACCTGACTGTAAAACTTCACAAGTTCTGTTTTACATAAAATGCTGCAGCTGACATGCTTATTCATCTTAAACCAAATTAGCATATCACTCTGGTCTTTTGATCCATGCTATGGCTGCCAGTTAGAGTAGTGCTCCCTTCCTATATGACCTGGCATGCATTGATGCATGATGATGGATTCCTACCACAAGTATTAACACAAGCATATAGTTTAGACAGTAAAACATTGCCTTGCTCCTTTTGCACACTTTAAATTGCCTTTTTCTTTGCTTTATATTGATGTGCTAACACTTCTAATAGCCATGTTTAAGAATAATTAATACATTCCTAGATATTAGGAATGGGAATGGACTCCTCAGGTATTTTAGTTAAAGTAATGTGTCCTCTAGCTGCAGAAAGTCATGTTGTAAAGTGCTGTTCTAAATGAGGCTTTTACTAGACAAACAGGACTCTGCTGTTTGTTGTTTCCACTTTCAATATGGAATATGGAACTATTTAAGCCTGTGTCTGCATGACTTTATATGGAATAGCACGGTAACAAAAGGAATTCACAAGCAGGTTTCCCCAGACTCTATCCAGGGTTTGGAAGTCTCTAGCAATGTAAGGAATGAAGCCCAAATGCCATTTCCCTGAAACTGAAACATTTCCACGGTGAATAATACCCCTGAAGCACAACACTCTTTCTATTTTATATCTACAGGAAAACAATATTAATTTCACTGATGATAATATAATTAATAAACTACTATTGTTTGAAGTGAACCTATTTGAGGAAGGTTGATGATAAGGAACAAGTGGCTCAGAGAGTGTTGGTGGATTATATCATACCTACATAGCCAATGAAAGTGTTAATCTTGTTCCTGCTTTGGATTACAATCCTGTCTTGAATACATTTATTTTTCCCTTATAAGTTACAGAAGAGTTCCCATGGACTTGAATAGTTGGGATGGAGACCTGTTTCTCTCATGCTAGAACCTGACTGCAGATACTTAGCTTGGAGATTCATCTTGTCTAACTTCACGTTTGCCATAATGAGGTCTACTGAGCTAGTTGCATTAGGTGTGTTTGTTTGTTGGTGGAGAGACACGATTTTGGGGCACAGTCTGACTTGTTTTAGACTACTGTTATGGATAAATCAAATTATAATTATCTGCTAATGATCTAGATTAAATTAGATGCAGACTTTTTTTATTGATCAGATGAATTCCATTCTCAGAGACACAACTACCATTATTCATGTAGTATTTTTGCTGAGGGCAGTGGAACTGGTTGTATGTATAAATGTTCACAGGCTGAGGACCTTGTACTACAAATATCTGAAAGTTACCTGATTTAGAAAGTGTCAGTAAATCACAGAGTAACTAAAAAATACTGGAGGAAATTCTCAACTGTTATTGCAGTCTGATGGCTATTCAGTGCTTTCACCCTACTTACTAGTGAATTACGCCTATGTTAGGCAAGCAAAAGAATAAAGCCCCAAAGCACAGTTCATATATGCATTTGCTTATACACAATAAAAAATACATGTTATCTGTGTACCATGTGTGTACTATACTGTGTACTGTATACTGTGTACTATAGTACTATGCATTTTTTATTCTAGTCTATAGAGTGAAAAAAACTGCAACACAGAGGGATGTCATAACTTGGTATACAACCTGGGTCACATTCTCCTTGTCTTACATGAATATGTGCATGAATAATGAGACCCACGTTTTGGACTTCTCTAGTAGCAGAACTAAAATTAAAGAGAACTTCTTCAATTCCTTCCACTATAATGCTGTTCATGTCAGCAAACTTTAGAAACTTGCATGATAGTAAAGCCAGCATTTTTATACTAATTTTAGGTATAATTATTTAAAAAAATAAATTGAAATATAGCTTGGAAAAATAGTATAATAGTCTTGACATTTAGTAAAATGGTTACATTCTTTTGCTTAGCTTGCCCATGCCTTATACGTAGTGAATATGTAGTATTTACTTTTTGCAAAGAAAATTAAGCAAGTATGTTTTCTAAGCAAGTACAACATTTCATATCACTTGGCTATTAAGTCTTCTCACATACAGTGCTATTTAATCATGAAAACAGGAAGATCAAAAAAGTAAGAATTATACATACAGAAAATCATAGGTTGAAATTCCTGAAATGTCTAACATAAAGAAGTATCTCTGGAAAGCTAATGTGTATTTTTTCTTAAATAAGCACAGGCACATACATATGCTTAAATATATACCAGATAATTAGATGTCTTTGTACTATTGCATAAAGACTGTAGTGCACTGAAACATCTAATATTTAGCCTGTTTGCCATAAATATTAAATATTGATTTATTTATAGAGCTGCAATGAAATACAAACATGTATACACATATGTGTACCACCAATTATAAAAACTGATATACACAGTAGAATATTCTAATGGGTTGGTCCTCTGTTTATTCTCAAAATTCTTTCCCTCAGGCTCCATTTCTGCTACTGTACCATCTCAAGTGGATTTGAATTTGAAAGTGTTCTCTAGTTTTGAATGTTAATGGATGTCATTGCACTATGGCTCTACAAGAAGGAAGAATATTACTATCAAATAAAAACACTATAAGTTTTGAAGAAGATAGTTTTTAAGTCACAGCTCTGATAAAAACAAGGATGCTTTCAATTTTGCACATGAACAAATTAATCTTGCTGTATAAATAAATTTATTTATTTATGCAGAAAGCATACTAAAGCTTGTTTAAATGTGCAAAGTAAAGTAATGGGATGAAATTATTATTGATAAGAAATGTTAATTCATATTATGTTAACACCCTGAACAAGGTCAAGACCTATTCTGGGTTCTGCGTAAAATGAAAGAAAATCATTCCAGTGTTTTTTAAGATGTGACTTATGCTAGTCAGGAATATAAAAAAATGAATACCTAGCCAATAATCCATCCTCAGTGAAGATTCAGCTAAACCTTGTAACAGAAATTGCTTTTCGGTTCAGCCTATTTATTTTAAATCTGGGAGTGTCTTATTTGGGATTTTAGAAGAAAGCCATTTTTTATGGAGATTGCAGTGTAATAGATGAAATGGTAGTGGTATTTGTTTACATAAGATTTGGTAGAAGGAAGATATCTGAGTTCATACCAAAATTACCAGCAAGTTGTATTCGAGACTGTAAATCATGCTGTACACATTAAAAGCTCTCACGTATACAAATGAAATTTGCCTAAAGTAGTTATTTTCAGAAACCAGACAGTCTGGGAGGGTAGCATGTAGGTCAATAATTGGGTTTTTATTTTCTTTTCTTTCAACCAGTGTTTCCATGTTAGCACCTTTTTGTTTTTTTCTTTTTTTTCTTCTTTTTTTTTAGATTTGCTATTAAAAAGTAATCTAAATTATTAACCACCATGCATTTCAAGAGTTTGGGGTCTGGATATTTTAGCCCTTATTTTTATGAACATATTTTCTTCCCACAAACAGGCCTGCTGGTGTCTGTGAAATTGTGCATGTTGGAATTGCTCATTTTAGAAAAGATGTAAGAATTGTGCCTTTGGACCTTGCAAATATGAAAACTAAGCTGTAAGGGAAATTGGTATATATCAGATTTTCTGGAAGTTTTTCAAAACTATGGCAGGGAAAAACTAGTAAGATTCAGTGTGGTGCTTACTGAGATGAGAGAAGTAACAACGATGTGAGAACTTCTTATGTACCTTGGCATTCACATATGGTGAATTAATGCTAGAATGCATAAAATGTTTTGTTCTGATTATTTGCTAGTAAAAGCCAGGGCAGCCAGTGGTTCAGTGATTCAGTATATTAAATAAGAAGTTACGTAAGTATGGTTTTCCAGCTCTCTCTCTCCTTGATCTTTGAAGTGTGTCACTCTTTCATTTTGCCATTCAACAGCCTGACATGCAAAAGCTTTGTTCAGACAGTTTAATTTAATCACTGCCACTGGTTCAACAAGATGATAAAATCCCCTGTGCTGTACAACATCCAACATCCAGCTCACTGTTATCTGATACTGTTTGAAGCTGCTCTCATGAATGTATGCTGATAACACAAGAACTCCAAACATGTCATAAACAATATATTAATACCCTTGATTGAATTCCATTAGAATAAGAACGAGATGAAGTTTAGGCCGTCCAAGCAGGCCAATGTAATAAAATGTAATTTGGACTAATCTTTCCAAAGAATGCCTCGTGTTTGAAGCTGACAGTCTCCCATCACAAGCAGAAGTAATTGCTTGTTGAATACACTGGGAACTCCTTTGAATTCTGGCCTTTGTACTTTGTGCACCTTCCAGGTGTCTCCTGCAGCAGACAATCTACCCTTTTGTTTCAGTGGAGAGATGGAAGGACTGCAAATAATAAAATAGGCAGTGTTTGTTTTAATGAACGGTGCAGGGCCGGATGGGATTTCTAGGACCTTAAGACTAGAAATGGGGCTCTTTAAGGCAAAAAACAAAGCAAAGGACTTAATAGGTAATGTTAATTCAAGTAATCTGTTTCCTTAAATTGAATCAGGAAGAGGTAGGAGGGTATTTTGGCCAATGCACACCTACAGAGATCAGAAAGCAAATAGGTTAATCTGTCTCTGGAATAGATATTTTCACAATGGAGGAGCAACACCGAAAACTTGCTTAGCCAGAGAATTTAACTGGTTCAAACTGGAATTTTGAGGGTGTGTAATTTGTTAAATTCATACGGTTCATATATAAAATATTTTTCTTAACTAAAAAGAATTTCCTAGGTTATTTCAGAAGCAGTAAATTAAAAAAAATGGTAACACTATGAATTTGTTATAAATTTGTTATGAATTTGTTTACTTGTAGCAATTACTACTTTAAAAAATTGCCAGGCATTGACAATATTCTTCCTGCTGTAGAAAACCTGTGAAGGCAGGGATTTTTCTTAGACATTAGATGTTTAAAGAAAAAAAAAAAAAAGAGGAGGCTTTGTTTTGCTTGTTTTCTCTTTAGTACTGCTTGGTCACTTCTACATCTTGGGAACTGTGGGATAAGGATAGCCCAAATACAAAGTCATAGGAAACAGAGTGTCTGGACAGTAGTCAGTGCAAAAGGGTAATATGTTTATCCATAGATGGGGTCCGTGAACTCAATGGAGCTTTACAGTCTGGTCCAGTAAATGCTTTTATAGTCCTTTTTCTCTAAAAAAAAAATAAGAATAGCATCATTATGGTTATGTATAGACACTATCCCCTGTTCAAGAAACATTTAAATCCAGATGAGGAAGAGTGTTCCCACCTTGGGAGGCTGAACTTTTCAGTTTCAGTGTGGATTTTTCCCTAGCAGAAATCAGACTGCAGCCACAGGAGATCTACCTTTTAGCCCAAATACATAATTTTGGTTCTGCTGGTTGCAGAACTCTTTCACAGCTAGTGAATACTGTTCCAAAACCACATCTGCTCTGAAAAGATAGGTTGGCACCATTTCCCCGTTCAGAATTTTTTTTTTCATACCATTTACTGAGCTCTTAGCTCCATTATATGAACACCAAAATATCAACTGAGACCACCGAGATTGCTCTTGTGAAAGTACTTGACCCAACCAACAAAATTCAAATGCATCTCAATGCCTTGAAACCCTACTTCCTCTTAGGAGTTTGTACAGGTGGAGTAAATTAACTTATTTTTCTCCTTCCCTCTTCCATAACTGAGGAGATGCAATATTGTCTTTGGCAGAAGAATAGTTTCAGGGTTGTTCTGTTTGTCTCAGTAAATACATTTAGTTCTTAACACTATCGTGACAGCACTTTCTCCATTTCCTATTCTCTTTCCAAGAGATTGCAAAATACAGCTACTTGTGGAAGGGTAATAGCTGTAATCTTAATTTGGGGCAATCTGAAATAAATACAGCTGGCATTGCACACAGATGAACTCTGATTATGACAGAATTGTTTTCTGTAGTATCTCAGCTTCTTTTAGGCTAGAATCTGCAAACACATATGCTTAACTTAAAATCTGTGAAATCAGCTGCGCCTCGCTGGAGCTACAGCACACTTGTATGTTTGGAGGAATCAAATGCTTGGGGGAAGCAAGTGTAAAGTGTTTGCTGGATTAAGACCTTCAGGACTGTGTTTTTCAGTGCTTGTGATATGCATAACATACATCAACAGCCATTAAAATATGTTTCAGGAAAGAATTCTAGAGATTGATTGTTTCTTCAAAAATTACTCCAAAAATCAATCAGAACTGTTTTAGAAATATGCCTACTATGCACCAAGATCTAGTTTTCTTTTTTCAAACAAAATTTATCAATCCATTAAAGAGGAGACAAGTAAACAAAAATGAATTGTCATTTGTGTTATTTTATTAGTGTCACATGAGATTACAACATATTATTGACTTTAAGAATATTTTACCCAAGGAGACTTGTTTTAACATGCACAAATAGGGATCAATACTGGATACGCATTAATTTTCATAAAAATGTACAAGGCAATTTTTTTTTACAATTCCCATGGTTATACTTATAGTTCTATAAAAAAAATTATCATTGTGACCAAATGAGGACCTAGCTAAGATTTAATTATTAAAAAATGGATTATTGTTTGCATTGTTGCTTACTTTCCCAGGTGTATTATTTACTGACCAAATGTAATTTATGTGCTCACCCGATTATAGAGTGAAGTTAGACCATCTGCGCAATTTTTGCTGACTTTGCTGCCTTAGCTTGTTTTATCAATTCCTTTTTTTCCCCCTTTTTTCATTAGAGATCACATATAGTTTAAGAGCTGTAATCTGAAACCTTACAGCTCTAGTGGATACTTAAAAGACTCATTGATACACTTTGAAACCTAGTCAATTGAACAGCATTAGCAACAGCAGCATCTAGCCATTAGGCTATTAGGATCATTTGCTGAGGCACTAAAATTAAATATAGGGACTCTAGCAATTCCCCAATTATATTGTGTTAGTATAATGGCAGTGAAAACGATATTATTTTAGTCAGCTCAGTGCCACTATTGCAAGAGTCAAGATGCTTTCCATTTTGTGGATGTAGACATGTGTTGGCCAGGAGATTTTGACATTAATTTAATTCCCTTTGCAGGCAGAATAGATCAACACCATGGACAACATTCAAATCCTACTAGTCAATAGCTTTTCACAGGCCCTATATTTAATAATATTTCTGTGGGGGTTTTTTCAGCATTTAAAATGATACATGTAGGTTAAAATACCATCTAGAAAAAAATTAATGTTGAGGAGGCATAGTAAACGGTGCAGAGTCAAGCGAAGGAAAATCTTTGCCTCTGCTAGCTGGCTCCTACATTTGTGACTGTTCTGGTTCAGCCTCCCACACAAAGCTTATGTCTTCACAGATCCTTGGAGAGAGGGCTTCCAAGGAAAAGAGAATCTGACCCAGAATCATAGAAAAGAAAGATAAGGGAATTTCTGGTATAGGGCTAGGAGTCGGCTATAAACACATTTCTTCCATTTTGAATTGTGTGCAGTCCTCTATTGCAGTAAGAGGAAGGAAACTATTAGAAGTTCAGTAATTATGAGTTACTTTTGTTTCCCAATATACACTGAAGCCAAGGTGTACTAAAATTTAGTGGTGCTAACAGCAATATAAGAATGGCTGTATCACGCTGAAGCTGAAATCCCATTAGCCCAGTTCCAACACAGCCAACAGCAAGTGCCTAGCGCATTACATGTGTGCCCAGCACACCTTTCACTGATTTGCAGCTCAGGGGCTTTTGGACATAACAGTCATATTTTTGTACTTGGCTAGACTTTGATTTTTTCTTCATTAGTTTGTCCATTTGCTTTTCAAACCCATGTAGCCATTAAGCATCTACAAAATTCTTGTGGTTAAGCATTCTGCAGTTTAACTATGAATGATGAGAAAAAAAATGTCCTTTGTTTGACAGTGTGATCTTCTACTTTCATGTAAGGCTCTTTCCATCTTTTATTAAGAAGAACAATGTAGGACTGCTTTATTTCTCCATGCCACTCAGAATTTATAGACCCTGCTGCATATATTTTCAGTGCTGAAGGATCCTAGTTTATTTAGCTGTCCTTTGCATGGGAAACCATTCTATACTTTCTTCTTTTTGTCATTCTTTTTTTTTTTAGGTCTACTGTATCCTTTTTGACACTGGGTTCCAGAACTACATGTACTATTTGGGATATGCATCCATCAGTGTCTTAGCAATGTTTCAGTTCTGTTCCTTCCATTCTACAACTCATGAGTCCAGAAACTTATCCATTTTTTCCAGTGGTACTAGTTAGACTAATAATTTTATTACCTGTGTGTACAGAACTAGATCATGACCAGGACAGTGCTATTAGTAACATCTAACATATATTTATATGAGCATGAGATGGTGTTTTCATATCTGTAATACTGGATTTAGATACTTACTGCTATACTAACAGATTTTTTCACCAACTGTTCTTGAACTAGGAGATAGTACTAGTTTAGACTTTCTTTCAGTGAAAAATAAAAACATCATAGAAGAGCTGGTCTTGGATCAAGAATCTCAATTTGATTCAAATTGAATTCAATGGAAGGAAAAGCTGAAGTATATCTGTAGCTGGGTATCTTCATTTAAAAAAAGATGAATAAATTCAAGCAAGATAATGAAGTCATCAGGCAGTCAAATCTACAGGATACTTGGAATTTCCTTTAGTTAAAAACACAGAAATTGGAGTTTGTATGCAAAAATATGGGGAAACGTAGGAAAGTATCCCAGTCTGACAGGAAAGGTTAGATAAACTTAAAAAGAATTTTATCCACAAGCAGAAAGTCTAAGTGAGAAGTAAAAGAAATTTTCAAGGAAAGAAGCACAGAACAAAAGTGAATTCTGAAAGAATAGGAGCCATATTCCTAGTAGCAAGTACATACACCTGGGATAGCAGAAAGCTGGACTGAACAACTCATGCCATTCCTATTAGTTCTGTTTTCCTTACCAGTGCTGTTATTCCTACTTTTGTCTAGTGCTGCTTCTCTTCTGTACTGCTTCATACCTCTGTGGCACCCTTTCTCTGTTATTTATTTTCAACACTCATCCACATTAGGCACCTCTACTGAATTTCGGCAAGGAGTTAACCTTCTTCTTTCAATCCAAAATAATTTCTTTGCTACCTTGTAGTTCTGCGTCTTTTCATTCTTCCTCCTATCCTTTGTCACTACCTTAATTCAGTAGTTTAAGAAAACATCCTCTTCTTTTGTCCCACTTCAGTCTCTTTCATGTAGTCCTGTTGGTTACAATTGCTTTCTACATTACTATTGTAGTTAACAACTATTTTGATTCTGGTATTTTGGATTTTTGGACCAAAAAATCCCTTGCTTCATTTGTAAAACACATTTGCCCAGAAGATGATGCTTTCTAAATGCTAGTTTCCTTTCTAGCCTTCCCTTCCTCAAAATGCTTGAGAAAATATGATTTTCTCAAGTGAGCAGACATCTCTCAGAACAGCATTAAAAAAAAAAAAAAAGAAAAACAAAAAGGCAGCTTTCAGCTGGGGTTTGTTCTGGCTAAATGAACGGTTTATAGAAAGAACATCCAAAAGGCTGTGTTGAAGTGGAGAAGTCCTGGAGAAAGAGCAAGGAGAAAGAGGACGCCTGAGATAGTGAGACGACCCACTGTAAGAAGATACCCCCCTCCCTACTATACCTGCACTTGAAACTGGGCACACGCTGAGCAGCTGAAAGTGATGAGGTGCAAGAGTTACACCAGGACTAAACCTACCCTGATGCTTTTTAAGGGAAAGTGATATTCAAGCAACAGCAACAAAAAATCCAGATTTTGACCTTGGTTTGTTCAGCACGCTTTTGTCACTTTTTGTGGCACTTTGTGAAAAAGGAGTCTTCTAATTACTAAAATAATAGCTTGCTTTTACAGACATTTGAGAGCAAGGCATTACTGTTCATTTTTATTTACATTACATTACAGCTTGACATTACTTAATATTTTAATCTGTCCTGACATTGTGAATGGATGTGGTGGGTGGGGAAGCTATAAGACAAGCTGAAATGCCATTCTGCTGTGGTGTGGATAAGCGGTATGCTTTCTCTTGTTTGAAAATTTACAACAGCTCTGAGTTTTCATGAAGTATGTAATCAACCTGTGGAGCAAGGAAGCAATAGAAATGTCTGGATCAATGTTTCTGAGTTTACTGAGGGGTTTTGGAAAAAGAACATGGAGCTTTTCTGCCAAGAGAGAAATATTGCCCTCGTAGCCGACAGCTTCATGGCAGTTTACAGCTTTATTTTTCTTTTCTTCTCCTTCACAGTGTAAAAATAATATTTCTTCCTACAAACACAACTCAAGCATGTTCTCTAGACAAAGGCTAAATTAAAAACCTTAAAAAGCAAAATGAAAATAGAGTTTGTTTGCTAATGTTGATATACAATGTACAAATTGTTTCTATCTGCCCTTAATGGGCTTGCCAAATCTTCAAAAGCAACCAGTGCAAAGCTTGGAATTAGGAAATTAGTTCGGAATAGATCAATGTACTGTGGTAACAGCAGTGGATTTTTCTTCATCAGCAGCTGAATCACATTGCCCATAGCATTTGCTGGACACAGTGCTCATGAACTAGATTGCTGCTTCACAATCATGCACTATTAACTTTTGCTGTAAATGTGGTTTTGGCACTTGGTAATTGGGTTAAAAAAAAAGGCGGCAAACCTTTACTGAGGTTTTTGAACCCTGTAGAGAGAATAGTGAGATTCCCTTCCACTGACTTATGGTATGGCATACACTAGAGTTGGTTAAGTGTGCATAGCTACAGCTATAATAATTTTGTGATGAGGTATAAAGCAAGCATAAGAATCTACACAGATATTTTGATTCCATCATGCCCCAAAGTAAATTGGTACTGAGTCCCAGCCAATCATGCTGTCTACTAATAATATTACAATTGCACCAACTAGCAAGCTAAAGGGCATGCTACATGGCAAAGGACCAGCAGGATGTTGGTAATTTCTGCACTTGGATGTGTCTACATTTTGTTCTATTGTGAGATAGTTAGCATGATATATACATATATTTAATAGAAACCAATAATGTTATTGTAAAAATCTGTTTGCTAATTGATTTTTGCAGAAGATATTGAAAGTATTTTACTGTACAATCATGGATAGCAGAAATTGGTGCACACACAAAAAGGCATCTGAAACAAACAAAAAAAATCATTTTGGTGAAATATTTGCGATATTTTCCTACTCTTGCTTTTTGACTAGGTTTTTAAAATGTGGGAAAGGCAGTACAGAGTAGTGGCTGCAGTATTAGGTTAAAATGCCAGAAGTACCTGTGTTTTAATCCAGGTTTCCTACTGAGTAACAGCAGTTGAGGTTTACTCCTCTGACAAACATGAAAAAATGAAAACATTGGTATTATTTTTGTGTTTTCTAAGCCTTAGCAACCAAACAACAGGAAATTTAATATAATCTTGTAAAAGGTATTGTGTAACAGTGCTTTATCTGAATCAAAGTCTCCCTTTTTTATTCTTTTTTTGTAAATAGCCTAGTACACAGCCTATAAGTATCTGGGCTATGAACTGAATTTCTGTGTATTGTAGTAATAGAAACCGTAACAATTTAGTGACAGCCTGTTTTCCAGGTATGCAATATTAATAAAGAGTACCAGTGAAAATGTGTCCCTGTCCTTAAAAATGCAATCTTAATCAATCTTCGGTGTTGTGTGGAATAGTATTAAGAATTAAATATACATTAATGAAGGTAGAACCTAAAATATCCTTATTTTCCTTCACCAGCAACCTTTGACTGTATCTGCACAAGTAAACTAAACAGATTTGGGCTTAAGCATAGTCCAGAATTACCCATCTTGTTCACTTGTGCAAACAAGGAACCATACCAACTAGCTCTCTATCTCTAATGATAGCTGGGCAGAGTTCTGCATGAGCCAAGGGTGCTTCTCAGTAAGAAGCAGAGACAAGGCTATTTTGTTTGGAGGCAAAGGGATTTTAGCTGTATAGATGCAAACAGCATCTTGCCTACAGGGCCAAATAATTGGTCCTGTCCTATGTTATTTACTTTTATGGATGCAATCATGGGTGTTTCTCTTGACTGCTGATAGCAGAAGGGGAATAATTACAAGACACAGCTCTTACATGGGCACCGTCTGCTACTGCATTCATCTCTCAGCTGGCTGCTGTTAGGTTGAAGTGACCCAAAGACCAAGGTCCCTCTTATGTACCAATATATACATCTACACCTGACCTAGTCATCCTAGCTGCTTTTATACTCAGTGGAGAGAAACAGGCATTTCCAGTGGTGTAAAATACTTATTTCAGGATGGGATTAGCCATACCCTTTTTCTTTCTGTTGATTGTATAGACAAATTCCTCAGATGCAGCTGTTGAAACAGGCAGCTGCAAATGTCCAGGTCAAATGAAACCTAAGTTCAGTCACTCTCATGCCTCCCTAAGTCCTTGGGCCAATGGAGCTGAACTGCTTTTCAGGCAAAATGTGATTATCCAAAGAAGTACCTGTGCAGAGACTGATTCAAGGAGGCCAAGACTGCATCTCCTTTGCCCATTCATAGTCCCTGATGTGGTATATGTACTGCAGGTTACTTGGTGTGCTGGGGAACCCCCTCCAACTTGGTCATGTCTGCGTTTGGCTGGGAGCATATCGTGTGCAATTTTCATCTAGTGACAGATCCACCCATGGAAGTGCCCAGAAAATGTATGACACTACTGCTTTGGAGAGTCCGGAAAGTCTGCTGAGCTGGGAGAGTGGTCCATGTGTGAATACTTGGCTTCCTTTAGCTGTTATAAGGTATAAGAACCTGTTTCTCCACTGGTCCCAATAGCAAGAACCTCTTTGCCTCTATGTAAATAATGGAATAACTGGTTTCGTCTCTCTTTATTTGGAGTATGTATCAGTGCTGGTTCTGTATTCAGTCAATTAAATCACGTGCCCAATTGTTGTAGCATACTATTAAATATTAAGAGAAAGAGAAATAAAGTAACACTTCACCCTTCTTAATAATTTATAAGCCCACCTAACCTTAATGACGAATTTGAGTAGGATGCGATGTGTTAGGCAGATTTAATGCAGTGCAGGATTTACACTTGGCTGCTGCTAGAGCAAGTTAGTGCTAACCAGACGTGGGCAGGGTGGGGCAGATTATGTGAACCCTTCATGGCCAGGAGAAACTCATCTAGAGAGAGAGCTAAGGCAGTTCCAGCCTGATTCTTTTTAATGTCACAGTTCATTTGCAGAACCATAACTGGAATCAAGAATTAAAAAGCCTTGTATAAAAGTCAGTAACATTAAACCTTTAAGACTCATGTTTCATGTGTCATAAAAAGTCTATGAAAGGATTTTATATTCTGTACAGTGTTTTAGCACTTTCAATCATTTTTTTTCCAACATAACTTTTGTGAACACTTTTATAGCCTCTAAATGAAAAACTAAACTATGTGTCATTCAAAAAAAGGTTTTATGGATCACAGAATTTAATATAAGTTCTGCACCATAACAAGGAACTGATAAACCTATATTAGAATTAATTTAAAATGTTGGAAACTGTTTTAGAAGATTGTGCATCACACATTGTGGTAAACAATACTAGTGAGTAAAAAAAATTTGTTGTATACACACACTCTTTGACAGTGAACTGCAATGATTTAAAATAACAGAAATGTTAGTGGTTAAAAAAATTATGTTTGTGTCAAATATATTAAAATCACTAATTTTCATTAAATGAGAATGTTTTCCATAAGTAGAATGGAATCAACTATAAAAAAATCATCAAATGTACATGACAATAAAACCCAGGTTGAAACTGTGTCCAAGAATATACACTATGATATAAGGTCTCATCTTTCTCCAGGGAAAAGACTGTTACTCCACAGTGTCATTAACATTTATGAATTAAGGCTTCTTTATGAAATGGCAAAATTAAAATTATATTCTTCAGGTGCTAACCCTGTATTATACATCTGTTTTACACTAATAGGGAATCTCTTCTTTCTTTAATGCATGATGGTTATATGCTGGTATCAAAGGAAGAAGGTATCATAGGAAATATGTATAAAAGTGTCAATTTGCACATTTCATCCCTGCTAAAATGCTGCACAGACTTAAACAGTAGTTTTCCAAAGACTTTTGCAAGGTAGATAAGTATAAACTGCCCAATATACAGACTGTGAAATCTCATTGATTTTCCTGGTTTCTCACACTGTTTCTGTTCAGGCCTATCTGTCCCTGCTGCAAGAGGGCCAAAGGGGACCTCTATTCTACGCTTTCTGTTCGGAGGGGCTTTCTTTTCAGGGGCTATTTTTCTGCCATTGACCCTGACTGTAACTCCATAGAACCAGATCAGTAATGTAAACTATAACAATACATTATGAGTGACAACAAAGAAGTGCATAAAATTAAGCATCACATTAATTCCTCCTAGCTTTAGCTGGTCATCAGGGCTCCGTTTCTGGTGAATGAGGAAGCAGTTGTTCATTAGGGCTGAAACTGGGCCTGTTTGTTCACCATTCCTGCCTGGAGTGTGCAGTTCTGGATGTTCCCAGCAGCAGACAGTCTATTTGGAGGCCATTATTTATAAGTGATGGACAGTTTGGTCTTGTCTAACTAGGTCTTACCAAGGAAACAGGAAGTGTGGAAGTCACCTTGAGACTCTTATCTAAATCTATATGCCTATATGCATATATATAATCTATATGCAGACACCTGTACATGAGCTAGGTGTTTAAGCTCACAGTATAATCAGTTGCCCCATTCATGTCCCATGCATACATGCCCAGCTCCGTTTCGGGTCAGATCTTCTGAAGTGGCAGTGTGAAGCTCTCTGGGATGCTCCAGAGTGACTCATGTGGCACTAGAATATGCCACATATGCAATTGAATTGAGCCCTGGATCTTTCTGTTGACTGTAACTGGAACTTGGACACCTAGCTTTCAAATAGATACCTACACTGGACGTGGCTAAACTTAAGTGAGTGAATCTAAAGCAAAATCCTACTCAGTCCTACTCTGTCAGTGGGAGGAAGATCAGCCATACAAGGAGGAGCATACCAGAAGACTAGGAACACATGCCATATTGTTAGCATTTCTTGATCTGATCATAGTACAACAACAAACCATTTACTGGCTTAATAAGAAGTTCCCTTTTGTTAAGTGTCAAAACCTTATCAGTGGTGTTCCCTACAAGGTTAGACACATCTTTTCTTGTGCTGACAGGATCTGCCCCATTCCTCAGTTTCCTTTTGCTATCTTTGAGAAGGTCAGGGACACTTCCTATTTTTTATTATTTCTATAAAGTTTAGTTTGGTGATTTTGCCACCTGCATAGCTTGTAACTAGTTCACTGCCTTCACATTTTGGAGGCAGGAATGCTAGGCACAAATTGGTTGAGAAAAGAAAGCAGTGAGTATATGTACTCCTTGTCCTTGGCTTTGCTGTCTACCTGTGCAGACTGTGAAGAAGCAGTAAATTAGCTCACATATTATCTTTGTCAAACTTTGCCAGGGAGCCACATATTTTTTTGTGCTTGTCCTATCTTTTTGATGTTGCGGTGTGCCCAAGGGGTCTCGGATCCAGTCATCACAGCATGCGAATTCTGGTTTATATTTTACATTTTTGTCTACCTCTTCTCCTGTTTGCATTAATATTGCTAGGAGTTATTTCTGCTAAGGAAACATCTATTGAACTTAACTGCTCAGTACCTCTTGTAGTAAACATTTAAGCATGTGCTTAAGTTGAAACATATGTCTATGACTCTCCTGTTCAGCAAGGCATTTAAACACGTTTAACTTCTGGGCCTAAAGAGTGCTTTTAAAGGCTTTACTGAATTTGTGCCTAAATGAACTGTTTTCCTAGTTACAGCTTCTTGTTTTGTTTACTCCACTTTAATAGCAATAATTTCAATTTGCCACGTGTCTAGCTTCTGCTACCTAGTTTTAATTCACAGGCATTTCATTAGATGTGAATTGAGTTTAAAAGAAATAGCCTTGTGGCTTTCTGAATCTTCTAGGGAATTTAAGCAACAGGCTCACTGGCAATGTGTTACTTCCCTCAGAAGTCAACCTTGTAACTTGTATAACTATGCCTAACCTCAGCAATACTTTCAAAATTACTTGTACACACGTCAGCTTCCCTACATGTTTTGACAAATGACACATTTCCTTTGGTGCTTCTTTGTGGGTAACAGCGTGTGAGGATATGGTAGTGGCAAAATTTATTACGGTTATTTTGTAGTTGATATTAAAGAACATGATGTATTATATCAGGTGTCTGACCTTTAAAGATCTTAGGACCCAATTCATTACAACATAAAATTTACATATTATTCAACATCCTACAGTCCTTTTATGAAGAAGTCATGATGCATACGTGCATGAGATTTAAGGCAGACAACTATCCCTGCACACTGAAGACATAGAGATTGAAGAGAATGTGAAATAAAAATATAGTAGGTTGGAAAAGATTAACTTTTTTTAACCCATGAAATGGATTACTCTGGCTGCACCTTTTTGTGCAAAGTCTTAGGAAAAATAAATGGGGCACAGAGAGGCAATGCTGTATTGGATATGAGCTGTATTCCTGTGTCTTTTGTAAATCCTGACAAGACCTACCTGTCTCTTTTCCTGCATTTGATGAAGTTTTCCACTGATCTGATATATGAAGAGTCAGCCTGGGGTATTTCATCAGTGAGAAACTGATGAGTTTTTCTGTGCATTGTGTTTGCACATACTCAGCTGGAACCCACTCTGAACACTATACCAACATTCCTACCCTTTGTCCTCTGCTCTATTATTCTGATTTTGGTGGTATGAACATGCATTCTTTGCCACAGGAGATAGCAGCAGCTGCAGTGTACCACTTTCTACAGCTCATATGCCTCAGGTGTGTAGCTGATATTGTGCACCTGGTTGTTGTGCAGTCAGTTGTGGATATCTGGAGATGCACCAGGTATTCAGACCAGCAGAACTGAGCTTGCTTTTATGCTACATCTATGCCAATGCTTTAAGATCTTGCTGTTAGAGAGCACCCCATCATTTTATACCTGCAGAAGTACAAAGGCAACATACGGAGTTGGCTAAGACACTTGATACAGCAACTGTTGTCGTGTCCCAGGGTTGGAGTGACTCAGGTTTGTGGATTTCCTTTGTCAGAACTGAGGTGAAATGACACGAGGGAAATTCAACAGCAATCAACATTTATACAACCAAGCTAACCTTGCCCAAGTACAAGTGAACTTATCAATATGAACCTTGAATCATGTCATTAAGTCACCGTTTGAAAGGAAAAGGGAGGTACAGAAAAAGAAATGGAAAGAGGAACGTGAAACTATGTCAGTAAACTGTACAACACGTACTAACCACATTTAAGCCTTACTTATTTGGGGATCAATTCACAGAAGAAAATAATGCGAGCCGTCCCATTGAGTCACGAGGTTCAGAGTGGACCCCCTTGCTTTCTAGACTCTTTCTTAAAGAGGAGCCCAGGGGTGGCTGGATCCACTCCTAGTCCCAGACTTGGTCAACCATTTATGTTTAAAAGGATGAGGTGTAGGACTGTGGATAAAAGAAAAAGAGAGAGAGAGAGAGAGAGGGAGAAAGAGAGAAGAAGAGGATTTCACCAGTCCTGGGTCCAGCGTTGGTCAAGCTAGTCTAGAGGTCCAGTTCCAGAGGGTACATGCTGAGAACTCATCCTTCCTTTAATACCTAAAGGGTCCAGCCCTGTAGGTGGGGATTTGCCATCATTGAGCAAGTGCAGTGTGAACTCAGGAATGTTCCAGAAATGAATTGGTGGTTTCGACATGCGCAGTTCACATTCCCGTGATTCTCCAGAAATGGGTCGATGGTCTTGGGGGGCATCAGGGAGTTGCTTCTCCCTCCCTGCAAGCATGACTGCTGTCTGACCTTTCTTTCAGGTGCAGATGTTTTGTTTCTTCTCATGGTTGCTTAAGATAAGGAAGTGTGGCTTTGGAGAAGCATGGTCCCATCCCCTGTGGGGCCTTCTCCTCCAGGCACATTTTCCTGTTCACACAACTCCAGCACTTTTACAGAAGCCGTCTTCTCCACCAAAGTTCTTTAACAAAAGTTTGAGACATTGTTTATAATTTGTCAGACAGCCACAACTGTAAATTGTCCAAGCTGCAAAATCCATGTAGACAAGTGGTAATAAGTGAAGAAGTACATGTTTACTTTTGTTTGAAGTTGGATAGCTCTTTCATTCCAAACATTCACGTGTAATCTATTCTCAAGGCTGTGCTGGCTTCTCTACTGTTTTTTTGTGACTTTGTTGGCATTTATGGCATCTTGAGACAGCCTTTTCCAAAGTACCAGGATTTATTGACAGATTTTAGTGTTGCGTCAATATCATACGCTCAACATGATTTTCGCTTGGAGAAGGCTGCGTCAATTCCTTTCTTTTTGTTATTTTAAGGGTCAGATTCCAGGTGTGGAGTAAGATCCGGATGCCTAGATTTAGGTAGGCAGATTTACCTTCTGGGGCTCTTTAAAACCATGTACTTCTCTCAGTTAGTTAGAGAGAGAACACAGGCACTTATGATAGGACTGATTTACTAGACCCTCCAAAATTTGGATTCAAGTCTGGAGATCTAGCCATGTTGTGGACTGTCTGATCTAAAGGTCACTGATCATATAGCCTTGAACAAAGAGTGGACCTGGGCTTTAAATTTGGACTGATTCTCTGTGGATTGAAAATTCCACCCTCTGTTACGATACAGAACGTGGGTTCCTTTATTGTTATCACAAAATGTGACAATACAGGCAGTAATGTGCATAAGAGATGACAAGGACAGCTGAGACAAGGACATGCCCTGCCTGAGTTAAGCAGGGTTTCACTTGCAAAACCAATGTTGAAAGAATGTGACTAAACTACTTTCAGAAGCTATATAGACTGATAGAAGGCTGGGATTATGGTTTAATTTACCCCCACTGGACATATGCATTGAGGCTATTTTTATTTATATACTCCACATATGTAAGTCTTGCTGTATTTAGTTAAGAGATTTAACCTGGGCACTGGGTGCTTATCAGATTTTTGTGAAGGATGCTGCTTTCTATGTATTTTCTTACAGAAAAGAAAGTTATACTGGGAAGGATTCATTTTACCTTAAATTAGCCTTCTAAATGCTGGGTGTAACTAAGCTAGTCTGGGATCTCTCTGTAGTCAGTGGGAAAACACAGGCACCTACTCCCCCATCCCATTGATCCTTACAGAGGTTTAATGATTCAGCCAGTCTCCTTGTTGTCAACAGAGAGGCATGATGACCAGCTCAGGGCTAACTTCTAGGTGGTTCAAGTTTGATGAAATAATACGGCCAAGGTAAGAGACTGCAAAAAAAAAAAAAAAAAAAAAAAAAAAGAAGGTGTCATGGTTAAGGG
>JANZLQ010000008.1:17541515-17595147 GCA_026212715.1 Elanus axillaris
AAATCTGCTCAAAATTCTGTTTAGGTATGCCAGGAGTTTCAGCAATCAAGTTAGAACTAGTATTTGGGTTTTATAAGAAAGCTTGCAAAGGAAAAAAAAAATAAAAATCATGACTGGTAGCAGGAAAAAAAAAAAAGCACATGAGAAGTCACTCATGCCATCGGCAGCCAGGAGAGGTGTGTGAATGAACTTTCTGAATGCCGAGGAAAAGAATGCATAAGAAGAAACTCAATTTTGAAGAATACTTCTAACTTTATACATTCCTGTCCAAAACTAATAAACACCGAAAAAAAATCAGTCTTCCTTCACTTGTCATCTCAAAAATGGCTTCCCCTGTTTTTAATAACCTTGAATTTAGATTTGGGCTGACATCATTACATTTTTGAGCTCCATTCCATTAACAAAGTTTACCTTCACTTATAACAGCTAAGGAATTTTTAGAGTTTTAAGATTTCTTTTGTATTCAGCAACTGTTCTGCAATACTGTCTTTGCTGCTAGATTAATCTCTAGCTACACAATTTTGAAACACAATTTGCAGATCCCCGAGGCTATCCTACAAAGTCTTAAAATTACAAACTCTAGGTAAAATCTCAAGTCACAGCTATCGCATGAGCTGGAATTAGCCTCAAACTTTAACTAGCTTTGGAAGGGCAAGGGAAATTAATCTGCCAGTTTTTAAAACAAGTACTAAACGAGGCTGCTGGTGAAGTGGAGAGTCCTACAAAGTAAGGTCAGTCAAGGATTACCTCATTGATCTGTTTCAGTTCATGCCTCTAAACAAAAGAAAACAGGTTAACTGCAAAGAAACAGTACTCAGGGAAGGGAAATGATTCGTCTTCTTAGATACTAGCAAAAGCCACAAATTCCAGACAATCTAAGGCCTCAGTTTGTGTTTTACAAAATTCTTGATTAAATACAGTGTTTGGCAGTTATGTACAAAGTTTAAAAACTCCATTCATGTGCATGCATTATACATGAATAAACTAACACGGAAAGGAAGGTTTTCTGTGCTTGCTACAGCAGCATCAGGAAGAAAGGGGGAAAGAGAAGCTTTACAGTTAAACTGATTTTTTTTAAGAAATAATTCTTTAGCACAATGGTCTTAAACTTAAGAACAGCCAATAAAGAGAACTGCATTCTTGCTGCTAAAAATCAAACCACTGTATCAAAATCACTTTATATCCTTAAAAATTATTGCACACCTAAATACAGAAACTCCCAACCACAGCAGTGTTAAGCTCCATGTATTACTAAAGCTTTGAGATACATACCAGCTATCTTCTTCATTGCAATTTTCGAGTTCTAACACTTTGACTTCATCCAGATCTGTGTTATTTGAAAGACTTTCTAGATCGCCACATTTTTCACTGGGAATTTGTTCATTTATTTTAACTGAGGAATCAATACCTGTAATGACCATGTTTCCCATAAGCTCTGTGCTATTACTTGTATCCATACGTGAAGAACATCTAACATTATCAGTGGTCTTCATTTCCACCTTACACATGCTGGAAGACAATTCCTCAGTGGCACTGTTGCAGCTATATTGCGTTTGGGCATCTATGTCTTTTTCTAAGCAGTTGTCCTCCCCTTCCTCTTTTCTTATTTTGCTTAATTGATTGTGCAGATCTGCCATGATCTGCAATTCTTGCTTCTCTGTTATCGCATTGATGCTATTATTAATTTCCATCCCATTAAGACCAGAGTCATGGTTATCCACACCAGCATGGATCTCACTCTGCATGTCTGTCCCAAGCACGCTCCTGCTGCTCTTCGTTCGTGGGTGCTGATTCTCGATCTTCAGTCTCCTCACTAGCTCCCGCAGCTTTCGCGCCTCCTCTAGCTCTGGGCCAACCTCCTCAGATGCCGGCTCCGTGTCAGGGCCCATGGCAGAGTTCTCCGTTGAGTCTCGTCCTAAGTCAGGCTCCAGAGCATGATCCTGCTGTATGACCGGAGCACTTCCAGGCACTACCATGATCCAAAACGCACTGTTTCACTGCAAGACATGAAAAAAGTATAAAAGCTCCACAAAGATGCATGATATTTTAAGAAAACTGGAATTAAACATCACAAATTCTGGCTTTTATAAGTATAAACTAACTACATTGGGGTACAGTGTGACTGAATTTAATCAAAACCTATTGAAAAAGAACAACTGAAATTAGTATGAAATATTTCAACAAACACAAACGACATTTTAAACAGCTAGGATGTGCAACTATTATGCTACAAATTAGACTGTATAAAAGGAAGCTGAGTTAACCATGCACAATAGTTTCCATCTGTTTACAAACAAAATACATGAGAAAAGCACTGGTTGAGCACAATCAGGAAACATAATTAGCAAGGTGCTGACGTCAGACAACGACAGCATTAAGAAAATGGTAAAAACATCCTTTGTTCATTACCAGGTTTATCCTGGAAAAGCAGAAAAAACTTGAAAACATTTCTGTATCAACTTATACCAAAGACTAACGACAATGACTAACGACAGGAACTGCAGTTAATGTGGTACATGAAAATAAGCATGTCTTTACTGGCATATTTTCCTGTTACAACTGAAAAGAGAGAGGCAAGCTCTGTGAGGCAAGCACAGCGAAAAATAGAAAGAAAAAAAAAAGATAAATATATCACACCATAGATTACATATTCCATTAAGTTTCATAAAATGAACCCATCTCTCTGCTTTTCCTGTCTTAAGTGCTACTGTTCATCCTGTGGTGGTGTTGACCAAGGAAGAAAGTGCAGAGCACTGCCACTCAAGCAGCTTTAAACCGCCCAGGTATCCAGGCTTCCCAAATGCCCTAAAATAATGCTGGTGCACTTAACGTACAGTTTTACAACACAGAATAATAAGCACACACTGATTTTTCCCTACACTAGTGATTTACATAAGTTTTCAGTTTCAATGCATGCATTAATTTCTGAACTGACTCTTCATTGAAGCCCCTAATACGAGATTAAAGTTCCACGTAGCAAGTAAAACAGATTCCCCTAAAAAAATTACAAATCCTTTCTATTTTGCAGAAGAAGGGCAAATAGACTGACAGAAGAGGGAGTTAGATGACACAGCCAATTCAATTCAAAGTTTAAAAAATTTGATGCAGGCACTATAACTGCATTTGAACCCTAATATTTTGCGGATACACATGTTCTTCTCCCTTCCCTTTGCTGTCTGCAAATTTCTCCTGCTTTTAAGGCCTAACTGCCAGCTGGTAGAGGAAACCACAAAAATTAACTATCACACAAAGTACACAAAGCAAGCAATGTTAAAAAGAGACACCCGCTACATACACACTGTAGCATCTCTTACTTAGTTACTTGTAACAGCAGTAGCAGAGTATGTTTCCTAAAAAAATATAGTTTCGGGCTTTTTTTACTGGACAAGGTTTTTCTTTTATTTTAGCCCTCTACAGACAAGAGGAAAATCGTAGACTTATGTTTGAATTAATAATGAATATGAACAGCACTTACGAGGAGCTGTAAGTGAACAGAGCTGGCTGCCGGGCACTTTAAACATAGCTTTCAAAAATCATACCTGTAAGAAGCATTGCTGAAATCATTTTGACTTGGGGAAAAGAAATTTAATTTGTAGTTACCAAGCAATCCGATTCCTACTCATATGCCCACTTCAACAATCTCCTTGCATGCATCCTCGCTCCTACAAAATCATCCAACCTCTGAATGAATAATGAAACTAGTATGATTTCCAAAGGCATTTCAAAGCTATTGCTTAGTAACTCACTGAGGATGCACCACCGGGGAGTTTAAGAGTTCGACTGTCAAAGCAAAACACAATGACCCAAGGAGGGGAAGCAATGAGATCTGTCACCCGAAAAATCAGTTCCTCTCCAAGGCTGAGGAGCAGTAAAAACTGCATTTTCATTCACAGGGAGGGGAACAAACAGATTAAAACCGTTTAAGCCTTTTCCCACGACCAGTAAGTCTAGAAACCACCCAAATAAAGCTGCAAGGATGGGGGAGGAAAAAAAAAATATGTAATTCGCAAAAAAACCCTTAATTTCATTGTATAACGGGCTGCAAAAAAAAAAAAAAAAAAAAAAAAGAAGGTGTCATGGTTAAGGGAGCTGAATGCAACCACAGGGAATTTTACTCTATCTGTGCATCTGTCAGGGAATTCCTGTGGGATGCTTGGCAAGTCACTGAACAGGTGGTCAATAATTGTGTGTTTCTTGTGTTATGGGTGTCTGGAGTCTGATTTACAGAAGCAATAAGCACTCACAACTGAAATTGAAGTAAATTGTAATTTTATTGTAGAATGCTACATGCCCATAAATACTTGGTCCTGTTGTTCTTAAACTGAACATCCCAAACTAGTGAATACTTTGGGCTCCACATTCTTTGTGCCTTTATTCCCAACTGTAAAATGGGAATAATGACACTTATCTCCCAGAGGTGTTATTAAAGTGAACTCACTACTGTCTAGGAAATATTTAGGAAAGTTTTACAAAGAAGCCCTTGGGGAAATTAATAATTCTGTATTTAGAGGAGGATTTCAATCATATGCAGTAAGACCCTGGGCCATACACTGAACAGTGAGGAGGCAACAATATTGCATATGTTCGTTGACAGAGCATCAGCTTTAATATGAATTGAATTAAGCAAGGGAAAAAATAGAATGTGATGATGCCAATTTAAAAAATCCTTAAAATATAGGTACAGGGGCAAATTACAGTTCTTGGAGGTAACCTTAATTTTGATATTTCACAGTCATTGAGCGGCAGACTTTTGTAAAGTTCTTTTACCACATTTTGGTTTATTTCTAAAACAATAAACTGAAAAAAATAAATCCTACCCAGAAATGTCATTTTAAGTCATATGAACAGCCATTGGTAGTGCTCTCTGCATGGTGGACATGAATCACAAAAGCATTAGCACTTGAGTTAATGGGTAGGAATACTAGATTGTTTGTCTTGTAGATCAGCAGGTTCATCCTCTTCACTGGATACATCAAAAGTTACGTGGGGAATGCAAATAAAGATTGTTTCACAATGCAAATGTCTTGTGGGGGCAATGTAGTGGATTTCATAGGCATTGGCTCTCAGCAGACCCAGGAGTATTGGGTTTCCTTCCACTTTCTAGGAGCAGTGTACTTCCTGGCACAAAATGTGCATGTCTTCACTCCTAGTCTGGACTGACATTAGCCTCTTCCTCCAAGCTGCACTTTTCTACATAATTTTAATAGCTACTTCCCATCCAGCTCCCCATTTTCTCACCAGATCATGCTCAGTCTCTTCCCCTCAAGCTTTTCAACGAGTGGAGTGAATCCCATTTTTCCATCTTTCACCTTCTTGTCCAAACTCTTCTCCCAAACTGCCTGCACACCTTTCTCCAGCTCCACTCGCTCCCCTTCCCAATATCTTTTCACATAGTCCTTATCCCATTTGTCTCCTTATTTCCTCCCAACAGACTTACACAAGTATAGCTGCAGTGCAAACACCTACCTCTAGATAACCTTAATTCCGATTTCAGTGGCAAGGAAAGCCCTTTTCAGCTGTGATGGATGGAGCATGTCTGGCATGGATAGAATCTCCCAGGTATTAATCCGATTAATCTTATTCCCTTATAAGCATTTTTGGCATAGTTTCAGAGATTTGTAATTTAGTCAAATTTGAGGTAGGTTTACGGGGGGTGAAAGTTCCTGCTCCAACAGTAAACTGGAGTTTAATTGTAATTAAATGCCCCTGCCTCTGTAAATGTCCCCAGAAATGTCTGCTTGGGATTGGGCTGGAAACAGTCCTCCCTCTACTTCACTGCAAAATTGCCATGGCGTGTCCCAGCAGCCTGTTTCTTATAGTCCCAAACAACTTCCCAGCCTTTGACAGACAATGAAAAGGGCCCCAGTGCCATCTAAGCCCCACACAGTCATCCTGTCCATTGCAGGCATGGTTTTCTGAAGTCAGCCACCTAAAAAGTCCTAATCTCCTTAAGAAGTTGTGCTCATAATCACTGCTTTTAAAATTATTTCATATCCTTCAATAAAAAATGCTAAGTATGTTTTATGCAAATGATCAATATCTTTGTTTAAAATATGAAAATTAACCCTATGAAAATGAGCCCAAACAACAAAGGTATGTGCCCTCTATACTTTTGCCGATCTTTGCAACTAGAGCATTTAGCACAGGTTTTTTTTTCAGCTCTTATAGTTCAAGTCTGAGAGAAATGAAGTGAGCACCTAAACAACATGGAAATTAAATGAATGACCATTTAAACACAAGAAAATACAAAATATTATAACAATTTTTACTGAAATAATATAGACTGATAATAAAGCTCTCAGAACATGAGTGCAAGATATCTTAGTAGAACATATAAGTACTATAGAATATCTACTGATAATACAAGACATTATTTTCTGTAACCAGGGGAATAAATTGTCACACAGAACCCATTTCATGTTTTGATGCATTAGCTGTGGTGTGAGGACAGTGTGTCAGGAGGCATTTTATAGATGAAATGTCCATTTATGTCCTATTATAGACTCTCATGATCTAAAGAACTTTGCTTTTAAGACCTATGCACAACTTGCGATTCGGTAACCTTCATCCAAGCCAGGAAGGTGTTTCTTGGCACTGAGCTGGTAGCCATGTTGTGAGCACAAAGAAGGGTCAGCCAAGATGCTTTGTCTCCCTAGAAAATGTTGGCTGTTATTCTGATTTCACTTCTGTCAGATAAGCACCAGTGTAACCATACTATTTCAGATCATTGGCTCTGACTGGATAGAAATGTAAAAAAAAAAAATCATGCCCATGAAACCAATGCAGGGAAAATGAAGCAAACTGCTATGAAAAATAAAGGGGAAAACAAGGTTTATTTTTTTGAGAAAAGGATTGCTAAAATGACAGGAATGTGAACCCTTTATTCAGCTACTGACTACATCTGCCTAGGACAGAGACCTAGAAATTTGTGTCCTTTTGTAAGTAATGCAAATACTTCTTGTCATTCTAGTACCCCATCGGCTTGGGATACTACATGGATTTCCAAGGATATCCTCTGATCTGGATTCTCAACCTGCTGCTCATTTCTGTGCCACCAAAAGGATCTCTCTCCTTGACTGAATGACATTTCTTTGGTGCTGGCCCTGGAATCTGTGTCAGTGAAAGTCTCTTGCTGCATGGATCTAACCGCAGCATCTGGCCTGGATGAATATGCACAAAACTCACAAAACTTCACTAAACTTCAGCTAAGTGATGACCCAGACTCCTTGGCTATGAACAGGTTTAACTTGTGGGTCCTAAAAGGAAATGATTAAATAAATGCACAAAAAGGGCCCTGCTGTGCAATATTAACAACAAAGAGAAGAATTAGAAAGTCATTTCTCAGCAGCAGCAGCTGCTGGGATTTTTAATCATTGTTTTATCACAGCAGTTTTTAAGCAAAACTTCTTTCACAGAATTACTTTTAAATCTGCATGTACAGAGGAAATAATACTAGCCCTTCTGAGTCACTGGTTCCTTTTTTTTCTCCTGTACTAGGAAAAAACAAAGGCAATTTGGCTGGTGTGTGTGCATGCGTGCATGTGTGAAAAGTGGAGTCCTGAATAAAAAATAAAAATCACTCATTACTTTAGCCTTAATAAAGAAAAGAGTTTAAAAGTATCAACAGTTACTGTTTGAGCTGGTAATTGCAGTAAAGACTCTTCTCCAGAAAGGAAAGAAGGGACTTGCACTATCCTGCACAGTACAGGAATATTGGTCCCACAAACTGTGAGAAAAGAAGACTATTAGAGAGGGAAAAAAAGAACTGAGTGAAATTTAAATTTAACAGAAATCTGTGAAAAGAAGCTGAAGGAGAGAGAATTGGTCTGGAAAGCAATTTTTGATGAGAATGTCTTTGAAAGCTGCTAATGATGAGGTGTAAAGCATACTCTGGCTATAGGTGTCCTGGGGTCTGTTGGCAGAAGCAGAACACACAGCAGAAGCGACAGGGAAGACGGAGTTGGGTCTGGCTGCTTGCAAGCTGCCCTTGCCAGCATCTGCACTGCCACCAAGGCTGCCTTCTGCTTTGCGGGGTGCAGGGTGGCCGTGTGTGGAGGGGACAGAAAGATTACATGTGGGGAAAGACCCAGCACAGACTGATGTCCTGAAAGTTCAAAACCTCTGCCCGGGGGTCAGCTGGTACTGGGAAGTCGATGAGTGCGGAGAGGAGAGGGATGCTCCTAGCTGGTGTGCTGGGTGGAAGGAGGACCAACTTCTGGCATCGCGTGAAACACCCTGAGTGCTTCTTTAGTCCCAGAAGTTCAACAAAGGAGTACGACTTGGTGGGAGTTAATACTTTATTGTGTGAGAATATTTGAGAGAAAATACAGGTGTAAAAATGGGAGCTATAAAATAAATGCAAATAACATGGGAATTATCAGGTGTGAGATAACCACCAGGTTTCAAACCCGCGTCACAAATTGGCCTTGTCTCGCTGCCGCTGTGTTTCCACGTCCCATTGTCTAATTACAGCAAGTTTGTTTTGACCAAGTACCAGGGACTGATTCACTTATTACTTTCCCTTTTGTTAGAAAGCCTGTGAATCTGTACTGCAGTTTGTAGCTGCTGCTTCTTTCTTTTTTTTTTTTTTTTTGAGCGTTCTCAGTTAAGCGTTTGAGACTTGATAAAAACAAAACAAAGGCAGAAAAGGAAAAAAAAAAAAGGGTGGGGGGTGTTCTTTGAGGCTCCTGCTGGTGCTGGAGGAGGTCGGCGGCTGCTGGAGCGGTGGCGGTGCCGGCGAGCGGCGGCCGCCCGCAGCAGAGGGTGCTGTCTTCTCACGCTAGCACCAGCGGAACGAGAAGGTCACTCAGCCTATTGATAAATCACTGTGCCGTGATTCCTAACTGACAGCTCAAACTAACATCAAGCTGGATGAGAGAGAACAAAAGGCCATCAAGCAGCCATTTTCTTGACACTTTTATTCAATCACCAGCAGATTGCTTACGACAGCAATAGCAGCTGTTTTGTCTTCATCTTTCCACATTTGATAAAAGGTGTCAACTCAAATTTTTGTAAATAATTCACTTACCCCTACTGCACACACCAGCACTGTTCAGCATATGTATTCTGCGGGAGCAGATCACTGAGGCAGGTCAGGGCTCAATGATATCAGCTGAAGGTCATCTGTGATCTAAACGGAAGCACTGATAAAGCTACAGTCCCTCAAGGTCAAAGATAAGAACTACGCTGAGATATTTGTAATGTGGACAAAAGGTTAAACAATAGAGAGAAAAGTATGGTATTGTTTCAGTTAACACACTAATGATTTTGCTATTGTTCTTTAGGAAATACTGTTCCAGCAGATTCAGAAGGTTAACCCTTTCCGAGTATGGCATATATTTAAATGCTGGATGTGAGCAATTAGAGAATATCACTTCCCAAAGTTAGTAACGTCAGGTACTAGCTCACAGCCTTAATATGCTGCTGCTAATACGTCTGAACTGCAAAAGGGAGCAACAGCAATTTTTATTGCAGGCACTGAAAAGAAAAATAATACCTGGATAGTGTATCAAACAATAATGGTTAAAAAGATTAATGCATTTAAGTAAAACACAGTTTACCTTGAATTTCTTCTTAAAATAAATTTAGGTCCCAGACCTGAGGAGAATTAGAGAATGCGCCTAACATTTCCTGTGGTAACAGCTTCATTTACTTTAAAGGCTTAGAGAAACTAATAGAGAGATCTTTGAATTATTGCAATATGACACCCTATCTGATGTTGGCAGTAGCCAAAGCACTGAGATTAAAAATTATACATCCTTCAATACTAGGTTGGGATTTTTTTTTCACGCAGTTATATTACTCAGAAAATAAATCTAAACAACAAATAGTCACTGTTTATCACTATTTGGTTTATACTTTCTAATAGCCAAAGTATATGTGCATTTGAGATTCTGTCTGTGCTCAAACAGCAGTGAATTTACTGCATGTAACTGTTGTACATGAAGATCAGAGAACAGTTCCCATTTTTCTGCCTTAGTACTATGGCAAAAGCAACTTTCCTTATTCCAGTGCACTCCTGATAGAGAAATAACAAGACCTGGATAAAAGAAGGTCTCTCTTATTTTTAGCTAAACAAGATGGTACAGGAATACTTTCTTATTGAAAGCAGGAATCCTGCCTGCATCAATATTACTCCTTACCTACCCAGTTGTATATGATCTACCAGAAACAGTCTTAATTAGAATTAAGCAGCTTATTTTCAGCAACTCATTTTATTTGTGGACATTGCTTCCTTTTCTTCTTGTGGAATATTTACATTGCAGTTTCTTCACAGATACTTTTTTCAACTTGCTTAATATTCTTGGTGATTTGAAAGGTCTTAGTGAATCAATTAGGAAAGGTTTCTGGTGAGTTTATATGTAAGAAACAAATTGTGGTTTATGGCACAGACTGGCCAAGTAGTTCACATGGCATTATTTCCTTCTGTTGGCTGCTGTGTTCTAGAAACAAAAGGATGGCTTGAAAAAAAAAGGCTAGGATTTTGAATCTGTCATCAAGTATGCAAGATTAAAAACTTCAGAAAACTTTCAATTTTTGGTCTTGCTACTCTCTTGCTCAAAGTGTCATTCTTACAAGAAAATAGACCACTAAAAATAGTATCTGAAGAATTAAAATGTGATACTCTTTCATCATAAAGCCATTGCTCGTGAATGCACGCTCGTAACAGTGAAGGGTGCTGTTCTATTATTTAATTGTCATTGTGGAAAAGCACTAGTAAAGATTTATGGGGACACTGATCATTTGTTTTAAGTTGTATTATGTTATGTAAAAGCAATCAATGTATTCCATTTACCAGTTTACTAATTCTGCACTTAACAGTCTATGGCTCCTGACACATAATAACTGTAGAGAATAATCTGTGTGCTTTAGATGTTTGCATCCTCAATATTAGCTTAAACCTCTTCTTCCTCAAGCATTAACACAGGCAAATGTGCATTAGTCTTGTCAACTCATGCTTACTTTCCATGAACATATAAGAAGTATGTGTCTATCTATATTCATGCTATATATAATTTTGCAAATAGTCATAGAATTATTTTTCTGACATTTGCTTCTGGACCCAGTTATATATTATGAAACTACAGTCAGTATGAGTAACTATGTCAGAAATTACCCTCCTGTCCAAGACCAGTTTCACTGCCTACACCTCATCTTGACAAGTACCTGCCAGTCTCGCTGGAATTTTTCATGTTGTGTGTTATACATAATTTCAGAGAAAAAAATCACAGGATTTATTTTAAAGTTCTGAGGCTAGTTTCTTAGATTGTATAAATCAACATATGTTGTTTCAAGGTAAAAGAAGGAAGAGGGTGGAGATCTGTTATTGAATCATGGACTTAAGTACAAGGAAGGATAATGGAAAAGATTGCATGTAGAGAAATAGCAAGGGAACACAAGAGTGCTGAAGAGTGAAGGAAAGAAACATATCAGGAGTGGACGGACTAAAATGGGCATGGAAGGTGCTATGGAGCATGGACACAGGAGACTGAGGCTCTGACCAAAAGAGAGTAGGCCATGGCAGAAGATGTAGCAAGATGGAATCTTCCTTCCTTGTATTGAACTTTAACTCTTCCTTTTTTTTCTAAATCTAAAAGTATAGGCACTTAAAAAGAATTGCCAGGTATTATTAATTTATTGCGAGTAATGTGATTTTGGCCATGACTGTGGGAGCATTTGTGATAATTGATTCTGGATGAAAATGCCTCTTTCTCATCCCTTAACTTGCACCCAAGGTTAAGACTTACACTGAGCTCCAAGCCAAGAGATGTTTTACTCAATTCTATGTCCTCCATAATCTTTATTATTAAATAGCTCTTGAGGTAACTATTGCTCACCTGTTTGACAGATAAGAAAAATAAGAGCTTGACAATGTCACTGAATTAAATCTATAAACAGGGTATGCCTTGTAGTATAGCAGACCCAAATGCCATTTACTGTACTGCAATTAATATCAAAAGGAATAAACCAAATGATGAGCTTATATAGCATGTACTGTTTGCACAGGTTTTTTGTTAACAGAGTGGATCATGGTGCCTAGCACAAAAGCACCATGTGCGCTGAGGATTTTAAATCCAAAATTCCAGGTTTTATCCTTACAGAAGGTCAAGCTTGCCTATGATGTCTGCAATCCTAGTTCTCAACTTGCTTCCAAAAGAAAACAAAAATGTCTCGTATTAATTCTGCTGCCTTTTAAATACTCTTGCAACCTTAAAAGAGAAATCTGTGTTGTGTCTTTCCAAGGCCAGATCTAAAATGGTACATTTTAAATATTTTTAGGACTGTTCTCTGGCACCAGAGCTAATTGACATAGAATGGCAGGCTTCTATGCTGTTAAAATCCTTACCCTCCAAAATAGGGTAGCCACTAGTAAATTGCTACCACTTAATCATGGTCCTTGGCACTTGCTAGCTCCTAAATTATGCCTGGGAATGTCTGGGAGAAAGTTGTTTGGCCTGGGCCAAAACCACAGCAAAATCTGTTCTGATGGTTCAGCAATGTGAATAATCAAGCTCCAGAGCCTGGGAATATTTCTAGGCGGTGACGGCTCCTGAGAAAGCACAGCAAACTGCTGCTCTTCTTCCTACCTCTCTATGCAGTTACAGTGACTCTCAAGATTGAAAATCTAAAATCTTCTATGACCACAAAAATGTTTTGGTGTGCCTATGTACAAAGAAATTCAAAAGTTAATACAAAGTCCTTGCAAAATTGGCTGAACTTTTAACTTGCAATACACACTTAGGAAGCAATCTAGGCTAATATTTTTTGCATGCTTGTTTACTTCTTAATGGGAGCAGATCCTTTAGGAAGAGGTTGAAATATTTAATTGTAGAACGTGTCTGGGATTGAGAGCAATGTATGCAGGAGATATTACCTTTGTGTCCAGGGGGTGGACAACCTTGCCTGAGTGCTCAATAAAGGTCAAAAATTGAATTAATAAGCTTATCTTTCCAGAAAACAAGCTTCATTCTAGAAGGCATAACATTAGTGCTTACCAGGCTGCCCTAGGGAATCACTAATGATGTACAAAGCTTTCTACCTATAGGTCACTGATTTTAATCCAACCCAGCCCAGCAAAGGCTAATTTTTCTTATGAATGCCTTGTGGCTTATGTGTAAGTTGAGTGGGTTTTCCACATAGTGAGACATACTTATAAACATAAACTTCTAATCTGAAGCATGCTTGTCTTGCATAATAGATGCTTTAAATTTTTCCAAGTGGCTTCTACGTCAAACCTACAACTTTTGGATAGCTGCTAATGTTTTTTTCAGAAAGTATCTAATTTAAATGTAAAGCTTTCAAGTGATAGTGTGTCAGCAACATCTTTGAAGAAATGGTGCCATTAGTTAATTAATGTCATTTTAAAAAATACTATATTTCTAATTAGAATTGGTTGTGAGAAGGAGGGTTATAAGTTCAACTCCCAGATCACACACTCACCTCCCGTGTTTGGTCTATGTTGTTAGGTTGAGACACTAGTTGCCTCACCTCCAATGTGTCTATAAAATGCCTGGTGGAAAACCCTGTATCAGTAACCCTAATCACTTAACCTGTAGGAACTTAAAAGTAGGAAACAAGCAATCCAGGACATTTCCAGAGAGTGTTGGAGACAGCTTAAGAGGGATGCTAGGTAAGGTGATGCCCTGCTGGAAGAACTGGTTGGGGATGTGACAATCAGTGGTAATCTTGTGTGTAGCGACCATTAAGCAATGCATTTCAGCATCCTGAAGGGAGTGAGGAAGGCAAGTAGCAGATTACAGACAGTGGCCTTAAGGTGACCAGACTTCAGCTAACTCAGGGAAGTGATAGGTAAGATCTTGCGGGAGGCAGCATTAAAGGACAAAGGAGCTTAGGAAAGCTGGCAGGTCTTTAAGGGCAACCACTTTCAAGCTCAAGAATGGTCCACCCTGATGCTTGCCAGGCAAGCTGGTGGATGTATCAGCAGACTGCCTTGGCTGAGCTTGGAACTCGTGGCTCAATTCCAGTGCAAAAGGCAGTATAACAGGCAGTTAGTGAGGACAGGGTGCAAATAAGAACATAGAAACACTGTGCAGAAACATTATGGATTTGAAACTGGCAAAGGGCATTAACAGCAACAAAAAGAGCTTCTACCACCAGCTACCCTGCTGCTGGGGTTCCTGCTGAGCAACGGGGCTAGACTTGAGTCAGTGCTGTGCCCTGGCAGTAGTGGACGCTAACAGCATCCTGGGCTGTACCAGCAGGAATGTAGACAGCTGATCAAGGGAAATGATTATTCTCTGATTTTTCAGCAATCACTAACCTGCATCTGGAGTGCTGCAGCCAGGTTTGGCCCCCTCCAGTACAAGAAAGACATTGATAATCTGAGGCGAGTTCAGTGGAGGGTCACCAAGACTGTTGGGCCTTGTGAAGGAGAGCCTGAGGGACTGGGGCTTGTTCAGCCTGGGTAAGAGGCAGCTGCAAGGGCACCTAACAGCACACCAGTGCCTTATGGGGTGGTTTTGGAGGGGACAGAGCCACACCCTTCACAGAGGGGTATGGTGGGAAAAGGGCATAAATTAAAGCAGACGAAGTTCCAGCTAGGTGTGAGGAAAGAAATTCCACTCTGAGGAGAGCCAAGCATTTGAGCAGCTTGCCCTGAGAAGCCATGTAATCTCCACCCTTGGAGCTTTTTGAGACTTGACTGGATAAAGCCCTGAGCAATGTGGTCTGACCTCAGAGCTGGCTCTGCTCTGAGCAGGAGCTTGGACCAGAGACATTCTGATGTCTCCATGCCTGGATGACTCTGTGATAGTGCCAGTAAAGCTGGCATTAAATTAGTTGTCAGTTGTGATAGAGTTCAAAGCTTCGAACACAGAAGTAAACCCCAGCATCCAGATTCTTAAGAATATTAGTGAGTTTTGAGGCATTTGGCATATGATTTCTGTAGTTCTGAGCAAGAATCTACCCTGGTAAACATGGGCCAGACAGCGTATCAAAGTGGAAACAGGTCACTCTCGGTCCTTACTTTGAATAACAAACATTATTTGTCACCAATTATTATTACCTTCTCACATTAGAACAAGCTCCACCTGGTATGTAGTTCAATAATCTCGACTGAGAAATTTGAGACCTGAATGGGCAGGATGCAAAAAGAGCAGGCCACAGTCTCCAAACAAGTGCAGTTGATGCTTATTATTGAGACAGCGTGGGAAAAATGTGCTCAGGCAGTGCTGGTGATGTACCTGTACTGTGGTTTAATAGAGCACTTCAGTCTTTGGGGCTGTCAATTTCATAAGGACTAAATTTACTTAAAAAAATAACTGACAGATGAATTTAGAGAGTGTTTTGTTGCTCCAGCCCTGGAGTGGGGACCAGGAGACCTGGGTTCTATTCCCACGTCTGTCACAGACTTCCTGGACCATCATCTTACATCTTTGTTTCTCAGTTTCCCCTTGGGCATAATATGGATAATACTTACCCACTTTACAGGGCTTAATTCATTAATGTCTGTGAGGTGTCTTGAGATCTGTGTGCACAAGGCACATTAGCACTGCAAAGCATTTAGTATATTATTTTATTATTTAAGACATCTGGGACCATTTTCAGTGATGTGCTCTATCCATTTTGCACTGCTTTGGTGTTGCAAAGCAGCCATATCCCTCTTTAACAGGCCAGTGAGGCTGAGTTTTTGACTGGCTTCAAATACCAGCCATCCAAAGCATCTGAAGCCTACTATCAAATATGGCTCTTCTATTTCTATTGAGTTGCTCAAATGATGATTACTGATTTTTTTCTTGGGGGAGTGGGATCTGTGAGGAATTTTGACTGTTTAACGATGGACATTATTGCAATCAATAGCAGTAGGATATTCTGGCAAAATGAAACACAGGAATGACATTGATGCCAAAATGTTTCCCCTGTGTATATGCTAGGTAGCTTCTAAAGGTTAACTAGCCTGAAACTCTGGTATGGACAAGAATGTGACATCTTCTGGCAACCTGGGATTGGCCTGAAAAAACAGCAGAGGCACACTGGTGCAAACTCTGGTAAGTTTGATGCACCATTACTCAATCTCTTTCTACTTTTTCCTTGAAATGTTGATTTTTTTTCTACATTGCCTTCATAAATATGGTCACTGAAGTTTCTTAAATAAACTAGTACACAGCAGTTGCCATTTCAGTAGAATAGCAATTGTGCACTATGGGTATTATTCTCATTAAAATAAGAAATAGTAATTCAACTTTATACATGTTTATTCACAAACAAAAACACACATGCGTGCACACATTTATGTATTCAATGTGAGTTACAAAAGGAGAGACCTAAATTTCAATGAGTGTATTGGGTTTGCGTGGCAAGGTTTTGGTGGCAGAGGGGCCACAGAGTTGGCTTCTGCGAGAAGCTCCTGGAAGCTTCCGCCATGTCCAACAGAGCCAATGCCAGCTGGCTCCAAGACAGACCCACTGCTGGCCAAGGCTGAGCCCATCAGCGATGGTTGTAGTGCCTGTGGGAGAACAGATTTAAGAAAGGGAAAAAGGTGCTGCGCAACAGAAACTGAAGCTGAGGAGACAAGTGAGAACATGTAAGAGAACCAATGCTGCAGACCCCCAGGTCAGTGCAGAAGGAGGGGGAGGAGGTGCTCCAGGCACCGGAGCAGAGATTCCCCTGCAGCCTGTGGGGAAGACCATGGTGAGGCAGGCTGTCCCCCTGCAGCCCAGGGAGGTCCACGGTGGAGCAGACATCCACCTGCAGCCCAGGGAGGACCCCATGACAGAGCAGGGGGATGCCTGAAGGAGGCTGTGACCCCATGGGAAGCCCACGCTGGAGCAGGCTCCTGGCAGGACCTATGGTCCCATGCAGAGAGGAGCCCACGCTGGAGCAGGTTTTCTGGCAGGACTTGTGACCCTGCAGGGGACCCACACTGGAGCAGTTTGTGCCTGAAGGACTGTAGCTAGTGGAAGGGACCCATGCTGGAGCAGTTCATGAAGAATTGCAGCCCATGGGAAGGACCCACATTGGAGAAGTTCATGGAGATCTGTCTCCTGTGGGAGTGACCCCATGCTGGAGCAGGGGTAGAGTGTGATGAGTCCTGCCCCTGAGGAGGAAGGAGTGGCAGAGAAAACCTGCGATGAGAATGGATTGAGAGCAGCCCTGAGGAGAAGGACTTGGGGCTGTTGGTTGACAAGAAGTTCAACGTGACCCAGCAATGTGTGCTTGCAGCCCAGAAAGTCAACCATATCCTGGGCTGCATCAAAAGCAGCATGACCAGCAGGTTGAGGGAGGTGATTCTCCCCCTCTACTCCACTCTTCTGAGACCCCACCTGGAGTACTGCATTCTGCTCTGGGTCCTACAACATAAGAAGGACATGGACCTGTTGGAGTGAGTCCAGTGGAGGGCCACGAAGATGATCAGAGGGCTGGAGCACCTCTTCTATAAAGACAGGCTGAGAGAGTTGGGGTTGTTCAGCCTGGAGAAGAGAATGCTCTGGGGAGACCTTACATCAGCCTTCCAGTACCTAAAGGAGGCCTGCAAGAAAGCCAGAGAGTGACTTCTTACAAGGGCCTCTAGTGATAAGACAACAAGTAATGGCTTTAAACTGAAGGAGGGTGGATTCAGATTAGATTTAAGGAAGAAGTTCTTCACTGTGGGGGTGGTGAGGCACCGGAACAGGTTGTCCAGAGAAGTTGTGGATGCCCCATCCCTGGAAGTGTTCAAGGCCAGGTTGGATGGGGCTTTGAGCAGCCTGGTCTAGTGGAAGGTGTCCCTGCCCATGGCAGGGGGATTGGAAGTAGGTGATCTTTAAAGTCCCTTCCAACCCAAACCATTCTATGTTTCTATGATAACTGACCATAACCCCTATTTTCCACACCCCTGTGCCACTGTGAGTGTAGCAGGTAGGGAAAATTGGGAGTAAAGTTAAGCCCAGGAAGAATGGAGGGATGGGGCGAAGGTGTTTTAAGATTTGGTTTTATTTCTTATTATTCTACTCTGATTTGATTGGTAATAAATTAAACTGATTTCCCCAAGTCAAGTCTGTTATGCCCGTGATGGTAATTGGCTGAGTGATCTCTCCCTGTCCTTAATCTTGACCCACGAACCTTTCATTATATTTTCTCTCCCCTGTCCAGCTGAGGAGGGAGAGATAGAGCAGCTTTGGTGGGCACCTGGCATCCAGCCAGGGTCAACCCACCACAATTAGCCACTCCTAGGTCCTCTGAATGATAAAATTGTCATTCATTTATTTAAAATGACAATAGAAAAGAAAGGTTTAACAGGGTTTTTACCCTTTTGTGGGATACATGGAATGGAGCCCAAGTTGCAGCAAAATCTGGATATTGATCTCTCAGAGAGAGAGTTAATTTGTCAATGACTGTAATTTGCCAAGCTTTATGAATCCATTCTTCTTCCTTTGAAGGAATATTTCTCTTCCAGATCTGTGCTATTACTTTTTTTTTTTTTTAAATGCAATAAAGATAAAAAATGACATAAATTTCTGAAGTCTTTCATAGACATAGAAACAAGTACTGGACGGGTAAAAGAACATGGGACCAGAAAGCATACTGGCAGTCCTCTGTCCATCCCCTTGCTTTTAAGGGCACCGTGCCATGTAATGTTAGTTTTTAACCTATCATGCTCCCCTTGGAAATCAGTAAATGGCTTTGCCCTCACTCCTTCTAAAAGAAGGCAACTCCAAGAGGTCAGTACTTCCCCCCTGAATTAAATCATACCATTTATGTCCACATTAGTCCTCCTAACCCTGTTCTTTTCCCTGGGTGAATTCCCAAGAAGCAAAGCTGGCAGGTCTGGGGATCTATGTCCCCTGACAAGGGTGGGCAGTGATATGCAGTCAGGAACAGCAAGTGGCTGGGCTGCTGCTGGCAGAAATGGCATGTGGATGTGGAACCAGAGCTTTAGTCTCCTTTCTGCTCTCTCCTCCTCATTCCCCTATTTTATTAGCCTTTCTCTAGATGTTTTTTCATATGAATTAATCTTTCCTGAATAAACAGAACTGCACACAGTATTCCAGCTGAAATCTGAATTGCATGTGGTGACATTAATATTTTCCTATCTCTGTTGCATATATCTTCTGTGATATGCTCTAGGAACTGGCTTTTTTGCAGCTAAAACACAAATAAGTATTCTGTGATTGACTGACACAACCTGTACTTTCTCCTCTGTCATTTCCAATTTATAAGCTGGCAGCTCACAATCCAAATTCTTGTTACTAGTCCTCAGTTGTGTGACCTTCCATTTTTTACTGTAATCCATTTCAGCCCATTTCTTGTATTCTGGCACTGAAGGTCACTCAGTCCCTTCTGTAGGATATTTCAGTTCTTCTCCAGCATGGATTTGTCTTGTGGCAGGGGCAGAGACGTTGAGACAGGTGGGAAAGCTGAGTTACAGTGGTGCCCACGCATTCCTGCTCCAAAACATGTGGCTGAGGCTTGGCTCTGCAGCTCAGAGGGGACGAGTAACTACAACTGCACCCATTGATCCAGGCCACAACAATGTACTACTAGGTTCCTAAAGAAACCCATAAAGGTGCTATAGTCACTACAGTCTGCATGGCTAGGTATGCTGAATTTATAGAAATTATCTTCACCTTGTATTTTGACTAATACATGAACAATTTTTTAGTTATTAAAATTGCTGGGTAATTACTAGCATAGAAAATGTTCCCCTAAGCTGATCCCCCAAGAAAGATGTTGAAGTGGCATTTGAACTGATATGGGGAATATAATTTCTGATAACCAAACCATTAAAAAAGATTAGATTTGTCCTGGATTGGGCTACGTCCAAATAGGGAACAATTCCTCTGTTTGTAAGAATAAATAGATTCCAGCCATGTAATCTGGTTACAGATTCACACCTGGTGGGTACCTGAGTGGTCTTTATACATGGATAGTATTGTCAGGTAGCACTCATGGATGCAAGAAGTAGTTATTGATTGACTTACCTATGCAAGTGAGTATCTCCACACTAATTTTTAGCTATATTTGAATATAATCAGGTAGGTAAGTATTACTGAATTTTTGTTTTTTTATTTTTGCTGACCAGGTTGGTCCCTTCTGATCTTTCTATGAGATCCTAGATATAATTTTGTATCTCTGGCTCTGACAGCTGCTTGTTACAGTTTTATTCCAAGCATTTCCTTTTCTTTTATTTCCAAAGTTTCTGAAAATACTGATCTTTAAAGGCACCTACAATTCATAAGTCTATTGTCATGTCTGTAAAAACTAAGATAAACTTCAACCCTGAAAGGTTTGTCTACATTTCTTTATATTTTCAAAGGTAGATATTTGCAAAGGAAAGGTCCGGAAATCTGTGTTATTAAAACCTGACACTAACTATAACACTTTTCAGACCTTTGAATGAAGATGAAGGGTTTTGATAGCTGTACATTTTTTATTTATGTTACGAGAAGCGACTACTCTAATCACAGCTCACAACTTCCATAACAAAAAGGGTTGGTGAACTGTAGAGTAGTCAAAGGGCAAATGTGACTGACTTTAACCAGTGAGTCGGCTCTTGTCCTGACGTAGACTGTCGGTGTGGAAGGAACAGAGAAACTTAGCAACCACAATCATTAGATATAACCTTCAGAGTCACACAGATAGGTTGGCTCTCATTCCCAAAGCCCACATATTACTGGTTTTAGAATGAAGAAATTGTAGATGACTGGTGATCTCATAAAATACCACTTTATTTTTGAGAGCTTTCACGATATATTGTTCAAATAAATGTGTGGAAGTTTTTATACTAGTTTAATGCAGCACCACAATTAGGAACACTGTTTTGTGACATATTATTGATGTTTGGCTGACATCAAGTAACTCTATCCCTTGCCTGAAAGTGAACATTGATAAGGACAATAAACAGACATGAGACTAGGTGCCTTCCTCCAAGTAATGATTTAGCAGTTACACAGTGTTTAAGACAACATTATTTCACAAAACAGAAATGGATGCAAAGTAGATCAGATGGCGGTACTTGAACCTGCCTGTTCATCCATTATGACAAGATGAACTGCAGTGATGTAATTACATAAAGATACATTATATTTTTGGTAACCATACTGAGACTGTAATGTTGCTAATGACCAGCAAATTGAGGGTCAGTATGGAAAGAATGACAGTTTTAGGGCCAGAACTGATCACACTGCCGTATGCAAATGCATGTGCTTTGATTCATACATTTAAGGACTTGTAGGCATGGTGCAGGTTTTCATTGAAGTGTGATGATGCTTTGTCTGAACTACAGCAAAATTTGGGTTAGGCTGTCATCCACATTAGATTTGTAGTGTTTTGTGCAGCTGCCACAGCTGAGCTTGAATATGTATCCATACCAGTTCCTGGCTAGGATGCACACAAAAAATAAAGCACACACTTGAGGCTGAAGTTTTAAAATGGGTAGATGCACTTACAGTAATTTTCAACTTCACTGAAGGCACCGCAGTTAATACCTCTTCACCTCCACATCTGAGAGGCAGAGATTTTCTTGAACTCCAATTACATAGCTTCCCTACCATATAATCAGTATTCAGGGTGATTCTTGTCGCTAAGATTCAGTTCCCCATCTCTTACCTTGCCTTTATTCTTGCAGACATTAAAAAAATAAAAAAGAAAAAAAGACAGAAGTGTTTAACAGTCTGCAGTTATTTAGGAGCAGGCTCTGCTGCCTACACACAGGTGTGCATTTACCTGAAATATCCCAGGAATTACCTGAGAATTTGGTCTTTAGCAGCTGTGCCAGAAGGATTTGGGTTTTCCATAGGCCTGGTGTCATTTCTGTCAGCCCCATGTCCATGTTCAAGATACTTAGGACACCTTAAAAGGGACTGGATGCCTACAAGTAAGCAGCTGAGCCATGCCTATGGTGTCCGCAGGGTATGGTGTCTAGGCTACCACTGTACTCAGAAGGTTTATGGTGAGAGTCATGTCTAAAAATAGTTTTATACTAGCGTTTTAGATATGGTGAGGGATTTCCAGTTGCTGCCCCAGGAGGGTACTCTGCCAAAAGTTCTGTGTCATATCTACCATCCCTGTGAGGATGTCTCAGATTCATGAGGACCTCTGAAATGGCCACAGGTGCCTTTCTTTAGGCAACTGAATTTCACCTAGCATGTCTATTTTAGAGTAAGACGAATAGCTCTCTAGTTTCTATAGACTACACCTGTACTGACTGTAAAGGGAGCTCAGACACCTAGGACAGGAGCCAGTTGTCTGAAAAGAGGTGTCTTGTGCCATTTAAGACACCTGGCACGCACACAGGGCTGGCAGGAGTGACACAGGACCCATGGGAGACCTGAGCGCCTCTGGAACAGCAGCTCATTCTTCCAACCCAGAGACAGTTCAAATGGCACCAGACATTGATTAGACTGAGCTGAATTGAGCTCCTAGCTTAGGTGGAGATACCTACACATAGACACTGACACAGATCTGATCTCCAGCTGAATCCCACACTACAAGCAGAGTTTAACTGCCTGAGTGTGAGACTGCTATCACTTGAAGTAACCTGGGTTTTCTGCTTAGTCTCCAGCTGCCAATCCAGCCTGGGCTTCCCATGAGTTACGTGTCATACCTGTCAGCCCTGTAAGCTTTCTAAGATACCTCAGGGCATAGCAGGTGACTCTTGGTGCCTAACTTGAGTGACTGAATGGTGTTGAACCCTTGGTGTTGCACCTTTTTTTCCTTCAGTCTGTAAAAATCACCAGCTTTTTCCTTAATCTTACATTTGTCCTTTTCAAGTCCCTGACCCTCGCTATACACCAGCAACAAGTTGAAATGAAATTTTAGTTAAGTTTTACAGATATTTTCACCTTTTAGGCCCTAGTCTTAGTGATCTACATCTGGATCACTATGATGCATCTAGGAAGGGAAAAAAACAAACCAAAATACTCCCCAAAACCTTTACAAGATCACTGGATATTCACAGGAGAAAAAAAAAGTTCCTTGGTCCTCAAATTGCTAACCTGTTCAGCAGAGAGAAGTGGAGAAATCTCTTCCTCCTGTGATTTTGACATGCAGTCCTGATAAAGGAGTAGGCTTTTAAGGCAATGAATCAGGGTATCCTTTTCCTCTTTCCACTGAAGATCTCAGGCAAAATATTCTGCTTCTCTATGCAAAAATCTCTTCTTCCATGCATTGACGTAAGGCATAAGCATTTACTCTTACCAATTAACTCCACACAAGTAACCAATCTGCAAAGCTAACTGAAAAATATCCTTTAACTGGTATCCAAAAGAAGCAAGTGGTAGAGATGGAGACATGTAAGACAGTGTATCAAGGACAGTCAGTATTTTAGAGGTTCATAACTTAACCATAAAAACTTGCTCCAGGCTGAAACTTGGCATGGAAGGCTGCCATATTTGTAAGTAGGTTATTTAATTTTAGGTTACATTACTAATACACTAATGCATTGTGAGCTGTTATTAACCTGCATTGATTTTCTTTTTTTTTAAAAAAAGGACAAAAATACTTTTTTCCTGAACAGGTGGAAAGGGGATAGATGAAGCCAGAATTTGTCTTTCCATGTGTCAGCCTAAAGGAGGAAAGAGGAGGTAAAGACTTATTTCTTTCATACAGAAATAAAGCAAAAGCCAGCAAATATTGTTTTCAAATCTTGTTCTGGGAAATTGTAAATGCATAATGACCCTTTTAACTTTGTATTATTGATAAATTTAGAGCTCTGTAGGCAGAATTATCTGCATAAAAAAACTCAAACCTTGTTTTCAAATGATGTGGAATATCATGATCCACTATTAATTTTTTCAAGATTTTTTTATCTTGGGGGGGAAAAAAAGATATTTTTGAGAAGACACCAAAAGAAGTCTGAGGAAATAGGGGCTTCTAATAATATCAAAGTGATCTTTAAATCCTTAAAAATCTCAGTTTGGGATTATTTACTGGATGATATTGAAATACAACTTCTACAGCAGATTTCTGAGAATGGAAAAAAGAATACAGAAATAGATTTTTCTGGGACTTGTGTAGAGTTGTCTAAATATTCAATCCCCATCCAAAACACCAGCCAACTGCCTCTCTTAAAGATTTGTCTGGTGCAGAAGCCTTGCCAGAGTGTAATTTTGGTGAAATTTCTTTCACTGCTCTCTGTCATGAATATTTATTTACTTCCCAATGGAAATCATTGCTCATCTGAAAGGGAGTTAACAGTTCTTAATAGCCCTTTCTGATTTGATTGATGTTTTTGTCACTTCCTCCAGTAAATAGGTTTCTATTAGCATACCAAATATGCTATCTGTCCTTTTGCTTCTGCAGGCATTTAACTGACCACTTACTTAAGATTTAAATATCCCACCTAGGGGTTTTCTGTCAGTGCAGGGTCCATTTTTCCACGCTAGTGGCTGAAGGACTTTTTGCTTTGAGCTTGGCTACAGTTTCTGACCTTACACAGCAACGACATCTGGTCATTTCAGACTGGCTATTTGGAGGAAGTCTCTAAAATTGGCAGAAATTTGTCCATACCTTAAACTACAGACTGTGAGGAGGATAGTATTAGTAGGTGAATGATGTTCAGGGGCATGTAATCATATATTTATATTTCAATTGTCTAAACATATAACAGGATGATCTTTCATAGGCAGAACAGAGGCTGGAATAGGTTTTTCATGGAAATATGCCCCAAAGTCATATATCATTTATGTGCCACATGCTAACTTTGAAAAAGAAGTGTTCAGAGCTAGCAATGTAGCATTGCTGCTAAGGAATAAACTCTTTCCATTATTATGCACTGATTTCAGGGCTGCAGACTCCTGGTTCAAAAAAAACAAACAAACAAACAAAAAACATTTCAATATTTCTCAAGTGGTTTTAATACTGCAAATAATGTAAATTTTTTGTATCAGAGTTGGCATCATGGAACTGACATTTGGGTCTTTTCCCTGTAAAACACTTCAGGGATTTTTTTGTGGCCCAAACATGTAAATTGTTGCTTATGTGTTAAGCAGAGGGATCTTACAGATGCTCTGGACAAACCAAAGTGAAAGACTTTCCTTTTTTATTAGTGTGAGTAGTTTGAGGGGGAGGGAGGGCTTACACCAACAAGTGGTTTAAAGTGCAGGTGCCTACTATTTCATGTAAATATTACTATTATGCTCTAAACCTGCATTCTAGTGACAATAAAAGAATAGAGGCAAATGATTTATAGAAACATAAAATAGGATATATGATTGTTAAGAGACAGTAATTTTTTTAATTGTTCTTAATAATTTTCTGCCTCAGGAATTAAGTTCTTGATTGCAAGCAGAGGCCTGGTTCTTCTCTGTGAGGAACATCTAGGGCAAGATGCAAGAAAAAAATCAGATGCCTGTTGAAGGGCTCTAGTGGAAAGGAGGTATCTAAATCCAAGAAAAGGAGGCACAAGACCACTGTCTAATGCTTGAAAGTCCATGTGTACCCAAGCACATACCAATAGTCTCCTAGGCATCCTTGCTTCATAAGGGCCAAAGGTGCTACCATGTTGCCTGAATTGAGAGCCTGTTTCATAACGGAGGGGTTTATAGTTAACATTCCCAAGTCTATTTTCATCAAATCCCTCACAGAGTAAATCTCTTCTTTGAGCTAGTCTTAATCTAGATGAATAACTAGGAGAATATAATGGGATACTTTATGACCAATGGAACTCCAACTTCATTGCAACACAGCAAATGTATTTATTTATAGTTGCATCCAGCACTAACCATGGTCTTGATCAATTAAGCAGGGAAATTTTCATAAAATAAACTCTCCCCAGATAGGCAAAGACGTTCAATTTTGTCTTTTAGTAATTCTGCTTTTGTTTAAGAGACATAAAGGCATTTCATTTACTAATAATATGGTACTTATTCTGTTAGGCTGGATTACCAAATTGCCTGAGTTAACCTTGGGCAATTGAGTACTGCTAATATCAATGGCTACTAGCAATTTTCATTATCAGTGTCTTCCTAGACTCATATTGGCCTGAAATACTGTGTTTGCTAAATCAAGGCTTTAACTAGGTTATGGTCTGATACTTTTTGTTCAATTATGAAAATTTAAAAATGTACGTCTATCATACCCTTTTAGCAGAATGAGAAACAATCTTCAGTAGTTTACAGCCATACTGAATTTCAGTGCAGTATGGTATTATTTGGCTAATATAAAAACAGGAAACACCAAATAGTCCTTCACTGTACCAATGCTACAGCAGCACTGTAATATTGTCTGCATTTTAGCTGTTTTCCAGTGGAAAGACTAGCAAGCAGTACTTAGGCTAAAATATAATCCTATCAATTTTACATAAAATATTGATAAGGAATAAACACTTAGTATCCCTGGTGTGAATTCACTGGACTTCACAAAACCCTAATATATGGATTAAGAAAAGTTAACATAATCCTTTTATGGGAACTAAAATCAATTACATGTCAGCTTTGTAGTATTATAAATGTATTTAGTCAGCATAGAATTTTTCCAGCAGCGCTCGTTGCAGATTGAAATTGACTAACCAGATGTTAAATATTAAATAGAACTAATCAAAGTATGGTTCAAGAGATTTTAAAAACAATGATCAAAGAGAGCTATTTATTACCTGATTCATGTTTCTATTCAAACACTGCTCCTATGATGTTATATCTACCTGAATTTAGTTTGCTGCAAGCTCTTAATTTTTTTCAGTTTAACATGAATGAGAAATATAATTCAATAAAAGTATGTTAATGCAGTACCATGGACAGAAAGGCACAAAGCTCATGGAATTACAAGCAAAATTTGCTGGAGCAAGGTGTATTTTAGGAACAAAATGAACCTTAGGCCTGATGTGAAGATGACCAAATGTAGAGATATACTTTCTATTGACCACACAGGGTTTAATTTAGGCCGATTGTGTAAAAAGTAGGTTTTATATTACTTACATGATGAATCTCATGCATAAGTTAAGCAATATAGTAATAATAGTAAGAATAGCTTCTGACTCTGATGTGCAAGCAGGAGGGGCCCAGTCATTGCAAAAGAAAATCGTTGATTATGCTTAACTGCAGAATTGTTTGAACATAGAATATGTAAGTTTGGTCTCCTAAATCCACAAGAAGTCATACAATTAGCTTCTTTTTTTCAGGGGGGCTGAGCACGTCCCAGTCCCACCGAAGCCAAGAGAAGTGCAGGTGAGGGGCTGGCTGTTACCCCCACCTCGCACTGTGCAAGGACGAAGGAGCTCTCCTTGCAAAGAGCAACATTTAAAATGGATCAAAGGAAATGTTCTTTTACACAATGCATAATTAATATGTGAAACTCATTATTATAAGAGATGATGGGGGCCAAGGGCCTGGTATTTGTTGCAAGAATATAGCTTAAAAGCATAGTTGCACAAAATGACTGTGTGCACTGTTGTGTTTGATAAAATAATTTTAGAGTGTCTGTCCCTACACATTTTATAGTTTAAAGGTACAAGTCATCAGACATGGCAGAAAAACTTGCTTTCCAGAGGAAATTTTGTAACTGTCCTTTAGTGTGTTTATGTCTTGATTTAACCAGCAGTAGATACTATCAAAGCCAGATGACTCAAACAGATGGAATATTGTGCTGATTGCATGTGGCTTCTCCTGAGCTGTAATGATGGGCTGCTCCCTGGTCTCCTCACACAGTCACAAACCCCACATCAGGAAAAATCACAGCGAATATCAAGCAATTACCTGTCATTTTTGGTTTTGGTGCCTCTTTCTCTTTTGAAACACAGCAGTGAGTTAGGAATGCGGCACCGAGCATAATCCTCCAGGTCTGTAGCCAAAGGCGCTTTGTGTTGCTGAGAGGAGGAAAATGACTCACGGATCCCTAAAGTCCCTCTCTTCCTTCTTTTGTATTACAGAGAGCCAGCTGGACACCTACCTTGGGGAGACTGCAGCAGAGCAGATAGCTCTGTCAGCAGCTGAGGGACAGATGCAGATCCCAGACCAGAGCAAGGACTCAAGCCCTCTGACGTGGAGGGCAGCAGGACCTGGATTCAGCCGGATCCTTGTGGTGGGGCTGCAGCATAGAGAGCATGCCAATAAGCACCTCTGGGCTTCCAGTCAGTAAAGCTCATTTTGGTTAAAATATATTATCATAATAACCTGAAAAAAACCATTCTGTCCTTAGAGAGTATGTTCAATGGCACTGCTTAAAGTAAAAGATCTGAAAATAAATATCTCTCTCCACGTTGTGTCTTTCTGGGCAATTCTTTATTTTCCCCATCCTGGCCTTTCAGAGTGGCAAGATTCATTTCCTCGTAAAGCTACTGAAACTCCATGCAACCCCTCTGGTCACAGGAAAAACCTCCTGCTTTGTCACCCCTAAGGCTTGGCTGTGTCCTCCCCCACCCTCCCTGCCGCAACCAGTCCTCTGCTCCTTCAGGAGCCTCCCAGCCGACGCTGCATGTATCTATGTCTTCCCATCTTCATCTCCTTCAAAAACTTCCCGAGGGAAGAGATTTCATTCTCACGAAAGATGCAGCCCCCTCTTTCTTGAAGTTTCACCTCGGCCAGAGTGGAAACGCCAGAACAAAATGAACAGGCAGCCTTCCTTTCTGCTGCTTAGGCACACCTTTTGTAACAGAAAAAAAGAAAAAGAAAAAAAAAGTACACACACATACATATATGTTCTTTGTACATGTATGCACATATACCCACATATGTAAATAATGTGTGCACATACATATATGTACGTATAAACATAAGCAAAAGTAAGCAGAGGCAGAGCAAATAAAACACTATACCACTTCTCACAAAGATGCACTTTTCATCCAACATGAGGTGTTATGACGGTAACTAAAAAAAGCACAATTGATGGCCAATGGTCCCCACCTAAATGGGAAAATTTGTGGAAGATGTATGGAGTCAAGTACAGTTTTCATGAATAAAAATTTTTCTCTAATCTTGTTCTGACAAACTTCCAAAGTCCTTTGCTGAATTGCTTCTTGTCCAACAAACAAGCTATATAACCAGGCAGAGGCACAGAAAATTACAGCTTCATGATTCAGCTCTGCCAAAGTTATGAGCAGCTGAAAACTGTTGTATTTATGGAAAATGCTAAGCATCTTTAATTCTAGGTGGCACTACTTTTGCCACTAGCGCAGCAGTTCTCTAGCTACCCTTGCACTGAAAACTATTTACAGTTTTCAGACTTCATTAGTAGCCAGAAAATAATGTATCTTCTGAGTAAAGGATTATTTTAGACCAAGTTTTATGGTTGTGCAGATTAAATGGGCTTTTTAGTGTGTTTTCTCTCTTTTAGAGTTTGAAAATAATATTAAGTAATGGATTTTTTTCAAATACTGTGATAAACCTACTTAGTCAAACCTGGGTACTCCTTGGGAGGTAAAAAGCAAACTAACCACTATTCCTAAAAGCTACAAAATTGTTTACTTTTATTACCCTTGTACAAAAAAGGCCCCAAAGCCTCAGAGCTATGATTCTGCAAATCACTGCTTTCTAAGCTTGACTGATTGATTTAAAAGCTTGCAAGAGATTTATAATGATTCACTGTGTAAGCCACTGATTTTATATTTAAGTCAGAAGACTGCTTTTAAATGACAGAAAACTTCAGACCTAACATTGGACTCAGCAGGTGATCCACTGTTTGCTCAGAATTTAAAATGGCAGCATTTTGCTGGCACAAGTGTTTGGAGTTTTGAAGCACACGCACAATGCATTTTATCTAAGATTATTGCAGAAAGCATTGAAATCTCTGCCAGAATTTTCAAAGCTCCCCCTCTCTGTGTTTAACATGGTAGGTATGCAAATAGCTGGATGATCAGTTTTTTTCCACAGGTATTGTCAAAGATAATTTTAAGCACCTGTCTTTTGATATTCTGTACAGATGGCCAGAATTTGAAACAAGATTAATTACTCCAGTAATTTTGTGTTGGTCTAGGAGCAGAATTAGTTTCATAGGCTGGTCCACTGTGAGGTAAAGAAACAAAAGGAGGCTCTGCTGTATGGTGGATGTAACAAGCCACGTACACCCTAGTACTCATGAGTTAGTGAAAATAGGAAAGAGAGTAGACGAGGAAGGAATGAGGGAGAAGTCCTGTAAGGCAAGCTCAAGGAATTTTCTAAAATAATTTAAAAAATATTATCCTGGGGCGTAAAATCACGATAACGGCTTTACAGCAGTTTGCAAAATAAATGGCAGTAAGTAGAAATGCCACATATTTATGTGATTAAAACCTGAATTTTCTATTTTACATTCATCTGACTATGGAACACAACCTATGACCACAGGGAGATACAAAGCAAGCTATCCAGAATACATTTCAGCACCTTCCCTGGCTTTTGCCTCCTGCATGGTATGTGTTGGGGAGATACCTAGATGAGCACACTGCTTTGCAGGTGCATGGACACAAACCCTCAGGAGGCTTAGGAGGGAGGTCATTGCTTCATTTCTTCTAAGGCTGAATCTGACACACAGTGACTGGCCTCAAATATTCTGTAGGGTGAGATCAGTTAGACAAGACAGAAAATTTGCTGAGGTCACTACAGGTTCTAGCCACAAAGAATAGCCAACTTGCTGGGGATACCTTGTCAAAAAGACTTCTCCCATGTGGTAGAGATTTATAGGGGAAGTTAATGTGCTAGGTAGCCTGCATTTGGGGAGATTCAGGTCCGCATTTCAGGTGTCCCCCATCTTGGTCAGGAAGACAAGAAAATATTTGGTGTCAACACTCAGTTCAAATAGGAGTTACTAGCAGTAACCCCTACTGACTGTCCACCTGCCTCTTCTTCTATATTCATGAATGTGAATATTGTCATCACTGCCAGCCTAGCATGAAAAGACACCTTGAACCACACCAATATAATAAATCTGGCACCAAACACCCCAAAACTTTTCCATATTATTTCTACAGGATATTCTGCCTATTCTTCCCCGTCACTCTGCAGGCAGAAAGCTTGCCCCTGAGGTCCCAGAGTCTGCAGTTCTGGGTCAAGTGAGTTTCTCCCAGAACCCCTCTGTTTAGGGACCCCATCACAGGCATGTGCTTCATATTTCTTTACCCAAGATACATAAAAGCAAGGTAGGGATTGTCTTCTAGATTCAGGGCTGGAAGTGCAGCATGGAAAGTTAAGCCATACACTAATTTCAAAAGAAGGTTTAAATGTTTTCACTAAACTTTTTGCCAAAAGTAATGTGATTTGTGAATAATTAGTCATTGAGATCTTTTAAAGACAATAAATGTCTGGGGATTTGGACTTCTTGGGATGCACATGTGGTGTACCACTTCTTCCCCTGAGATGACTGTCTCTTTACAGAGGAACATTTTTTTAGATTTTGCTAAGAACAGCAAAAAAAGGAGATTCCCCATAACATTGATCCCGTCACAACAGATCACACATGCTTGGGAATTAATACAGCTGTACAGAAGCATGCCCTACCCAAAAGTATGTCCCTTGGTAATCGTGACAAATGGAGAAATACTGTTTTATTGCTTTACATATCAAAGTGCTACTTATTTTCTATTTTTCTGACACAAAGATTGAGGACAAAGGTCTTGGTTTCATTTATCATGTAAGCTTATTGCAAGACAATAAAGTCAGGTTGCCTTTCTGTTAGTTAACAGCAGCTACTTGCTGACACATTTGCTCAGGTAATTTCAGGTCCAGTACCTTCTTAAGATTTAGAAGATTAAAGTGGCACCTTCTGTTCGCTTTTGGTCAGGTATAATCACTCACCATACCATACTCATGCTATAAGCAAGGCAGGGCAGGAATTATCTACTGCCTTCCAGATGAAGTTTGCAGCAAACAATATAATACTCATCTGGCCCATAGTGAGGCAACAGGTCTCTGTAGTCTGAGATACAGACTGACACACTATAAACAGCCTTGGAAGGGAAGGGCTTAGCTGTGATTCCCTGTGCATCACTGAAAATGAGTATTTAAATCAAAACGTGTGAACAAAGTGATGAGAGCAAGAACCAGAGTTCTGGACCAAGCTATAGCTATGAGGTCCTCAGCTGGATGAGGCCATGACTAGGCGAAGCAGCACTCCTGTGCTACCTGTTTATGCACTTAATTCCTCAGCTGATGGCAAAATCCTATCCATAGCCACCTATTTGTTACTAAGTATTTTCTCTTGCTGCTTTAACATATTATAATTCTCCCCCCCACCCCCACCCCCCAGCTGTTCTTTTCCGTAACCCAACCCTTAAAACATCATAGAAACAACTTAGTTTTATTATGGCCATTTTGTGACTTGATGTCCCTGGCATCTCATTTTTACCTTTGGCATCTTCCAGCTTGTAAGTAACTGATGTATGTTTAGTTCTCAGTTTGCCTTATTCTGAGAATCTGGTGTAACGGCACAGCCTATTAATCTCCCTACAAACTGGCTGCCATGTCTTTTTCTTTAGAAGGCAGATTTTAGCCCTTTTTTCCCTTTTTAACCCAGGGAGTAATATTTTATATTTAAAACTTAATGAAAGCTTAGATTAAAATACTTCTGGAAAATCTGAAGAAAACAGAATATTTTCTTTTTCTAAATTCAAGAGCTTTGTATTTTCTGAAATGTTTATGAAATGTCTTTTGCCTGTGCCCCTGCACCCCAAAAGCGAGTTGATGCTAAGACTTGTTAGTTCTACATTATATATATTTATTTAGAAAAAAACAAAACTACTGTGAAAATTATCTATGTTAACTGTTTCTTGTTGATGGTTTTTTCCTTTTTCTTGTTTAATGTTGCATGTCTGATAGAAGAGATGTCTGAAACAACAGTTGAGGACCTGTCATCATTTCAATCAATTTTTAAATCTTTTTTTTATTTGGGAAGTATTTGAGACAGGAAGTCAGTCTTCTTATGTGTCTGAGGTAATTATCCTACAGTCACTTCCTAGTCCTCACTGGTTTTTGAACAGTATGGCAATACACACAATACAAAGCATTTTTTTAATTACAATTCAAGATTCAGGTCACAAATGATTTGCATTATAGCTGTTAGCATAGGCTAGATTTATAGCAAACACATTAAAATAATTAGCATTATTCTTAAATATGAGTCAGTATAATTGAAAGTGACAGATACTAAGTTGATGAAGGTAATAAAAAAAACCTTAATCTAGTTGAGAGTGGCTGAGCAATAAAAAATATACCTTTGCAGAGAGCAAATGTTTCATGCCAGTGAGTCTGCAGAGAAAGTATGTCCTGGGCGTAGTCAGTTCGGGCAGACACTGCCACTCCTGCGCCTGCCCGGGTTAAGTCCAGGCTCCCTCTGAGCTGACCCAGCCTTTCTATATTTTCAGATCCTCAGAAAAAATGATGGCACAGAGCTGCTCAAAAGGCTCTATCCTTGCAGCGTCTTGGATCAATACTTGTTTTCAGTGAGCTTTGAGGCACACCACGAGCTCCAGGACAGGAGAGGGAATAAAGCTGAGTTGTCAGTTACTTGAGGATAGGGAGACCTGTGATAGATGGCATCTGGTTTATGCATTTGCTTGCTAGTTTTTCATCAATGTATGTCATCTTCCTTTTAAAGAGGTAGCCAAGAAAGGCAGCCAAAAGGAAGGCACCTCTTCCCTTTATTTTGGTGGATGCAGGGGAGTTGTGAGAAACTGTAAAGAATGGGGAGAGCTTGGCTCATCCTCGCGAGTGAGTCATGGGAAAACTTTCCTGACTGCAGCCGCAGGTGGGCAGGGAGCGAGAGGCACCATGGGGAGGGAGCCTGTGGGGTGCTGGGGGTGGCAAGTGCCCACGGGGAGCGGGAAGCTGACATGCAGCTGGAGAACTGAAGCGGGGACCCCCACCCCGACTTCTCCCAAGGACCTGGTAAGACACACAGAGCTTGCTGAAATAGGAAGGCTTTTGGACAAAGTACAAGCCAGAAGAAAATAACGCATCCTGTCAGTGGGCAAGGAGGATAGCAGTTTATCAACCCTTTAATTTCTATTCTCTGTCATATTTAGTATTTTTATTTCAAAAAAGCCAACAGAGCCTGGGTTTGGAATTTAAAACCAGGGTTTTTTTGAGGCAGAAGAAAAGGGCTTATGAAGATTCATCCAAAAGATTCACCCAAAAGGCTCTGGCTGAGTTGGGGTCCTGTTGCGGGGCTGCATTAGTTAGAAGGGGCAGATTTGTCAGCATCTTTTTTTTTTTTTTTTTTAATGAAAGACTTGTATTTATGTGAATGTTTATGTGCAGTCTTGCTGCACAGTAGCTTCACACAGAACACGCAAAGACAGGACAGTGGGTCCATAAATAGCATTATGTTTAAAACTTTGTTAAAGTGACTATCCCATCCTATTGTCCCATCTACATTATCCTTTCTTGCTGCATGGACCCTTTTTCCCACAGACAGCAGTGTATTCATACTGCCACCTGGAGAGGTGCAGTACCGATCTGGTTCTGAGCTGGTTCATTCTGCATAAAGCAGGAGTTAGGGACAGGTGACAGCCACATCTTAATCTTAGCGTGAATTAGAAAAATGAGGCAGAGTCAAGACTTGGTTTTTGCCTGCTGGTTGTTTTCTTCAACTTAAATAACAACAAGCATAAAGAGTGTGCCAGTGTTTTTGCTTCTCAACTGGACTGCATCAAGGATTTCTCTCTTTGTTCTTTCTAGATTTCAGTGACTCAGAAAATTACCCAAGTGCCTCAGCATCTGGCTGGTGTAAATACACCGTGGCTGATCTAATGCCGTCAAAGAGCTCAAGATCCAAACACCTGATAGCAAGGAGAATTGCTGTGGGAGTCTTTCATATCCACATAGAGGTTAGAGGCTGATACTGTGTGGCATGAGCCGGGAACTAGTGCAGCTGTAAGGAATTGGGCCCATGGACACTGCTCTGGATTATCTCCCCTGTGTAGAGGTATGAGAACTCTGAGCAGATGAGGACTGGGAGGTCTGAGAACTGCTTACCCTGTATGATCAAACACAGACCAGAAATCACTCACACTTCTACTGTGTTTTACATGCACCTAAAAAGTCTGGAATGAACTCTGTTAACTGTAGCTAAGTTTCAGGGATAAGGAAGTGTAACTATAGTTTTAGATCAATCAAGACTATGCATGAAGGAGTGTGGAGACAACCGAGCCATTGTAATTAGAAAGATAGGCTATGGCTTCCTTCAACGGTTTAGAAACCCGTTCTGTGGGATTTGAACAGTTAATGAAAAATGCAGACACGAGCTGTGAGTCTGTGAAAGACATGGGTTTGAGATCCATTTCAATGTATTTTCAGCAGTATAGAAAATAAAAATTGGTGAATTTTGAAGGTGAAATTTAATCTTAAATTCTGGTTCTTTTTGCTGCATGATGTCACCATAACCCCTAGGTGGTATTCAAACTTTATAAATCAAATTTGTCTGTTATTTATTCTATTTGTCATGCATTTGATGTGTAGTGCAATTTTCAGAGATTAAAATGATATACCCCTAATTCTTGGATGCTCTTTGATCATGTTTTTTCCTTTACTCCTTTAAACATTGCTGAATAATTGTATATGCATTCACTGGCTGACAAGTACATTCCCTGTTTGATGGGCTAATTATGGAGAGACACTAGTGTCTTCATACTTAAGTTTGTAACTAGCTTTGAGCTGTAAGGCCAGTTTTGATCTCTCTTCTAACTATGCTAGAATAAATCCAAGCACTAGAAACTTAAGATGTATGGTATAGTTGGAGAAAATTTTGTGGAGTTTTGTGGTTAACTTTATGTTGCATCAGACATAATTTAATATTTTACTGTTAGAAATTATTTTCTACCTCATTGACCTCTCAGAAATATTGCTTATCTCTGTGCTAGGAAAGTATGTCACATGAATTTTGATACTACTGGATATGTTTAGCCTGATTCTGAATGAATTTAGGAAAGAAAGCCTGTTAAATATATCAGTCATAGAGAGGGGAATTTCACCATTTCACTAGTAATCTTTGGAGGATTTTGTACAAGTTTATGCTAGGCTCCAGGGAATAGAAAGCACCCAGACTCCACAGGGTGCGTTATTCTCCAGCATGACCTCTCTGTCTGTGTATGGAGTTATACCTCACAGCTCTGTGGGACCGAAAAGCTGAATAAACCTTCCAGAAACAAGTTCCGAATAGCAGTGTCACAGAAAAACCTTCAACATCCCCTGAAATTCCAAAAGAAAAGTGTTATTAAGGCACAGCTGTGGGAGCAGAGCCAGCTCTGAGTATGTACCTGGTAAGAGACATGCCACTTGGCTAAATGAGGATGCTGTAGCTGTATTTAACAGCTGCTAATCTCCCTGGAGTAAAACCAGCTAATGTTGCTGGCAAAGTTGGATCTCACCTGGGAATAATAACTTCTAGTGTGGTATATAGCAACAGCCACACTTTCTCTGATCCGTCACAAGGGACTCTGCTGGGACAGGAGACACAGCGAGACACGAACCATTTCAGGTGCAGAAACCTATTCCCTCTCCTGCTATATATATTTATGTTCAGAATTCACCGGCTGGTGTCTTACCAGGTTCCAGAGCCCTTGGGGTCCTTCCAAACTCTCACACAGCAGAGCTGCCAGAGGTTGCAGGAACACTCAATTACATACCAACAAAACCAGACCTGCTGGACACTGAGTAGAAGGCAGAAAAAAACCCCATCTACACAGAGCAGTTTGTTGGTATGGGAAAAATCCTTGCCATCCCTCACACCTGGCAATCAGCCTTTCCATCTGCAACACAAGCAAGCCGGCAATTAGATACAGGGAGAGGCTGGAGCAGGCAACTGTAAGCAGCAAACCTTCCGAGGATAGGGGCTCCTGTCAGGAAACTCACTGAAGGGGAACCGGTAACTGGCCCAATTACAGGGTAAAGCTGTTTCTGGGAACTTTCATCTCAGCCTAACATTGTAATTCTGGTATTGCACGAGGCTTCGCTTCCACTCGAAACTGCGTTGCTCTGTTACCTGGTGGAGGGGTTATTTTCATTTTGTACTAATATACTTATAACTGATGCCATTTAACTATAGGTACAGTTACATATACACATATGGTAAATGTGTGTGTGTTTATATGCTTATGTGTACAGAATATATATATATATATAAAGCTCTGTACCAGGGTAATCTCTTTTCATTCTGTAAGGAGTGAAGCTGTGCTGGTATACACATACACATCGGTATATATTCCGATTGCATTCACGCTAAGGTGGGGGCTAGACTAGAAACTTTGGCTTATATTTTCTGCTGGCCAGAATGTGATTTTACTTGTCATAGTATTTCCATTTTGACAGAAAGTGAAGTGTAGAGGGAGTGACAACAGTAAAGGAAAAAAAAAACACCCTGCTTTCACTAGTAGAGCTCCTGGCTTAAGAAGTTTTACCAAGTAAAGCACTCTTTTGTCAGCATAAGCTCTATTTATACTGGAAAGGCTTAGTGGAATAAGAAAACCAAACCATACATGATCTGGAAACCTCACCAGGGGTTGCACCACTTCTGTTCTTGTACCTTTTCTGGGCAGAGAAAACCCTAGTGCAGTATTCTTTCATGCCTCTAGACAGGAAGGTTTAATGAAGAGGAGGTGTGTATGGGTCTGTTGGTTTGGCACCAAACAAACACCTACCTAATTATCCTTAATATGGTTTTCCTCATTCTTTTAACCATTTTTGTGTCAAAGTATGTGGTTTATTCCACATGCTTTCTACTACCTTATTTGCAAACCCCATTGTTCTTTTTCTAGTAGAGCAAATATGAAAAAAAAAATTCAGTTTTCCAAGTTGCAATGTCATTCTGACACAATGTTCATTAATACAGAGTGTAGTGGTGTGGTAAGAGCTATTAATTCAATTTCTTTCTCATGGTCTTTTCTTCTTTTCCCAGAGAAGTTCAGTCTGTTTCATCTTTTGAAAGTCTAGTAAGTATTTTGAACAGGTTAGGACTATATATCTAGTATGGCTAAATCCTACAGAAAAAAAAATGTTTATGAAATATATTGATTACAACTGATAATGATTTCCCCCCATCTCTTCACTGGAGGCAAATAAATAACTGTGGAAGTACAATGGAATTGTCATGACTGGAGCTTTTTCTTTAGTACATTATAGAAGCCTGTGAATACCCTCCACAACAAGCCTTATTTTTCAGCGTGATGAAGTTCATTGTCTGTGCTTCTAAGTTCTTACTGAATTTGATAGTAATGCGAGTGATTAACAACTACATGTCCTCAGAATTCCTGATTTGTTTCCTGTGTCAGGGCTGCGAGTCTATTAAGAAGCGATTAGGGAGGATCTCCTTCAAGTCTCCTTCACATCAGGATTCTCCCTTTTTTGGTTCAGTTAACTTGAGGTGGGAGTTGCCTGTGATATTTTCTACATTTCACCTTCTGAGGTTATGGGCACTATTCATATGCCAGATCTCCCTCTGAGATGAATAAGTACGACTTTTATGAATTTTTCTTCACTTGTAGAATTTAATTTACATAAGTAATTAGAGAGGGATGAGTTAAAACTCCTATTTAAAGGGGTAGCATCCTTTTGTTAGCCTATTGTCCAACTTTGAAACCCAATTGTTTAAAAAAGGATCTGGGCTCTTCTCCATAGGGATTTTCCTCTTTGTACTTTTGCCTTGATCTAAATCAGCCTGTTGTAAAGCAGATTTTGGGATGAGGTTTGACAAAGAATTGTTATCTAGAGAACTAAAGGGACTTCAATTTTCTCTCAGAAATGTTTGCTGGCTTCTTTTTCTGATGTGGCCGGGATTTGCTACCAGATTTATGACAATGTTGTTTAATTCATACATCAAAATAAATAAATGAAGCACTTAACTTCATTTAGTTCTTTGCGCAGTTTCCTGTGCTGTTAGGGCTTTAATGAGCCCAGCTGCTCTGTAGAGTTGCTGAGGGTGGAAGCTGGCCTGGGAGGGGAAGGAACAGCTTCGCTTTGAAGTGCTGTTGTGGCAGGATCACTAAAGCAAGGCTTCGAAGGGGAAATTCCTGTTTCCCTTCCTATCGTACTTCAGCGGGCTCGATGGCAGCAGTTAAATTAGGGACATGCACTAAGACTTTCACATTCAGCTTCTTGGCCATTTGATGCCAAGCTTCAAACGGGAACTGTGGGGAGAGAGAAAAGAAAAGGAAAGCAGAGAAAAGGAAAGGGGGGGTGGGGAAGAGGGAAGAGCAAGATGTTTGTAACAGCTCTTTACCTGCACCCCTCCCAGAACAACACCCACCCGCACTCTCTGTGCCCATCCAACACTCAGTGCTGGAGCTGGGAATGCCGAGGTTATCTGTATTTGTCAAGATTTGTTTTTCTAAGAACGCTGAAAGCAGCCACTGCTCTCACACCATAAGAGGAGAGGCAGTGCAGCTTTAGCTGTGTTAGGTAGGGAAGAGGAAGATGACTCCTCATGGTAAATGGTCTCTCATTGACATTCAGAGGGCTGCACCGTGTTTCATAGGTGTTCTAAAGTCAGGTGTTAATTCCAATTAAATTCAGTTACAGCAATTCTCCTTATCTCCCCCCAGTAATGTATTTGCTGAAAAATTATGGTCAAAGTCATTTGCGGTCTTGTATTTGCTGAGTGCAATTAGCTACCTTCTGTGTTTATATCTACACATGTGTGTGAATAAAACAATACGACAAAGGGAGACACTGGATCTCTCCCCTCTTCCCCCGTCCCATTCAAATTTGGAAATGACCTGCAAGACCCTGGCATCCAGCCCTACTCAGCAGATGGCCAAAAGTTTGGTGCTCGTAAAGATTGCCTTCAAAGAGTCCCCTTCCCTACCTGTCCTATGCAATCATTTTAGGGTGACTTACCCTCTGAATGTGCTTTTCCTCCTTATAGTTAATGAGAAGATGCTGGATAGCCACCTCAGGCGAGAAATTTAATTTTTAGATAGCTGAAGTTAGCTGAGATAAATCCCTTTAACAGTACCAAGCCTGGAGAGGCAAAGCTGTAATGTTGAATTAGCTGTTCTCAGCAAAGCACCTTCAGAAGGTTGCTTCTTACATCTCAGAACAGAAAAACTATCCCACTATCATGGAGGAAAGGAAGAAAAGAAGAGAGTGAGATAGTAGTAGCAGTGTTATGTGTCTGCTGAGGAACCTCAGCAGGATCTTCCTTCTTTTTCCTGATGAAAGTCATCTTCCTGGGTACCCACGAAGCGGATGTTAAGCAATAACAATGTCTTACTACAGGGAGACTTTTTAAAATTTTAAACTTTAAAATTGAAATTTTTAATGAATTCTAAAATTCTATCATAGCTATAGAGCAGAGTGCAATTGTTCTTGTGAGGTCTTGAAAATATCTTCTGTACTTGGACTGTGTGCCTTGTTTAAATATTTAGGGCTAAACCAACCACTGGATTTAAGAACAATCTTTTTTTTATTATTTATTTCAGGAGCAATGTTTCAGGGAGAGATGGGTTATTTTGTACCTCTGTATCAGGTTTCATGGCCAATTTTCTAGGAGCATGTAGGCAGTTAAATCGGCTATGTGTCTGCTGTTTCAAGAGGCCTAGAACTCTAATGGATCTCATCCTCTTTCTTGAATACATTATAGCTTTTATTGCACTTTAGCTTTACAGTTTATGACATGGGGAAGAGAACTGTTCTGTGGCCTGCTGGGTGCAGTGGTTTTGGAGCAGATGCTCAGCAGACCTCCTCGAACTCAATGTCTGCTGCCCACAACTGTAGGCACCTAGCCTTAGTGACTTACCTGGTCCCTTCTAGTCCTGTGCTCCTACAATCAGGTGCCTGCATTAGTACTACTGAACTCATGCCTCTTTCCTGATACATATATTGGTTATGTTTAAACACATGCTAAGTCTGGCTTGCTTTGCAGTTCTTCCATGAGTCTTCTGTATGTGAAAGAGGACAGTTTAAATAGCGGTGTTCAACAGTGTCTTCAATATTTTTTGCTAGCATGTATTCTGTAAAATTGTGGAGTAACACTGGCAATTCTTGTTTTTCTTTCTTACCACTATAATAGTCAGACAAGCCCTTGGAGTGCTTGGTTACATAGCCAAGATGGTTAGGTAATGTAAGATAATTTGCATAATTTCAAATAAAACATACTTCTTGTGTGCTTGACTTTGCAAAGCTAAGAGATCTGAAATGCTCTCTTTATCTTAAGCATTTTTTGCATTAAATTTATTCATCAGTAAAGTTTTTTGTTTTTTTTTTTAAGGGCAACTGTATTACAGATATCAAATTGCTCCCAATGGAATATTGTTTTCTGATCCTTCTAAGGGACGTCTGTCTTCTAATGGAAAGACCTAGAGGCATTCTGGAAGCTCAAAGGAGTAAATGAAAACTCTTTCCCTTTGATTTTTACACATCTGTAGTATCAAAAACTACTCGGCTCATTCTTTATTCATCTAAGTTTGCCCAAGAATCATAGAAGATGCCTTAAATATGTTCTTTGACCTGAATTACAGTACAGATAATACTCTGAAATACAATATGTTTCACAACATACTAACCAGGTAGCATCAATTTACATCATCATTTTTGCTATACATGAGTATACAAGTCTCTATCCTTTTTTGCCTCTAATTCTTTGCTTCTCCAGAAGCACTGAACCTGTTATATTCACATTCTCATGTGATGTGTACAGGTTTTGAAAATTTTAACTGAGAGTTTCTTCCTGACTCTTTTTGCTCCTTGATATTTTTTAATGCAAAGGCAAAAAGTACTTTGTTATGTATTTTTTTCCTCCCTCAGAACTTCAGACAACAGAGTAAAATTGATAGTTACCTTATAAATCTTTTCATTATTTGGGGAAGAAGAAAGAACCAAAGCAGCCAGTTTCATCATAGGCTTAATATTTCCTCCTTGGACTTTTGGTGCCACACCTATCTGTTTCTACAGTAGCCTACAAAAAAAAATTTAAATGGCATCTGTTAGGACTCCCTTCATTTTAGCTTTTCTCTTTTTCTTCTAGCAATGTTTCTTAACTCTTCTCTGTCTTATTTTATGACCTGTTCACATTCCCAGTTTATAGGATCTTTGGTCTTGGCCTCACAGACTTGTTGTCATCCTTAGATTCTCAGCATCTTCTCAAGATCTCCATTATGGCGTCTACTAGCCATTTCCATTATTTTTAATTATCCTTATCCTGCTTGAGAGAAGTAAAAAATCAACTGAAAAATCAACTGAAATCAACTACTTGTACACCTCTCTCAGCAAACATCTATATCCCTTCTCCATATATAAGCCTGTTGAATGACACATTTGCAGCTGCTGTGTGACTCCTCATTCCTCCACTCACATTATATCTCTTTTATGTCCAGTGACATTGCTTATGCCTACAACTGTAACCTTTGATCATTTCCACTTTTTTTGATCATGTCCATAGGTTTAGCTTCTAAGTTGGTTCCATACCCCTAGAAGTCTTTGCTGCTTCAGTCACTGCTAGACACATCCTCAACTGCAACTTCAGCACTCTGGTCTTTCTTGACTCTCTTAACTGTTGGTTCATTACATGCTTATGCTGAGACACAACCTTGACTTCCATATCTAAAACATGTTGAAAACTAAAGCTCTTCTCTTTCCTCTCAGAAAATAATGCTTGTCTACCTATTTCCACCTAGAGATAAAATTCTTGCTTTACAACAAGAAGAAATTCTCTTTGGTATCTACACAGTTTCAATGTATGTCATTAGATAACCATTGGCACAGTGTCCTATGCATGTGTTACGTCTTGAGTTGGTGGCTGTATCTGCAACACTAATGTCTAACAGTTCTAAAACATTTTTCTTCCATGATTTATGCAACTGCTTTTAAAACTATTTCATTTTAGTGTGTCTTTGTCTTGATGTGGCTTCTGCAACATCCAATATGAGTTGCACAGTTTAGTTGTGTGTTGTGTGAAAGAATACTTCCTTTCTGGTTTGTTTTTTTGTCCTGTTGTCTAAAAATTAAAATATAGCCCAACACCTCAACACTGTGATTAAGCCTAGACAGAAAATGCAACACTTGCTGTGAAATTATGAAAGGCACATTTGTTCAAAAGTTCAGTAACATTTTTGTGTTATTTTGGTTCTTAAAATTCTTTAACAGAATATTGTAAATAATAATTCCAGTTAAAAAATCAGTTGAAGGTGATAGTCTATGGTCAAGTTACAAGCTTCCAAAAATAGGTCTGATAGAGCATTAGCTGCTTCAGGAACTGATGCTATATACTGGTTAACCACTGATTATCTTTAGACAAAAAGGAAAGAAAGAGATTAATCAGCCATCATACAATGGCAATTAGACAGAGCTAGTAGAAACTGAAAGTCTTTTGAAATCTCTGTGGAGGTATGACAATAAGGGGTAGAAACAGCTGAATTTTTTTAAGATTATTTATGAAAAATCTATTTAAAGAGGGGAAAAAAAGACCATAAGTAAATGCATCAGGCAGGAAGACAGTGATAATGGAAACATTTATCTGGATTAAAAAATAATCTGCTTTTAGGTTTTGGTTGTTTGTTTGATTTTGTTTTTAAACAGATGTATGTGCTTGCATCCTTTTACTTCAGCAGCAAGTGGATTCATTATGATCATTAGTTTCCCGTGGTGGTGTTACATCAGGTACATTTTCATCGATACTGCTGCTAGTATCATCAGCTAATGTGAAGATTAAGGTAAACAGAAGATTATTTCCTTGTATAGTCAATATCAGTCTTAATTTCAGGGAAGATGAAGAGCCAAATCCCAAGAGGGCCTAAGCACCTACACCTCCCATTGATTCATCCTTTTCAGCTCCTCTCAGGATCAGGGTATAGTAATAATGCCACTAAATTGCTGCTTAGATCTGAATGCAGTGTTAACAGTCGTGGTTCATCAGCAAAGTTTATTTCTTTTTTTTCTTCTTCTTCCTAATCTAACCTTTTTAGTCCTTTCAGTTCATTACTGAGTCAGGAACATCATTGTCTCGTGTATTTCCTCACTGTCTGCTATCTCTTCCTCTTGCATTTAAAGAAATAGTTACTGATTCACTATAATCATTGACATTTCCTCTGCTTTCATTTTTTTCTGTACTGCTAGCTGTTTCCTCAATTTCATTATTATCAAACAGCTCTTCAGTGATAGACTGCTGTTCCTCATCTTCATATTGATAATTTTATTTTCACATGCATCATCCTGATTTTCAACATCTTCAATGCAGTCCTCAGAAGATGAGTCATTTGCAAAAGACAGATTTTCATTACTGGAGTCATCTTTAGAGTCAGAATGTGTTGGTCTATTCTCAGGGATATTGTTTGCTCCTCTGTGCCTTTCATTATCTCTTGGAAGGGATGTGCCTGATGTACTTGCTTGGTCATTATCCAGATAATTAAAATCAAATGTACTTATTTTGTAGATTAAACAAGAACATTTTTTATTATGATTGTTTGTCTTTGAAGCTTTAAAAACATCTTAGTATAAATGTTGAACTTAATTTCACTGGCTATTTAAACATTTAATGTAAGAAATATTTTCATTCAATAGGTAAAACAATGTTAATTTTTAATACGTTTGCTTCATGGAAATATATATGTTGACATAGCATCTTTTTGTAAAAAGTGGAGGAAGATACATGAAAGTGCAGGTTCTGGTAGCTTCTGTATAAAGATTGTCATTTGCATACATTACAGCAGTTACTGGTAAAGGCCAGAAATGGTAGATGGCAAGAAAGTTAAGCGTGGCTGCAAGCTGTATGTCGGTAACATTTTTAGCCAGTAGCAGGCATAGAGGAAAGGGCATATATGTCATAAATTAGTTGTCAGAGTCTGAGACTGTCCAAGCTAACTTGCCGAGACTAAGCTAGTAATGTTGACTCCTTCCACAGTCCATGGAGAAAACTTCCTGTGGGAATGTCAGTCCACATGTAGGTGTCTGAGCAGAAGATGAATTGTTGTCTGGAGCTATTTCTCTGTGTATACTGATTATGGGTTGAGCCTATATGTCAGGTTGCCAAAGCTAGGCAACTATCCTTCCCAAAGACATGTTAGATAAATTGGTGCTTCTTGCTGATGCAGAAGTCCATTCCTAACCAGTTGCTTTTGAGGGGTGTTTTCAGCCACCCATTCCTGAGAGGTCAGCTCTATTGACTAGTCACTGTTAAATGTCCTTTTATATATATATGGCACACCAAGCTTTTTCTATAAATGACATGAGGCACTTAATACTTTGACTTTCCTTGCAGCTTTCTCTCTTCATCAGTAACTGTGTTGTTGCTTTAATTGCCAGTCACACAGTTTTTTCTAAAAAAAAAAAAACAAAAAACCCTCAAGATTTTAGCAATAATTTTAGTTAAAAAATTAGTTTTCTGCTAGATAAGTTTGGCACCTACTTAGAAATAATGTTCTTTGATTTTTGACACAGTGAACATCACAGTGAACTACAACAAATGGCAAACTCTTCAACTATGGCTTCTTGCAAATGGCAATATTTATGCTAAATCTTATCAAGAGCCCATGCAAAGTTTTACAACTTTACATTCATAGCATACCCATCATTTCAGCATCCAAGCAGCAAGTGCACCAATTAATTAATATAATAATAACAATAACAATAACAATGATGATAATAATAAATCTGGTAGTGGATTATGGGAAAATATTTATAATATCTGGCTTTTTTTTTTTTAATAGATTCATAGAACCGTAGAATACCAGCTTGGAAGGGACCTCAAGGATCATCTGGTCCAACCTTTCTTGGCAAAAGCATGGTCTAGTCAAGATGGTCCAGCACCCTGTCCAGCCGATATTAAAAGTGTCCAGTGCCGGGGAATCCACCACTTCCCTGGGGAAATTATTCCAGTGGCTGATCGTTCTCATTATGACAAAAATTTTCCTCTAGTATCCCGTTGGATCCCCAGGAGTAACTTGTACCCATTACCCCTTGTCTTTTCCATGTGGCTCCTTTTGAAAAGGGAGTCTCCATCTTCTTTGTAGCCACTCTTTAAATACTGGAACATGACAATAAGGTCTCCCCTAAGGCTTCTTTTCTCAAGGCTGAACAAACCCAGTTCTCTCAGGCCTTCCTCATATGGCAGGTTTCCCAGTCCTTTGATCATCTTTGTGACCCTTCTCCGGACCCTATCCAGCCTGTCCACATCTTTGCATAGTGGGGACCAAAACTGAACACAGTATTCCACATGTGGCCTGACAAGTGCTGAGTAGAGTGGGATAATGACTTTATCTCTGCTGGTGATGCCCTTGTTGATGCAACCCATTATCCTGCTGGCTTGATTTGCTGCAGCAGCACACTGTTCACTCATACTGAGTTTGTTGTCCACCAGGACCCGCAGGTCCCTTTCCACAGAGCTGCTCCCCAGCCACGTAGATCCCAGCCTGTCCTGCACTCCTGGAAGATGTTTTCTCAGGTGCCAGACCTTACACTTGTCCTTGTTGAACTTCATAAGGTTCTTGTTAGCCCACCCTCCATCCTATCCAGGTCTTCCTGCAGGGTGGCTCTCCCTTCCAAAGTGAACGCTACACGACTCAGTTTGGTATCACCAACAAACTTCATCAGGGTACACTTGATCCCATCATCCAGATCACTTATGAAGACATTAAGCAGCATTGGGCCCAATATCAATCCCTGGGGGACCTCACTTGTGACAGGTTGCCAGTTTGAAAAGCAGCTATTTACCACCACCCTCTGGGTGTGGCCGGTCAGCCAGTTCCCCACTCACTGCATGGACCACTTGTCTAGACCGTAACATGTCAGTTTCTAGAGGAGAAGACTGTGGGAAACCATACTGAAAGCCCTGGAGAAATCCAGTGGACAATGTCCATGGCTTGCCCCACACCAACCGAGCAGGTTACTTTGTCATAGAAGGGGATCAGGTTTGTCAAGCAAGACTTGCCCTCAGTGAATCCATGGCTGCTTTTCCCAATACGTGCTTGATTTGGCTTCTGATAACCTCTGGAAGGATTCATTCCATCATTTTTCCAGGGGCTGAAATGACACTGGTGGGCCTATAATTTCCTAGATTCTTGTTTAAGCTTTTCTTGTAGATGGGGGTAATATTAGCCTTCTTCCAGTCTTCTGGGATGTCCCCTCATCTCCATGACTTCTTAGAGATTATGGAGAATGGCCTTGCAACAACGTTAGACAGCTCTCTTAACATCCTTGGGTGGATATTGTCAGGGCACATTGATCTGTAGGGGTCAAGCTCCTGTAATAGTTCACATACCAACTCTGCCTTCACGGATGGTGAGCCTGTGTTTGCATCAACCTGGATTTTTGTTCCCAAGGCCTGGAGCCCAACAGTGCTGGTAAAGACAGGTGAAGAAAATGTTGAGAACCTCTGCCTTTTCAGAGTTGTTGGTGACTAATTCACCTCTCCCTTTTTTTGTTGCATCTGTAAGGCATTTCCAAACTGGGGAAGTAGATTTAACCTATGGAATTTTATTATGTATATCTATAACACTGTTATGAAATTTGAATCAATATGTTCTATAGTACTTAATTCCCATCAGTGTCAGCCTCCCTAAAATCACTGTGCTTGTATTTTCTTGTACACATCATGTCTTCCTGACTTAATATTTCTAATACTGTTCATACAAGATGTTCTGTAGATGCAGCCTTATGGTGTTAATCATGCTTGGCTCATTCCCTTGAACTGAATCCAGAATAACCTCATTTTGCATTAGGGTTATCCTCTTTGAAGAGTCTTTACATCCGGTGGAGGGATTTGGAGTCTCAAAGAATGTGATCTAGTTAAGGCCACCCCTCTTCATGTTTTTACGTAAAGTAGGGAGGGAATTAAAGCACTGCAAAGTTTCAGTTAACAGAAGGGAACTAGTAGATTGCAGTAAGTTTTGCCAGCATCGCCATATTATTTTGTTTCTGGATATCGTAGTCATTTTTCATCTTCTTTTTGTTTACCAAATTCCTTTTTCACATTGTCTTGGGCTTTCATAAAAAAAAAAAAAAAAAAAAAAAAAGTGCAGCTTTAGATCTCTACAGTTTGAGTTACAATAGGACAAAAGATTATCCTGTGTCCTTTAATGTACATTACCATCTTGATTTGATTGCTAGGAAAAACTGATACTATGGACTGTGAAAATGAGTTCTCCTGACTTGAGGTTCCAATATACATTTTGAGGAGGAATGATCATTTCTGTGTCCAGATGCCAAGTTTTGAGGCAGATTTTTGCCAGCTTGAGTTTTTGCGCACAGCCTTGCTCTTCTGAAAAACAGGTGTTTAATTTTTCCTTCTGTATTTTACTATCTAAAAAATCTGTATTGTCTAATTCTTTGTGGGTTATATATAAGTATATATAAATGTAAAGATGGTATAGCTGAGAATAGTAATGTAAAGAAATCAAGCTCATGGCATTGACAGTGCCTGAGAATCACGAGCAGACCTTTTGTTTTTGCTGTGTCATCTTCAGTAATACAACAAATATCCTTTTCTGAAAATAATGTAGAATTCAGGGAAAGAAGGGAACATTATCTTTGGAAATATGCAAAAGTCAAACAAAATCATTTTTGGCAATAAAAAGATCTCTGAGAAAAGCCAAAAACTGTTGCTGAATTTAGTGAATGAAATGGAAACAAAAAAGTTTTACTATTTTTATTATCTCTCATTTTAAAATTTCATTTGGAATAAGAATTTGTTTCTATTTAAAAAAAAATTTAAAGAAAAAAGAAAGAAGTTAAAAAGAAGAGAGTGAAGAGAATAAAAAACTGGAGCCTGAAGCAATTAAGCCAAAATAATTTGCACAGCTCTAGTTACAAGTCAAAACTGAGTCCAATCTCATAGTAACTAGGAATTGTTTTTACATTGAAGTTGATCAAAGGCATCTGAAGGTCACTTCTTTTTCCAGTCTGGACAGTATACATGACTCCAAAACGCTCTGTTGGCATTGTCATGCCAATCTGGCCAACCAATCTGGTCAAGGACTAAGCAAATACAAAGGCTTAGCTTTCAGCTTGGCTTGAAAGGTTTTTCTAGAGCAAGCCAGGGACATTTTGGCAGGTTAACATGACTAAGACATGCACAATTCAGCACCTAATTCCAACTTTTAGTGCTAGTAACATTTAAAACAACCCAAAAGGCTAAAGTCATTTGGCATATTCTTTCTTCTCTGCCTCTAAGAAAGGGGCACTATATCCAAAATAATTCTAGAAATGCTTCCTTGTAAATGTTGTTCCTATGATTTATCCTTGAGACCAATCCTTGTCAGAATCTGGAAGGAGCCAGGTTATATAATAACAAACAGTACTGAAAATCATAGGAAAAATTTTGGGCTTTTGTGTTGGCCCCATTTTATAGCCACTATCTCCAGGATAAAACTGAGTCTTGAAGGTGGATAGCATTGCTGCCTTCAGCTTTTTTGCTGGTTGGATATGCAAGTGAAATCTTGCAAAAGGTAGGGACCTATTCTCAGGAATGGATTCTGGGCTCCATATAGCAAATTCTTACAGACCTGAGATATTTGCCTAAGCTCCCTGAAAAAGCAGAACTTAGTCTTACCCTCATGCTTAGTATTTATTACTGTTTGGGGGACTAGAGACCTAGTTCTAGGTAGTATTCTGTATATACAGAGAGAGAAGGTGGAAAGCAGAAGGAATTTTGTCCTACGCGATACTGAAAAAACTTTATCAGGTGGCTATTTGTTGTTTTAGTGCAAAAGTCCCCAGTTATCTGATCAAGAAGGAGATCCTGTGTTCAGGAAGTGACATTGGAGGTGGGGGGGAGCTGGGGCATGAAAGGCCTTGCTTGTTTTAATGACTGTTCCTTATTGTTTTGCTGCTAGCTTTGCTAAATTAACCCAGTTTGATGACTGGTCCAGCACTTGGGAGTGCCTGGATAAAGGCAGTACAATACAAATGCAAGATATTCTGAGCAGATGACTTTGTGCATCTCCTTCATTATCCCGCAAATCCATACCTCATTTGGGAAGGGAGCTGCTTTTTGTATGATTGGTGAGATGATTGATTTTCACCTGTGTTTGAAAATTTCATACATTTTTGGGAAATGAAAAATAAAATACTTTCATGATGGTCTGCTGTAAAACATTGCAGCTACTTGCCATGATGTTGACTTTCAATAAGTGAAAATTAAAGGTCTACTGAAATCATTTTGCTCCCCAGTGATTTAGAGACCCAGTCTCACCATAATTTAGAGTCAACTTTTCGTCCCCGCATAGTTCCATGATTTGCAAGCTGTTTCTGGCAGCCATCGTTGTCAAACCAATGATATTTCTTCTTCTCCTCCTCACTTTTTGGCCCTTTTCCCTCATAATTAACTTCTTCGTCAGATTTACAGCTATTTAGGTCTACCTCTCTAAAGGATATAAACTCCTGAATGAAAATACTGTGGTAAGAGTATTTTTTTAACCATTTCCTTGCCTGATATGATTGTATTTTTTATATACAAAATTAAAATAGAATTTGCCTTTCCTCACAAATGTACCATTTTATTTCATATACACCATTTTCTTAGAGAAAGTAAAACTAAGGGTTTGCATCCTCAAATTTCAGAGTAAACTGCATGTTAATAAGACTTAGAATGCAATTAGTTTTGCTCATGTACATCCTTTAATAGCAATTTGCTGTTAGTTTTTAGACAAAAATGAGGAAAACATTAAGTTAATCCCACAGCTGGGATCAAAGTGTTTGGGAAACTGCAGTTAACTTTAATCTTGTCAAGTCTCTTCATAGCAAGCAAGTAGCCTGATGCACTTGTTACAAATAACAAGTATTGTACTCTATTTGCTGCTCTATATCTCTCTCTTATGTTATATCTAGGGCTGCCCATATCTTCATGGGATTTTGTGTTTCAAAGTGGTAAAAATGCAGCAGATCAATGTAGGTTAAAATAAACATAAAATCTGTTGGGGAAGGGACAAGTAAGTCCTTTGAGGTTGTTTTTTTCTGGACCTATAGAAAAGCCCTACCTTTACCTACAATTGTACCCTGCTTTTTCCCTTTGAGACCTTTAGCAAATTTCTAGACCCAGGCCTATTGCTCTCCCTTGAACTGAGTCACTTCTTAATGTGATAACTGGGTTCATGTTTCCAGCCTTTATATTGCCAGCTGCATGAGGCCAGTTGCTTCCTGAGGTCCTCAAGAGCTTGTGTATGTTGTGTTACACATCCTGACTGAGAAGGAATGCTCCTATCATTATCTTGAGATTTAAAAACTTGTACTTTCATTATGACCTGCAGAAGCTAATTTCTGTTGAGAGAATGTGACCTAATCAACTGTGAGATAAATCTGATAATTCCACTTTAGGTTGTGCTCTTGAACACAGCTTATTTCAGAGTACTATACTTCTATAGAGTCTGTTTTGCCACCAAACTCAGTGGAAACTGCTGCTAAACAGTACGCATCATATAATACAATGCTACTCAATAATTCTGCTGCGGTGGAGAGTTTTGAGCCCATTCCTCAGTGACCAATACACTTGTTCATCTTAATCAGCACCATTTGGTACCTTATGACTTTCATTAACAGTCCTACAATTTAACAAGTAGGATGGCTTACCAAGATACAAAGTTGGATTGAGAGATAGAAGTTTTAATCTGTTTTCCACCCCTGGAGATGTTAGCACGTGCGTTCTGTAATCTGAAAATAAAATGCTTATAATCTCATAGACAATGTATGAAATAAACCACAAACTTGTTCTCGTAGGCAAGAAAAAGCTGTGTTCTGTCCCCATTATTTGAATTACTGCAAACCACTGCCATGAACCATGTCCCGATTGTGTTAGTTGCTGGACAAAATCTGAACAAAAAGTTGATGATGGATATAACAAGTTCTGAATCAAAACTAAAAAACCACAACAGATTGATATAGACAGATGAGGGGGTAGAAGGAAACAATAAGTCAGTGTGATGAGAAGTGTTGCCAGCACTACCAAACTAACTGCTCTCAGGTCCTTCATAGGCCTTGCAGCAAATGGATTTGAAGGTGGATGTTTATGGAGACCTCCCAAGCATGAAGGGTAGCATGAAAGAAAGTGTTTGAGGATGCAACAAATGAATGATGGGCATGGGCATCGTTCACTGGATGGTGCTGCGAGCTGACACTCTGAAACAGAGAGGGGAAAAATAGTATGGGGGCTAGACCATGAAGGGCCTAGTTAGTAAAAGATGTAGTTAGGGGAGGGATTTATGAAAAGAGGTGATATGGTCAAAACACAAGCCTAGAAAAATGGAAGGCTTGCATTTGTCATGAAATGTTGCCATAATCAAAGACTGAGAGGATGAAATCCTGGGCAAAAATTCCTAGTTGTGTGAATAAGTAAGGAAGGCTGTGTTTTAAGAAAATATGCTTAGAAAATCTGCAAAATTTAAGTATAACTTTCACCTGAGCGATAAACATGACATTTGGGGTATAGACTGAAGTACTGTCCAGAGAAGCTGAAAAGGAGTAGCAGAGATAGAATAAGAATGTTTTAGCCCTGTTGAACCGAGATGACAGAAGGGCATTTAGAAAGTGGTGTTGGAAAGAGGAAAATCAGTTTTGCTGGCAAGATGTGCTAGCTATGACTTAACTGCATACATCTCATCACTGAATTTGCATTTGTGGGTGACATTTCCTTAAAGCTAGGGTAGCAGGAGCCCATGTACCTTTATAACCCTTCTCCATCCCAAAGGTAAAGGCTGCATGAGAGACTCTAAAAAAACCAACCAGACTGGCAAGACAACTAAAGAAGTAAAAGGACTAGGACAGCAAAGTGTCTGGGTGATCAAGGGAAGACACGATTTGAAGATGACTGAGGAGTAAACAAAGGTTGAGTCTGAACTTTGTTGGTGAGGAAACAGAGGCCATGGGGAAAGAAGTTTCAAGAGGGCAATTTTAGAAGTCTAACATGGATTTGGAAGAAAATTCTAAATGATAACTATAAACACTATGTTTGGTTAGGTTAGAGATGAAGGGGAAGAGCAATGCCAGGCAGAGATGAGTGGGAGGCATAAGATATGAGAAGTTTCAGCACTGGTGACTACACATTACAGGAGTTCAACGGAAGCTTTAGATGTGGTCATGTTCTGGTAGCAACACACAGTAATTCTTGTCACAGCAGGCTGTAACTGGCTTTGCTCTGTTCAGACCCTGATCCCACAGCAATCCTAAGTGAAATTCATTTGTCTAAGATGTATATGCTGTTAAGTAAAACAGGTTTTCTAAACCAAATAGTGAAATACTGGAATGTGCTAGCAATTCAATAATAGTACATCATCTTTTCTCTTTATAGTTTCACTATAATTTTTTTCAGAGCTTTATTGAGAAAATCAGGCTTAGTGGGATCATCTGTTGTATTCTTATTTATATTTCACAACAGATACACTTAAAATTCCAACTTTCCTTAGAAAAACTTAAAAATTAAATCTGAAAGCTGCTACAAAACAAGAAACACTTTTTCTCTGGCATAAAAATTCAAAAAGCCAATTTTAAAAAATCACTGTACTGAAGTTATACAATTAGCAGCTTTCAGTTTGACATATTTCATACTTGGAGATGTTTCCTTGAAATTTTTAAAAAACATTTTATATAACAAGTTAAATATAAACCTTCATGGTGATTTAGTAGCATGAACAGAGATTAAAACTTTAAAGACAATTGTAAATGTGATGCAGTTACTGAATACGTGACTCTTTGAAAACATAATTCTGTAATATCGGAGTTAAATGTCAGAACTCTGCTTTTACCCCTGTATGGTGTAGTTGGCCCATGTTCAATGACACTAAGGGAACAATGCTTCATTGTATCATTTTAAATACATTTTCCTTGTGGTGTGGGGGGGGGGGGGGGGGGGGGGGGGGGGGGGGGGGGGGGGGGGGGGG
>JANZLQ010000008.1:17595247-17627249 GCA_026212715.1 Elanus axillaris
GGGGCCCCCCCCCCCCCCCCCCCCCCCGCCAAACATTCAGCTCTAAACAGACCCATTACTGTGTGGTAAAAGCCTGCTAGTCTGAAATGTACAATGAACTAAAACTCCCACCTTCTTTCTGGAACAAAATAATGAACTAAGAAGTTGAGGCAGTGTTCAAGATAAGGGATTTGCTTGTTGAATAACTGGCTTGATAAACTACTGCTGAATACACATTGCCAAAGAAAACCTAACAATGCTAAATATAAATTAAAACAAAAGCTATTTAATTTTTTTTTCAATTTGCTTTTGAATTTTTAAGAATGGTACACATGCATGTATACTTTACTATCTACAGTTTTTTCTTTTCTTTTTTTTTTTTTTTTTCCTTTTCTTTATTATGGTCCTGGATTACTGCTTTTTATCTGGGAACACCGAGTGCAGTTTCTACAATGGTAATAGGTGAGAAATAGATGTGGCAACTTTTCTTCAAAGTCAGCTCTTGGGACATCAAATTTATGTACTTTACTGCTTGTCACACTAAGGATTTCTGACTCCTTTGTAACACCCAAGTTTAGCATGGAAATACTGGGAGTCAGAGGATAAGCATAAAAGCTGAGGAGCCTTCCTTCCCTTCATCCTTTTGAAGAAATTCCCTGATCTTCTCTTGGCACCCAAATATTGTTCATTTTCTTTCCGTTTGCCATTCCACCTTTTAAATTCCTTAGCAGAGGGTGATTTAAGATCATGATATTTCTGCTTCATTCAGGCAAAGCAACCCAACTGCAGGTGTTCCCTGGTAGGCCACTTCACTGCTTTAAAATTATTATGCGACTCTCTCTGCATCATGTCACCAGAAAGATCCAGACTCCAGGACTGGGCAGAGCCACAAGCTGTGCAACTTGATCACACCACCGAGCACAAGGCACTCTCCAGGGCTTGGGCACTGGGCACAGGGTGTTAGCTATGGGTACCGCTCTGTCCCACCCCAGCAAATCAACACCTGCAGATTCTGGTTTCACATAGACATTGGATTAATACCAATCTGTCTTTCTGCTTCTTTGCACCAGCATAAAAAGGAAGATGGCTAAGCATGTGGATTCTTAGCTTATTTTTAGCTTATTTTAAATTTCATAAACTATACTCACAGATTTTTCTCCTTTTTAGCATTTTCATAGTAATACCTTCTCAAAACACTACTCAGGCTCTTAGGTCCAGGCAGGTTTTTCCCAGAGGCTGTCAGTCAGGTTTGTGCATCAGACTGCACATCTTATACTGCAGCACGTATTCCTGAAGTACAACAGGCAACATCATGCCAGCAAAGTTCTCAACATGTTTTCTCATCTGCTTCACCTCTTTATTATAGATGTTACAGCCACTTTACTTGCTTCTCCATATGCATTAAATAGAGGAAATCAAGGAAGATCATTCCATAGAAATTGCAGAGTGAAAAACAAATGATAGAGAGTCCAAAGTATTAATTATGAGGATTTGATTGTTCAAAGAACTGAGCATTTCTGTTTCCTATTGATATCAGTGACACATGTATACCATGAAGGCCTATTTTCCCAATATCCATGACTCTTATGAAAGCTTAGGTTTTATTGTAATTTAGAATATAGGCTTTTTTGCTTATATATCATTCTGCTCTTTTATAAGTGGCTTAAAAGGTAGCCCTACATTGATAAGAATAGTGGGTAATGAGAATGGGACATAATACTTGCTGTTAAGTGTCTAATTTCCACCCACTCCACCTGCATCTCACCTCCCTCCTCATCACTGGCCTAACTTCTTATCATAATACTAGGCAGCATAGGAGAGGAAGGGATGACACTTGGCTCCTTCCCTTGCTGAGTAAACATGCAGCAAGAATCAGGTACAGTAATATTATTTTTATTATTATTCTACCTAATTAAGCTGAAATGTGTGCATTGAGCACTAATGAGCTTGCTTGCTGGAGATACAAATGTTGCTTTGTGTTATTATCCTATATTTGCAGGTTTTCCCTCAGAAGTGGAAATTCTGGAACTGAAATTCTCTTAAGAGGTAATAAGTGCATTGGCAACAGACAGTAAAGCGTTTTGTCCTGCTTGTGCAACCTATGGTTTTGGTCAGTGTCTCTTCTTTTTCCCAAAAGAATGATTACATTGCACCATTGCCATCTCTGCACAGATTGACTTCTGTGTAAGATTTCTGAAGCTGATGTAGAGTCTGTAGTACTTCTGTGACTCTAATAACAAAAGAGCTGGGGTTTGCACAATAGCTGCATTGATTTCCATCCTCTACTTTGCATCCAAAGATACAGGAGAGGGCACGCAGAATGGTAAGGGAAAGAGACCTTTCCTGAGTTTATTCTCTTCACCGTGTTGTTCCTACAGTCTGCTGCCAGAATCCTAAACCCTATGACCAAGTGAAAATCTCTGCCTAGCAGCTGGATTTACTGGGAAATAATCCTACATATCATTCCAGCCACTATTAGTAAAGGATTAGTAAATCTGTCCTGTGTGGGTTCTTAGTCCAGATTCACCATGAGTGCATTCAGGCACAGTGAGTGGCACTGACTAACAACTGCCATACATTGGTTTTGTCATAATCTTTCAGAAGTAGAAGTCAATGAAACAGGAAAAAAAAAAGTTGTAAAATGTTTTTAAACAGTATTCATGTATTCATATGTATATTAGTTTATGTCAGAACAAGTACATCAGTGGAGATAAACTCACATTTGATTGAAGAAGGTGAAATATGTGGTGCTTCTTCTTTCTGTGGATGCTATTTTATGATTCTGGAACTATCTGAAGTCTTCTGAAAAGTGAAGTTTTACTTATGTTCAAGGAAGTTCAATTGTGCCAAAGAGGAAAACTGCCTTCATCCATTTGCTTTACGTGATATTCTAGTATGCCTAAGTCTGAACAATAAAGTAGGGAGCAGCAGAAACATAAAATGCGTTTGCAGTGATCAGTATAACGTAAGTAATATGTGTTGTTACATATCTTTTGTACTTAGGTGCTGAAGTCTTTATGTCCAAGTATCACATTGCTGTAGTGTAAGCGAAATGTGACAAATGTGAATAATTGAGGCCAAGCCACAATTTTCTAGGATGAAATGGAATCATTGAGCCAGCTGGAGAGAGAAGAAAGCATTTTTCATGAGCTTTGCCAGATAGGCTCTAAGGAAGCTTCCCTGAGGCTGCACCAGGAGCCATAAATGTCTTTGCTGGAAGATAAGATTTTTAGTATCTTACACCAAGCCTTTTCAGTTGTCATCCACACTGCCAACCATGGGCCTTAAAAAAATCATGAATCAGACTCCTAAACAACTTGGAACTGACTTAAAAATGATAATATATGGGAAGAAATTTGGGTTTATATATCTTACTGAGCTTCTAGGTTGTTTCATGATTCCCCTTCCTTTAGCATTCTTTAAGGGGCTTAGCTTTCATTAGAAGAAAAAGAATAGGATTATTTTATGATACTCTGGGTTCATGAGAAAACCCCAGAGTTCTGGAGGCTGGAGTGAAAAATGTGGGGTTCACTAGCATTACGAAGGGGCCTGCACAGGTCCGATTCCTCTGTGGTCTAATTAGTTAGTCTTTAAGTGGACAACCCTGGGGAAAGAGAAGGAAGAAAGTTGTGAAAATAACAGGTAGGGAGTAGCTGCTTGTTTGGAGGGCATAAAAATTTCTATTGCTCTTCTTTCACAAATTTTATCACTAGGTGAACAAGGGTTGAAGAATTGGGTGATCATGCTACAGCATCTCTAATACATTCAGACTTCTGCTGTGTAGTTTGAAGCAATCTAGCAGACGCTGAATTATGTCAAAACTTATTGTCATGACAAAGACCATAAAAAATGGAAAATGAGACAATTAAAGACCCCATGACAAATTTTATAACGAGTATAGAAAATAACACAAAGGTAATCCATAGTATTATCTTTTCAAGGTTCTTCTTAGATGTTGTAAATAGGGTTTATAGTACTAGCTATTTTTTTGCTACTTTGCCATCAATCACCCCGAGGCATCACTAAACTGTTACTTATCTGCTGACAGGTAAAACGAAACTTTAGTGCTGATATTACCGAAATTTTATTAGTGAGCATCAAGAGCTCAATAGTAACCAAGAGAGAAAAAAGCAAACTTTGTTAAAATATTATGTTGAGATTTTTAGATTGCTCACTTTTCTTTTGTTCTCATGGCAATGTTTTTTCTTGAATCACTTGAACTGACCGGGAAGGGAATAAAATTGACCTTTCAGCTACCAGTCATGGCTGACAATTTTTGTTGTGCGTTGCTTATTTGAGTAAGCATTTTTGTTGTATTGTTACCCGATATCTAGAGAAACCTCGGGTTTTGGACAACTACACTTTTGTAATAGGTTTACAATTTTTGTGGTTTTCTTTTAGGTTTCAAGTGTGTCCAAATTCAATGCAGGAAAATGTTACAGTACTTAACAATTAATTATTTGAAATTAAAGTATGTCACAATTTATGTCACTAATTCTTATTACTAATTCAACAGACCTTTTGCAAGAATCCTAAGCTTCTCTTTTCATGTTAACTTTGGTAACAATTGCAAAGAAGATAACATTATCTCAAAGGTAAGTATTGCAGAGAACAACAGTGGTTTAAATAGTGCCACCCAGTCAGGAAGAACCCTGAGACTGTGAATTGTACTAAACACAGTTGAAATGGGGGCAAATTGCTATTTATAACCACCTAGGTAATCTGTTGGTGAAGGTCCCCTGGAAATATACCTTGCCCAATCTTCTCGTCTAGTTCAGCACAAAATGAAGCTGGCTGAATTTCACCATAGTCTGTCTCTGCAAGCATAAATTTTAAATATATTGAAGCTTTATTTTTGCTTCATATTTTTCTTTGAATAAAGAAGACCAAAAATCAATCATATATCTGGGATTTAGCTGCTTCAAATAGAGGTCAACTGAGTAAGAGCTGGCTTGGTGTTAAAGATAATCTACAATGTCAAGGTAAATGTTTAAAGCAAGCAGTTTTTAAAATACTGATTTTAATAAGATGCGTGACCCTGATGCCTGTTATTTAGTCTTGCACATCTTGCTAACATTAGCTTTTCTAGACTTGGCCTGCAGAGAAGCTACTGTCATTTGCTTCAGCAGCAGATGTACGTATTAATTTTCTTCATATAGCAATTTCTCAGCATACCAAAGTTCTGTTCTCCTGCTTGATCCAGTGACAGGCTCAGCCTGCTATTATATCTAACTGAAAATTAAAATTGTTTTATTACCTCATTCTAGAAGTCCAGCTTTTAACTAGTGTAGTTGTTCCTTTGTAATTTACTAGTGATATACACATATGATATGTTGTAGCCCTTTCAATAATGTCTTACCTTTGACTTCTGGTGCTTCTGGAGGCATGAAAATACATACATTTTAAAGACAGTACTAAATTGAGATAGCATATGTAAATCAGCATGTACAGAAGACAAAGCCAAAGAACCTTACGATGGTTCAAGTATCAGCAAGAAATAAAACTAAATTAATCTTGTAAAAATTAGTTTGAAAGATAAAAAGAAATAGTCTAAAATGTATGGATAAGAAGACAATTTGGATAAAACCTGAGAATACTGAATTCTGTGGGAGCTTTGCCATTTAATCAACTCAGCCAATACTTAGCCCCTGGCAAGTAATACTCAAGGAGATCAAGGGATGGTAGATGGCAATAAACTAAGTATGAAGTTGTTTGAAAAAGTTTGCTTATGTAGGCACGTTGGTATGTTGGATGCGTAAATATCTCTGTTAAAGAATCCAATCCAAAATAACATATTCTGTAATTGGTACCTCAATGCACTTTAGCTCCTGCTTCAGCCACGTCATTCATTTTGAACAATGCACTTATCTGTGTGCTATTTTTTGTGATTCATAGTCAAGGGTGAACTGCAGTTAGTTGGGATATGCTGAGCACAGCAGTGTGAAGAGGACTGTGCAGACCTTTATGTGATCAGTGCTTCCTACTACAATATTTGCAGTGCCTTTTGAAGTAGACACCAGTCTACTATGTAGTTCACATTGTGTGCTTTTCCTGATGGAGGACTTCTGGTTTCTATTCACAGAAGGCTATGGTTTCCCTCACGTGCTGTTCTGCTGTTCTCTGTTTGCACCTGAATGTCAAAAAGTTGGTAAGTCATGTTCAGTGCACCATGTCTTCAAGAGGACCTTGAAGCCCTTTCATAGAATCATAGAATAATAGAATTGTTTAGGTTGGAAAAGGCCTTTGAGATCATAAAGTCCAACCGTTAACCTAACACGGGCAAGTCCACCACTAAACCATGTGCCTAAGTGCCACATCTACACATCTTTTAAATACCTCCAGGGATGGTGGTGCAACCACTTCCCTGAACAGCCTGTTCCAATGCTTGATAACCCTTTCCAGTGAAGAAATTCTTCCTAATATCCAATCGAAACCTCCCTGGTGCAAACTGAGGTCATGTCCTCTTCTCCTATCACTTGTTACTAGGGAAAAGACACGGACACCTACTTCCCTACAACCCCCTTTCAGGTAGTTGTAGAGAGCAATAAGGTCTCCACTCAGCCTCCTTTTCTCCAAGCTAAACAACCCCAGTTCCCTCAGCCACTCCTCTTAAGACTTGTTCTTTAGGCCCTTCATCAGCTTCATTGCTCTTCTTTGGACACACTCCAGCACCTCAATGTCTTCCTTGTAGTGAGGGGCCCAAAACTGAACACAGTACTTGAGGTGAGGCCTCACCAATGCGGAGAACAGGGGAACAATCACCTCCCTGCTCCTGTTGGCCACAGAATTTCTGATACAGCCCAGGATGCCATTGGCCTTCTTGGCCACCTGGGCACACTGTTGGCTCATATTCAGCTGGCTGTCGACCAACACCCCCAGGTCCTTTTCCAGCAGGCAGCTTTCCAGCCACTCTTCCCCAAGCCTGTAGTGTTGCAGGGGGTTATTGTGACCCATGGGCAGGACCTGGCACTTGGTCTTGTTGAATCTCATACAATTGGCCTCAGGTCATTGGTCCAGCCTGTCCAGATCCCTCTGTAGAGCCTTTTTACCCTCACGTGGATCAACACTCCCTCTCAACTTGGTATCATCTGCAGACTTACTGAGGGTGCACTTGATCTCCTTGCCCAGAACATTGGTAAAGTTATTAAACAGAACTGGCCCCAACACCGAGCCCTGTGGAACACCACTTGTGACCGGCTGCCAACTGGATTTAACTCCATTCACCACAAGTCTTTGGGCCCAGCCATCCAGCCAGTTTTTCATCCAGTGAAGAGTATACCTGTCCAAGCCATGGGCAGCCAGTTTCTCCAGGAGAATGATGTGGGAAATGCTGTCAAAGGCTTTACCAAAGTCTAGGTAGACAACATCCACAGCCTTTCCCTCATCCACTAAGCAGGTCACCTTGTCATAGAAGGAGATCGGGTTAGTCAAGCAGGACTTGCCTTTCATAAACCCATGCTGGCTGGGCCTGATCACCTGGTTGTCTTGTATGTGCTGTGTGGTGGCACTCAAGATGTTCTGCTCCATAACCTTCCCTGGCACCAAGGTCAGACTGACTGGCCTGCAGTTCCCTGCATCCTCCTTCCAGCCCTTCCTGTAGATGGGCATCACATTTGCTAACTTCTAGTCAACTGGAGGATGTTCCTTGAAGCCCATCTCTTCACAGCTGTGCCTCATTTCCCAGATAGACTCACAAGCGTATTACAGGACTGCTTGTCATACCACTCTGGTTTTTAGCAACTATATAAACATATTGGTGATGGAATTACTCTGTGTGATCAGTGTACCTCCTATACAACATCCAGCTCTCCCACAGATAGTGCCATGGAAGAAGCACAACATCAAAGGTGCACTTACTTGTTGGATTCTCAAAGCAGATATGGCATCCATGAAGGCAGAGGACTGGAAATTTTCCTGAAATTTTTTATTCTTTTTGTGAAAAGTCTTTAGTCTCTTATAGGAAGAAGTTCTTATCATGATCAAATGTTTTTTATTGGGAAAATTTCCTAGGAGTAAAATCTGTGGTGAAAAGAAGAGAATGAAAAGACACCTTTGTTGAGATCTAGTGGACAAATATTGTCTTCTCCTCAGCTAGGCAGGACCTTTTAAAATGCAAGCCAATTGAGTCAAATGTGAGAATAGAAAAGCCTGGGGATGGTTTTCCCTGAAAACTTAATGGGGGTGGAGGCCTGGTAGGATGGTAAGATGAGAAATATTCTGTCATCTCCTTTTGCTGGGCAGAGATACAACTAGAAGAGTGAAATGGGGACATCTAAATAAGCCTTATTTCCAAATATGTCTTAAATATTTTGGGATGTATTCTGTTAAAAACAACTAGACAATAAACACAGAAACACAGTGAGATTTACAGTCATGTTGGAAAAAACATGGCAAACCAGGTTTGCCTGTCATGCCCAGAGCATATATTAACTGATATTGCCTACATTCTTGGTCTGAGGAAGAACTGAGTAAACTTTTTTTTTTTCTCAATTGTTTTCTGTAAAAGAAAAAAGAAAGAGTCCACTGGTACTTTTTTTTGTGGCAAAGACACCTTTATGTCATGGTCCCCATACCAAAAGTACTGAGTCCTTAAGGTGGTCTAGCAGCCAGTAGCGGAGCAGTTGTGTTGAGCTCAGCAAGCAGGAGCAGCTAGTAGTGATCATGTGCAGTGGAAATAACTATTTAAAATGGCATAGATATTTAACAAAGTTACAGGACCTGCTGAAATGTATTTTCTGACCACTTATTTTTCTAAAAGTGCTTGAGCCAGTGCTGGGGTTTTTAAAGTGTTTTACTCTGCTCCCTGAAACTGAACCTGCAGAACTGACTGTGGAAGACTCATGAAAATTTTGTGAAAGGCTCCCAGTTTATGACAGTAAGCAGAGTAGGTAGGATGTTCCTTTGAAATAAAAATTACTGGATTAAGGTGTAGGTTAGAATTTCAGAAACTGCTACAATTTATAGGAAAATCCCTTAGCCACCAGGCTGTTGGGTTATTTTATGTGGTTAGTACTTTTCTTTGAGAAAAAGGAGAGATCCTAAAATGGTATGGGATATGTTGAATTTTTAGCAGCTAAACCCCCCCATTTCATTTTTTCTTTTACCTGAGCAGAGGCAGGATTTAGTCCCTTAGATCTAACAAAGTGAATGTTTGGACAATTTGTATCATGAATCATCTGATTCAGCACGGTAATCGATAAGAAATGCCCTTGCACAGTAGTTCAAATAATCTATTTCATATTGGAGGTCTACATAAGAAATATTGAAAAGAATTAAAGACCATAGTTTATAAAGTGAAATTAATTTTGGAAACTGGAAATGCAGTGTGTTTCTTGGGACAAAACATCCTGAAATAACTGTTGGATTCACAAGTAGCTCAAACTTAATGTCTCATGCTAGGGCCATGAAGAGATTTAAGTGTGTCTTGTGCCTTTTTTTGACAAGCCAGGAGTATATCAACTGTGTCTCAGCAGGACCAGATTAGAGATACTAAGAGCCTAACCCACGGAATGATTTGAGGTCCCCACCTGTAGAAATTAAAATGCATAACTGTCGTAACTCTTCCCATGTTCTGTAGCAGAGGCAGCTCCAGTGCAGTACCTCACCCTCCTATTTGGTGTCTGATATGTCTAATTTGCCTCAACTGTCCAGGCTCTTGCTATGATTCATTTTCTTAATATGTGTTTATCCTCACAGAATTTTTTTCTGCTTTACATAGAGAAGCAGCTCTTTCCCCTGCTGAGATACAGATACTGGAAAATCTGAAGTGTAGAAATTAGATTCTGAAATAGTGAAATTAATCAGTATATTCTGTACTTTGCTGCTGAGAACTGTTAGGATTTTAGACATCATAAATGCATAGAGGGGTTCTGTTTCTTGCATCCTGTTTGGATAGCTCTGTGATTCTCACTTTTCCCTCCACCTTTACATCATGTCTCAACAGTAGCTTCAGTAATGGATTGACTCTTCCTTGGCTTCAGATTTAACTTGCATCTGCTCGTTTTTCTCCTGTTTCCCTCACTACCCACAATAGCTGTTCCAAATATTACTTCCTTTACAGGTCTGACAAATGTTAATTTTGTTTTTAGCACAACTTTTGTGGTACTCAGGGCTTTTCTTAAGTGTCAGGTTCCTATATTCAAACTCTTATGAGCAGATCTTAATTTTCATTCCCGTTACTTAACAAGAAAAATGAAGGAAATAAAAGAGCGAGTTTTCAGCACTTATGAATGCAGAGTAAAATTGAAAACTGCAACTTAAAAAGGTATAAACCTGAAGTCAATCAAGAAAGTCAAGGTATATTTAGACTAAGATGTCTTGGTTCTTGATGATCTAGAGTGGGAACCTACTCACAGCATGCTGCAGTTCCTTCCAGGAAAGGCACTTGGGAGTTCTACCAGCAGAAGCAAAGGTCCACTGGGAAAGAAAGGAACAAAACATAGGCACTCATGTCTTGCATTCGTAAAGGTTTGGAATGTGGCTAGGACACTGAGTTGCTCCCAGATCCCACTTTATACTTAGTCAAAAGTTACCAGCTATACCCCCACATCAATTTCTTGCTGTCGTCCTCACCACCACCACCAGCAGCCCATTACCCATCCCTTCCAACCTTCTGATTACCCCCACACCTAGCTCTTGTCCTAAACATCTTTACCCACATCTCCTGACATTGAAATCTCCTTTACTTTAAATGAGTTTAAAATTCAAATGGCTTCTTAATAGATGCTAGTGAAATGCAATATTGCCACCATTTGTCTTTGATAAAATACCATTTGTCATTATTGCTAAGGCCTCTGTTCCTCCTCCCCAAAGTCTGCTGACAGGAAGGAGGTGTTATTGCTGCCTTTGCTTCTGTCAAATGTGTTTTGTTGTTGCTTTTGTTTTAAAATTTTCCTACCTTTAGGGCTTGCATGGATGATGTCTGAAGGTGGTACTGCTTCAGGGTTGGGAGTTCTACCCCTCTACTTCACCCACCCCTAAAGGTGTTGTGAGACTGAGAGAGGTAGAACCCATTCCTTCTTTGCTAATGCTTTGCCCTTCACAAAATACAGAGCAGGAGCAGCACAATACTTGTAATGCTCTTGAGTGTTTTAATGCTGCCTTCAGAGATGAGAAATTCATTCCTTTACCATGTTTTCTCCCAGTGACTGATCTCTTTAAAGCTAGCACACTGCAAGAAGGACAAGGGAGCTCTGTGACTTGCTCTGTCTGCCCAGCTAGCAAGGCTGTTTGTGCTTTCTGTTAGTGTATTTTTACACAGGAAAGCATATGATCACCAGCAAGTAGTAACGTAGGCTAGGCACCTTAGGCCGCCATTTACTTTAGGAAAGTCAACGTTAGCAAATGGGTTTTCTAAGGCAGTTGCTGCAGCAGTGTCTTTTCCTGTTTTCCCTGAGGGAAACAGCCCATAGAACCATTTTGTGAACTTGAGATTCCTGACCAAGGGAATTTCAGTGAAGATTTAGTGTTTTACAGACACAAAGGTTTCAGACTGAAGTACTTTGAGTAGAAAAATGAAGCATTCCTGAACACATACAAAGAAAACACAGAAGGCTGAGGTTTTAAAAGTATAGTTTTTCAGTTTTCCCACACACTGTTTTCACTATAAAACCACTTTTGAAATAAAAAAATCCACACAATGTTTGGGAGAGGTCTCTATATAGATATATCTGTATCTACAACCAGAACATGGCTGGAGAGCTTGGAATTTCTTCCTTTATTTAACTATGTCTGTTAAAGCGATCTGCCAACTGATGTTAACAAAATACTCCCACTGGTTTCACTGTGTGATGGATTGAGCCCTGAGGGCTCTGCGTGGTCACGCAGTCAGGTACTGACTAGTTGTGTGTGTCTGCTAGTTTATTTTTTTTTATCCATCTAACCTTGCCACACAGAGAGTGTTGGTAAGCCACATAATGGAAAGCATGTAAAACTAGTTTTCAGTAGAATATAGCCCTTGTGGGTAAGTAATTTAACTCTCCTCACGCAAGTACTGTGTTAGAAACAATATTCAGCATAAACTGATTGTATAGATAGCCTGATTGTAAAGCAAGATTAATATGAAAAGGCAAGAAGTCTGCAATAAAACGTACTAACTTAAATCATCCACATTTGTGTACAAGCATTCATATTTAGCAACAGTCCCAAGGCTGAGATTAAAGCTGTTTGGTAGGTTACTTCAAGGCCTTTTTATTGCTAAATCTTATTATGTCTCTAAAATGTAGAAATTAATCACCTGTCATCAAAGCTACAGTGGATTATTGACTTCTAAATGTCTCTACAAAGTGATTCATGACAGAATGAAACAGGAGACTGAACTAGCACTGAAATTCTTTTTGCATGTGATAAAAAGGGTCTATTAAAAGTGTTTGAACAAATGCTGGCTATTAGGTAATCATCACAAAGGATTTTGTTATCAAAACGTGGTGCTTCTTGAATAACCTTATTCAGTTAGAGAGATTTGCAACACCAATCCTCTAATGGGGAAGTTATCTGGAGAATTTAGATTGTTCATCCTAGAAGCCTGACATTAGGTAAACTGTAGCAGGATTTTCTGAACTACCTGCAAGCCAGTGATGGTGAAGTGTTGTTTGCACTTGCTCCCAGGTATTTTAGCCCAAAATCATATGGGTATTCCAATTCAGAAACACCGGGTTATGACAAGACAATTTCTTACAATTTGGATATTTTGCCGTATATTCAACACCAGTTTTTCTCTGAAAGAAGTCAAAAAATACCACAAGGATATACTGCTGAGGGGAAGAGCAATCTGGCTTTCGATTAAGTCAAAGTGTGTTTCTTAAAGGACCGATAACAACTCCCATTCAGTTATAGCTATCATGCAGCTGGATAGCTGTGACTGTGTGGTGTGATCTGGGGATGCAAGCTGCATTGGCTGATGTTTCTGGGAGAAGTCTGTAGATCCTGGATTGCTCCTGATAAACCTGTGTTTGTCCTACTCAGAGCTCCTTCTGGAAACCAGAAGGGAAGTCCTCAGTAAAGGTGTGCTGATACACATTTCTTCTCTCAAAAGGGAAGCAATAAAATTATTTTCTAAGAAAAATCAATATGGAGAACATGTTGATTCTGGACAAATACGCTAGGTGTTTTGCTATAAATATTAGAAGGCCAGGTTTACAGCAAATGTCTTTGGAAAGGTAATTTTTCAATGGATTTTCAGAGTTTCCATCAGTCCCATTATGTGTCTGCAGAGCATGCCTCAGTTTTCTGCTTTCAACAGGCAGGGTGCTAGGCTGAAGGGTATTTTCCCCAAAAAATTTCACAGCATGTGCTCTCACATTAACTCTTTGCAGGCTGGCAACAAGTGTACCCTAGTTCATCTATTCCTTACACATAAGACAGACACTCACTGAATTTTCACTTAGAAAATTTTCACCTAGAGAGCTTGGCCTAAAAAGTGACATTGCTCTCTAATACAAGTTAGGGGAAAATGACCATTATCCTTTGAGGTATGAGATTGGGGAAAAGAGACAGTATAATTGCAAAAAGTAATGAAACATCAGGTTTTTTTCATCTATGTGCAAAACCAGAATTTCTCTCTAGCTGTTTTTAGCACCCCTCATCTGCAAGTTTTTGGGCATGTCTTAGCTGTGAAATCCAACAGTCTTGAGTTCTTAATGACATCCTGCTTTGTGATGGCTTCCACAGGGCTCAGTAACTGCATCTTCCTCTACCCTTGCTTCTATTTTCCACATCGATTTTACAGAAAAATGGTGACATTGATTTGGATAAAAATGAAAATGCTTTTGATGGCACCATGTGGAGTCAGGCAATTTGGGCACTTAAAATGATTACCCTTGTTCAATCTGACCTGCTCAGGCAGGGATCTGTGTGTGCATATGTTTGTGTTTGCCTGCTTCCTGTGTGCTACGAATGGCTTTTTTTGTAAGCGTTGGGGTGCGTAAAGGGTTTTCTCCCCTTTGCTCCTTGTCAACTTGCTGCCTCTGTCCTCACTGTCCTAGCTGGGTTGTTCATTTTTAACTCCTACAGCTTCATTGTGACGAAGAATATTACATGAGACCTCCTGAGATGTGCATACACGCTGTGCATGCATACTATGTTCTCATGGTCCCTGCAGAGACCCCAGATTTTTGATACAGAGAATATAAACAAGTCGCTCCACCTGGACATTCCAGTGCGAGCAAGTGTTTTCTGTTCTTTTTCCTGTCCCCCTCCTTTTTAACTGACATTCCTATGTTTAATACTTAAATGCAGATGAAAACATTGCTGTTACTGAGTTCTTATGAAGGTGTTTGCCATATTGCCAGGATGCACAATTTCAACAGTTGCAGAAACAACTGTTAGAGTCACATACATGTTGGCTGGAAGGGAGATCTAGTGGTCATCTAATGCAAACTCCTGCTCCAAGTGTGGCTATCACCAATGCTGGAGCACATCAGCCAGGGCTGTGTCTCACTGAGTGCTGAAGATGTCTGGGGATGGAGGTGCCACAACCACCCTGATCAACCTATTCCCTCTAAACAAAGTTTTTTTCCCTTAATACCCATCTGGAAATTTGCAAGCCACAACCTGTGGCCCTTGGCCTTTGTTATTGCCTGCCACTGACAGAAGAGTTTGGCTTCCTTGTCTTCGTAACTACTCCTCAGGTAGTTGTGTGTTGCTGGTTGATCACGCCATGGTCTTCTCTTCACCAGACTAAACAAGCCCACACCCTCAGTCTCTCTTCATAAACTGTGAGCTGTACATCCCAGACCATCTTCATAGCCCTCTGCTTCCACCTTGGGATCCTTCTTCAGTTTCTGCATGTCTCTCCTGAGTTGGGGCCACACACTGGACACTGCATTATGGGTGCAGCCTCACAGAGTATCACACTGCAGGGCACGATCTTTCTCATGCACCTTACTTGTGGGGAACTGTGCTGTTGACTTGTATTAATGGTGTCTATTGTAAGCTAACTCAGCATTAGATATCTGCAGAGCTGTCTGTTGGGCAGCCGCATCCCGGCTTGCTCTGATGCATGAGGTTATTCACCCGGGCACAGAACCTTGTGGGTTTCCTTGACAAGCTTCATAAGCTTTTTGGTGGCCCAATCCTCAAGTTTCTCAAAGTGCCTCTGGATCAAAGCTCAGCCATTCATCTTGTTAGCCACCCTCTCTAAGTTCAGTGTTGTCTGCAGATTTGCTGAGGGTGCAACCTGTGTCATTGTCCATGTTATTAATGAGGATGTTGAAAAATACGGGCCCCAGTATTGACCCCTGGGGTACTTTGCTTGTTACTGGATACCAGCCATATGTTGAACCATTGATCACTACCTTTTGGGCATGGCAGTACAGCCAATTTTCAACCCACCTGACAGTCTAGCCCACACAGTATTGCAATTAATATAGAGTAATGAATCCTTTGGGGAATTTTTTTCATTTTAGAGTAGATAGTAATGCAGAAATATCAACCACCAAAAGTGTGGCAGGTGTAGCCAGTGATGAAATCAGAGGCCACATGGGCCTCGTACTATATTCAGTGCAGTTTTGGTTAATTCTTGAGCCAAGTAACAATGCCACATTATAATTTACCTCTTTTTAGTATTCAGTTTTTAAAAAATATTTATTAGTTGTCAAAATGGTACCCTTGTTTGGTTTGTGGTTTTTTTTTCCCCTAGAACTTGGGGTCCAGTTAAGGTGAATGGAAGCTTGTCTGAACTCCTGGGGATATAGCTAGGTCATCCTAAAATCTTTATCATTAGTATTTGCAAACAGTTTGGGGCAATGTGCTTGTTGAAGAACACTGTCTTCCTCTCTTTGCCACAGACTGGCTAGAGAGCTTGGCCTAACATGAGCATGCAGCTTAAGAAATTCAGACATACAGGTAACTGCAGAAACCCTGTCATTATCTCCAGGTTTCTTAGGGTCTTCTGTAGGTTTTCTTTTGTGATAAGTACCCTCTTTCCTGGCTTTTGATTCCTTTTTTTCCTGTAGATGCCAACAAAATTGAGGGAAGAAGGAGGAAAGAAAACACAAACTCCTCATAAGTGTCCTCTCAGCTCATCTGCAACAGCACACCTATGAGACAGGGAAACAAACAGTTATTGGAGGAAGGACATAAGAAGAGAGGATTAAGAAGATAACAATAGGAAGGATGACTCTCAACTGATGTTTTCATCACTGGATGGATGTACGTGCACATGTGTGTATCCATCAGGGGAACACACTTTTCCCCCTAAAACACTTGTATACCAGGTATATGACTGTTCTTAAAATTGCCTGTGCTGAGAGTGACAGGAAATCTCTTTTCAGTGTTGTATGTGAAAATAAGGACAGTGAAAGCTCCTTGTGCTGTATTCTTTAATGCAAATATTATTGCTAAAGTGTGTATGAAAAAATGGGACAGGTAGTGACATTTGTAGAAATTATGTGTTTTGAACCAACTGGTTTTAACCAAATTCTTGTAAAATACTTTGTGAGTAGAATATTTAGTCACACTTTGTGATTTTCAATGAATTAGTTGCTATACAGTGTGAGAATTTCTTGGGAAGAGAATTACAAGTTCAGATTCACAGCCATGCTGTGCCAACAGCGGTTGCTCTTTGGGGCAAAATACACTTGCAAAGTTGCTCTAAATTCCAAACCTTATTCAGTGACTGGATTTCCAACTAATCAGTAAAAGAAGGTAGGCACTCCAGAGAACCTTTCAGGCTCTCCTTTCTGCATCACTACCTTCTTTGGCCTAAGAAGTCACTAAGCTCCTATATAACATGAGAAACCCTCTCAGACCTCATCTCTCTGAAAGAAGAGGCATCTTTGTAGCATAGGGGACATTCAAGGCACACCTTTTTCCTCTAATCCTAAAATGGCAGCTAGGACAAGGGTTTAGATGAAAGCCTCTATATCACAGTGATCCCTCTCTAATTATGGTATTCCTATCTCAATCTGGATACAGCAACTTTGCAAAGAGAATCTGCTGGCAGTGCAGCACAAGGGTGCGGTTCATGAATGGCTTTGCTGAATGGAATGGTATTATGCTGGTGTAAAATATGTGTGAGATCATAATTACGTTCATTAAATTAACTAATAGCTACCCTAACATCTCATAGTCCCATGGCATCTGGCACTTAGATACTTGCTTTATTAGATAAGTCAAGGGTGGGGATGTGTTTGTCTGTTAACTCACAGTTCAGTAGTTCAAAGGAGAATTTCTGTGACTATGTTGTATATATTTGTGCCCCCTGAGGCACATTCTCCTTTGTTTCCCCTACACTAATCTGTTGTAATGTCTCTGTCAGATGAGTTTCTTGTCCAGAGAGTGGTGCTCTCTGCTGGCTACTGGATTTATGGAAGGCAAAATTTGGGCCCTCATCCTTACATTCTTTGCTTTATTTCTTTTCAAGTTAACTTCTTGTTTCATTTTTGATGGCACAGTTGGCGATCCCCGAATTGTTTTGCAGAGCTACATTTTCACTAGTAGCATATGGCTATCTAACAGGTGGAGCAGACACTGTACAAATGAGAATTTGCCTTTGGGTCTTTTCATACTTTAGCTTCTGTTAATTTGGCTGTTGCATTTACTATTCTAAACTTGGTTATTTTTTCACTCATCTTCATCCAGCACATTTCTGATGTGTCTGAACAAGTTTAAAAGATTGTAACAAACTGAAAAGCCCCCATGCACAGCTTTCTGTTTCTCACTCATCTTACTACTCCTCCCGCTCCCCTATCATGTTGTTTTGGTTCATGATACCATTTTAGGTGTGGCAGTACCTCTTTCTTGCCTCCTGCCAAGCTCTCTAGGCTCCTTCCTCAATGCCTTTCATCACCCATCTGTATAAGCTACCTGCCTTGCCTCAAGGTTAGATCACCATTTGGATGCAGTATACTTCCCTTGTCTCCAGCTTCTTTAGAGCAGGAAAGATGGGAAAGGCTCTGAGTGTCTCACCAGTAGCTCAGAGGAGCCATTGACCCCACTGGACAGGATAAAAAGTGTGGGTTAAGGACTACTTTGTATTTCTAGACTCATGCCAAATAACTGGTGAATCTGGCCCACTATCTTTATACATGTGTACAGCACCAAGCACACTATTGGGGCGTAACAGACAATAAGATAATGTATGCATTAAAAATACCTATGACAAATTCAATACAAGAATTGAAATACAGAGTTAAGTGGAAAGGTGAAGTGTTGGTGAAAGTCTTAAATCTCAAGCTGACCTTATTTCTACCCACAGGACTTGCCGTTGCAACTTCCGTGCTGCTCCGTGGTTGCTTTAATTTATATGACTAATGACATGAAAGATGTAAAATCTGTAAAAATACAGTGTTTGGCTGCTTAAATTAAGTTTATGAGTTTTTCTTAAGCCTGCCAAACAACTTAAATATTTCATGGCTTTCACAGGCTACAGTTCTAATATTTATAACTCTTGTGTGCAGATTTCAAAAATTATAATTACAACTCCCAGGATCCCAGATATAGCAGATGTTCAATATTTTGTACGATGTTGGCAGAAATGCTTTTCATGCTCTTTTTGATCTCAGTACCCCATGTATTGTATCTGCTACAACAAGCTGTTGATAAGAGAGTTTATTGTTATTTCCCTGTAAAAGACTCTGTAGGGCAGAGTCAGGACGGCATATAAAGGAGAATGAATGGGGATTCAGCCCTAATGAATAATGAGGAACCCTGTGCAGTATATTCTTTCAAATTCCACCCTAGTAAATAGCATATAGGATGTCTCTCATTGCATAGATCCACATAGGACTTTTGGAGTTACTGTGACCCTTTCATTTTAGGCTATACATGCTTGCCCTATTCTCCTGTATTGATGGATCATGTCATTTCCCATTCTCTCTTGTATATTCACCCCCATGGTGCCTGTGTTCCCTCTATAAGAGTGCAAGAATAGCTTTATTTGAGTCAGATGTCAAAGCCCTTATATACGTTTTAATCAGAGAGTTGATGTGTGAGATAAAATTATGGCACTGTGATTTTTCTAATGATCTGCTTGCATGAGAAGAAAAACGAGCTTTAAGCAGCTGGGCTTGTCTCAATTCTTGCCATGTTTTACTTACATTGTATTCCTTATTTTTGTAATTGGGCTTTTTTTCATACAACCATATTGGATACTCAGTTAAACAGTTAAACTTCACTGTCACTCAAATGATTGCTCCAAATTTACAACACTATAACTGTAATCACACTCTACCCTTTACAGGCAGATTTTAATGCAGTCCACAAAGGTCAAAAAGAAAAATTATCATATTAGTAGGTTAATACACTATTCTACAGTATTACTGTAAATGCATAACAGTAGCAAATAGTAGAGGTAATTATATAAATGAAATTGAGTAATTTTAATTATACAATCACTCATTTAGGTCACAATTAGAAATATACAGAAGACATTAAAATTCACACTGTTTTTTAAGGATAGCTTATAAAAAATTCAAATTAGGTACCTTGCATTTGATTTTCAGTATTATTTTAAAAATATCCATGCAAATATAAAAATTCGATTGAAAACATAATGAAACTCGAAAAAAGCACCATTTAATGACATATAGACCTCTTCTATTACCCATGTCTATAGTACAACTGTAAGAAAACTAATATATCATGTTTTCAGGAACTTTAGTATTTGTGTTGAAGTCTGTTTGTTTATTTGTGTTGGTTTGGTAGTTTTTTTAGTTGTTCAAACAATGGAAAACTCAAACAATGAGAAATGTTGTCATTTTCTGTTTGCAAACAAGGAATCTACCAAAATGGCTTTTGTACTATAAATAAAATCCAAATATAAGGTGGATCCAGTATGGCAAACCCTTGAAGATTAATTAGATTGTCTGGAGCAGAAGATAATGACTATGTAAAATGACATTTTCAAACTGGTTACTTCAGATCTGATAAAACTATGCTGGAGGACAATCAGCTATAGGTGGTTGTATGATAGTTAACATACAGAACATTTTGTGAGTGTGAACAGCACTACTCAGGTAGTAGTAATAGATTTAAAGTTTCATTACTTAGTGAATGTTTAAGGGCAATGTTTTATATATTGAATGTAAGTTGAATTTAAAAGAGTGGTTCCAGTGACTGTGCAGATAACTGAGGAAGTGAATTCAGTTACTTATTTTGTACACCTCTGTTAGTGAGGCAATATAGTAATCAACACTGTATTATGGAACTGGATATCTGGAACCACAGCAAAGCTTTTTAGGATGCTGATCAAACCCCCTTTCACTGGTTTCCCATTCTCATCACCATCTCTTTAAGCCTCTTGGAAGTTCAGTGCATTTTCTTCCTTTCATGTTTGGAATAGGAGATCCTTTTGCTTCTTCGTGTCTTCACTACACAAGTGTCTTCAACAGAGATCTAAACATCAGTGTTTGCTTTGGCACAATCACAGTACTTTTAGTTCTGTGATTCTGGTATCCAGTAGTTGTAAAAGAAAAAGATAACTTGTTTTCTGAGCTGAGAGCACTTGATTCTCCTGCAAACTCTGGGTTACAAAAGCCTTTTTAACTCTGTGTGTCTCCAGAAGATACATTACCATCCACAACTGATGCAGAGGAGTTACTCAAAAGCCTGTAAAATTAACAGCATAGCCATGGGCAGTGGACTGAAAATGCTAATTAATGTAGCATCGTGGACTGTGGGATGAGGCAAGATTCATTATGTCCTGGCTCTGCCACTTAGTTCAGTTCTGGAGATTTTGTATTTTAAGGTAACTGGACCTGTGTATCTGCATGAACTTTGCTAAATAGTCTGTTCAGAGAACATTTTTGCATACCTCTTTGGAGAACAAATGCCTTATAGAAGCCTCTAATTTTCCCTGGATAAAGTTGTTATTTATGGGCATCATTGAACCCATGCTTCGCTCTAGCAAAACCTATGGTTTCCACATTTCATCTTTGTGAATTCTGAGTTACAATTTTCAGCTGATTATTATACCAGACTTGAATTTTCTGGGCTCTCCTTTGCCCAAAAGCAAGTTTGTCTGGGATGTCAGAGCACGAAAGGTTCACCTATCTTTAAAAACTCAGACAGTGATTTTTTACTTATACTTTAGTATAATACTTAGTACTTTACCTAAGACACAATCTTACACTCTCTGTGGACTTATGTCTTATGTCAGTGAACGATTAATAAGAGTTGACATTTGGAAAGGAATAAGTCACATTTTGTGGCTTTTTAAGATATTCAAAATGTATTTCTTGTTTATACACCGATTTTTTAACAGCAGATCTCTTATTTACTACAAATGTTATGATAGTAATAGCAAACGTGCAGTATCTGGGGAAGTCTGCAAATTCTATTATATCTTTGACTGCTGAAAAATGTGCAGACGTGAAGAATGCAGCCACAGCATTGTGAAGGAAGGCTCCTCCTTGCACTTGCCATCAAAAGGACCATCTGAAGTAAAGCAGACACTGTTTCGATGGAGCAAACAATTGAAAATGCAGATTGCATTCCTGTCCCCCAAAGTGTTGTAAGCATGCATGCATCCATTAATGTTTGTGAGGTTTTCTGACACTTTTTAGATGTGTCATAAAAACAAACCATATCAGGAGGGAAAAAAATACTTATTTTTGAGGTGGGGCATGGATGTTGCTCGTTAAATAAGGCATGGGACTGTATTCTGAAATATGAGGCTAGAAAGAAACACAGAACAGCTGTCTCATTTGTGAAGCATTGTCCATTTTGTAGACCAAATGTGGCAATCTTTCCTATGGAAATATACTGTGCAATTGTATAATAAAGGACTCATTAAAATAGAGATCCCAAAAGAAACAATGACTTTAGGATTCATTTCCTGACTTTTGCTGATTTTTCTTTGCAACTCTGAAGTAAAAGAAAATTTTTATTAGAAGAAAAATAGCCCTCTAAACACTACCTCCCAAATGGGTGAAGCTGGTGCAACCAGTTACACTTGTTTCTTGGACAGGTATTCAGCCCTTCACAGAACATAATTGTTGTGGAGATTTCACATTCCTTTGCTCTAGATAGTAATTAATCATGATTTTGCAGCTCCTTTTTAATTACGTGATTGATGATTTCTCATGTGTCAAGAGAAAATGAAACAAATGGAAATCAATTGGAAAATGAAACTGGACAAAAAAACCCCAATACTGTGAGTACCCAGGGTGCTGCATAGAAGCAGAAGGAGGGAAGGAGGAGATATGTTTTTATACCAGATGGATAGAAACCTTCTATTATTATAAGAGCAATAGTTAAAAGTTAGAACTGCAGCTAATTAAAGTCCTTGTCTTCTCATGGCTGTAATCCCAGTTTGTGTAGACGAGATTGTTCCTCACTCCTATGATTACAACATAATGAGTGACAAAGCATTATATGGCACAAAGGATTTGTCTGGAACCTTTAATTACTAATATCCAGGGGTTTTAACATTCTTTCTCCCTACCGTCTTCTTCCATCTCCACTCTGAGACCATAATGAGACTGCTGTTGAGTGTTAGTTGACTCTGCTCTAACATTTTTTCATTGTTAGCTTTAAAAGAAAATGTTTGGAATATTTATCTATTGTGCCCAGGAAAGGGACTACATTATATGGCAATGGGTGAACTCTCTTACTCTGGGAAACAAGATTAATATCTCCCAGAGTGAGAATAGGAAAAGTTTTCTATATGATGAACTTTGGAGAGCAAGTAATAGGAAGTTCATGAATGCAAGAAATTCAAATGGGGCTGTATCCCAGGGAGCAAAAGGGAGGCCAGCAGAGCCATTGTTGGCTTGTCAATGTGATCCTTAAAGGTAGAGGAGCAGAGGCAGTTCAGGATGTTGGACACATGTTGTGCTCTCTGTTTCTCATAACATCTTTGAGAGAGAGGTGAAGAAAAACAAAAAAAGAGTAGGGGTCACAAAGACCATTGCACACACCACAGCTAGAAGGCAAGCAAAGGCAGAAGTGCAAAAGGCCACTGGCAGGGCACATTTTTCTATTTCTAAATAGGAGGGTAGAAGTGATGAGCAGCAGGAGTCTCATAGTTGTGGGGCAGTGATCAGCAGGAGGAAGGGAACCAGCTCTGGATGGAATGGGAATCATCAACTGGCCAGTCAAACTATTTTACAGTCTGCTGGGAGGTCTGGCCTCTTCTTTTATCTTCAGGACCTTGTAAGAACAGTTCTGAAAAAAAGGTAACTGGACAGAGGGGTTACAAAGTCCTTCCTCAGTTCTGCTGGGACTGCTTTAGCTTGGGGTTTTGTGGGTTTGTTTTGTGGGGGGTATTTTATTTGTTTGGGGTTTTTATGTGTGTGTGCCAGGAGGTGGTGTGTTGGTGCTATTTTTCCTTCTCTCTCTTCCAAGGTAACCTAAAATCTTGATAGGAGATTTGAATCATGCTTTGGAAAGAGATAGGTTTAATATGCCTATATCTATCTTTATTTCCATAAGCCAGCATGTTCTGAAAGTTCCTGCTGACACACAAAACTTGTGCCTAGCTTGGAGGAAATTTGATTCGAACCATTCACTTCACTACTGAGATGATATTATCAGTGGTTTCATGAGAAAAATTTCTTTAAATGGCTGTATAAATCTCATAAATGGGAAAACAGTTGCTCTGATTTGTACTTGGTATAATGGTAGACATTCTGTGAATAAAGAGATTGCTTTGCTACAGGGTAGATATCAGATCATTGACATTTAACCCAGTGACTCTTGAGCCTAATAGGAGGTCATTGATAAAAATACATTTTGTAATTTCAGCTTATCTTCTTTCTGATGGAAGCTTATATCATCCAAAACAATTACACATATACTGTGTGTACATGCATAGCTGGCATAAAGTTACACACAAAGATGACTCTGAGAATACTCTAAATTGGAAAAGCCTACAATAGCAGTAAAACTTTATCATTGTGTGTCATTGGCCTAGTGCTAATGTTGGAGACTATTTGAAGGACTGGAAGGCTCAGGGGATCTGTAATAGACAGCAAAGTCTCTCATCCATAACTCACAGTTTCAATCAGCTCAGGTCAGCTACAGGCAAAAGTCATCACTTGACGCATATCTGTGACAGTCAGCGTATCATGAGCTGATGTTGTTCTTTCGGTCACACAAAACAAAACCCATCACCAGTGAGCCAAACCCTGCTGCCCTAACCCACCTGAGGATGTGAACAATCCTGCCACAGTCAGAAGGGTGGCAAAAATAAGGCAAGTGAGGTGTGGCATTAAAAATCTCCGCAGTTGGAGTCAGGACAAACCCTGTGAAGTCAGGCTTCTACAGACCTATGGCTCCTGGCTGCATACTCTGGGATCCAGCAACATGGGAGCTACTTTTCTTGTGGCTGGAGCAGTTCTTGCAGCTGTCTCCAATGCGGGGTCTCTCATGTTTAATGGAGATAATTTCCCCTCATAAACTTATCTTGAATGTAGGCACAAATACTGATTGTTTCCCACCTGAATGTAAACTGTAGGAGTTTATCAGATTGTATTTGATTGAAGCTGCCAGTGGCTCCAAACATCCAGGGGTCCAGGTAGTGAGGACTCATGTTGACACGCAGATTAGATAGACCATTCTTTTGGATATTGAAAAGAAAACTGCCCGTTTTACAGGACTGGAAGTATACTGGCAAAGCACAGCAGGAGAGATGGAACTTCTCTTGATTTTGCCAGGGCTTTCTGTGGTCTGTAAAGATGTTTTTTTCTGTCATTTAATTCAAGCAGAATTGCATGGAGGGACTCTGGGTTCCTCTCAGCAGGAAGTACAGGAAGTAAAGGTGAGATGCAGCGGCTTCAACTAACTCCCGTCACTTTGTATGGGAGTCAGAAAGTGTACATCTCAGCTGATAAATGGTGCCTGCAAGCTAATGAGGTTGTACTTTCTTTAAGACCTTCAAATCAGATTGCTGGTATTTACCCTCCAGCTTTAATTCTGGGTAAATAAGGTGAAGTTAAAGGAACAGGAAGGGAAGATCAGTGTATTGGGCTCCCTGGTTGTGAGTGAGTCGTGTAAGTTTCTTATATGTCACTTTGACTCCCCAGTGGCAGATTTTCTGATTATTACAATGAAATAACCAGAGCTAAATAGTATCTGCTGAAATACTCTTGACTGGCTAACAGTTGCAAAAGACAAAAATAACTAATAGCTGGTTTGATGACAGAAGCCAGAGGTAGTACTGTAGCTAAAGATGGTGAAAAACAGCAAAGCAGAACTAGCAGTAACTTGTAAGAGCCTTGTACCCAGCAGTTCCCAAGGTGTAAAATATAAAAATTGAGCTAGATGGCGGCAGCATTATGTGACTTGCTTACATTATACTAACCTAGCATTTTGATTAGAGAAGGTAGCATAGAAAGCGAGTTTGGAGAAAAAAGGGGTTTGGAGCAAGTTGCCAGTTTGGAACTGGCAAAGGGGGTTGAATTCAGCTCACAACTTGATAGCTAAATGTAGTCAAACAGGAGTGAGGTGTCTGAGTTCCTGTTATAGCCAGCCAAACTATCACTACAGTCGGCGGCCTCTACAGTGGTATCTAATGCCTTTTGAGACACCTCAAGATATTTCACCAGTCCTTGGGTGTGCCTCCATAAGTGCATGGGTTTCCCATAGGTCCTGTGCCATATCTGCCAATACCAAGCAGTTGTCTTGAGCTTTGTATGGTGTTCCCAAGCACCTTTGTTTGGGGAATTAAATAAACCCCATGTCTTGGACTGAATATATTGGGAGCTCTGACACCTGGTTCACATGTAGATACTTAATTTAGGTGGCTACAGCTGGGAGCAGATTTCCACTCGATACCTCATTACAGAAAACCAGGCAAGTAGTTTTCTTGGAGCTAAGAGCTAGGGATTCCAAGGGGGAAAAGGAGTGTAGTTTGGTTGTCAAAGAAATATCACTCAGTGATATTTACATGGGCAGATGGTAAAACTGAGGATGTGATCTCTTGTGAGGAAGTTAATGCAATGTCAAGCTGCCTCTGAAAGGGGCAGTCCTTGCACCCTGGCCATGACTGTGCCATGGGATTTTCCTTTTTTATTAAAGTCAATCAAATGGCTGTATCAGCAGATTGAATGAGTTCAGCAGTCTGAAAGGACAGAAAACTGTGGGGGTTTTAAATTTTGTATTTTGTTGTTTGTTTTTGTTACAGTTTAACCCCAGCCAGCAACTAAGCATCACATAGCCGCTCACTCACTTCCCCCCACCCAGTGGGATGGGGGAGACAATCAGGAAAAAAAACCCATAAACCTCATGGGCTGAGATAAGAACAGTTTAATAGAACAGAAAGGAAGAAAATAATACTGATAATAGTAACAACAATAATAAAATCACAATAATAAAAGAATTGGAATATACAAGAGAAGTGGTCCACAAAGCAATTGCTCACCACTCACTAAACGATGCCCAGTTAGTTCCTGAGCAGCTATCCCCCCAGGCCAACTTCCCCCAGTTTATATTCTGGGCATGACGTCCCACGCTATGGAATACCTCGTTGGCCAGTTTGGGTCATCTGCCCTGGCTGTGTCCTCTCCCAACTTCTTGTGCCCCTCCAGCCTTCTCGCTGGCTGGGCATGAGAAGCTGAAAAATCCTTGACTTAGTTTAAACATTATTTAGCAGCAACTGAGAACACGAGAGTGTTATCAACATTCTTCTCATACTGAACCCAACACATAGCACTGTACCAGCCACTAGAAAGAGAATTAGCTCTATCCCAGCTGAAACCAGGACAGTTTTCCACCTGATCATGGTGCAGCGAATCAACTTATCCTGCACCGACTTGGTTATCCAGGGAGAGAAAAAGAATGAAGAGGAAACAGCAGCCTTACCTGCAACAGCTTGGACTTAATTTGGCATAACTGGAATGTTAGCATTGGCCTAAAGGTATTGGAACAGAGAGTAAACAACTTATAACACCTGAGTAAATCTCTTGCTTATGTGTAGTTGTCGTATTTTACCAGACTCATTCTTTGTTTCATACACACTCAGGATTTATCACAGAGAAAGCAACACATCTTAGAGATGCTCAGGAAGACATCTATTCCTCCACAGGTTGTTGAGTAAGATAGAGTGTGTGTGTACATATGTGCATGTCCATGGGTGTGTGCATTCACTTCAGGATGAATCTGGGCATGCTTGAACCCACTACTTCCTCCTGGTGTTTGTACCATCAGATATGTATATTATGAAGACAAATATTTTAAAATAAATGCCTTTTTTATTAACCATTTTTAAACATCAGTGAAATATTTAATATGTTAGGTAATTATTTTTATTACTTTAAGGGTATTTTTAATCTTTTCTGTAAAGGTGTCTTTTCTGTGTATGATCCCATCCTCATTCTGGAAGTATTCACAGTATTTGAGAATAAAAACAACAAAACATTTTTTCCCCATCTTCCTTCCAGGTCTTGGGGCAAATAGCTTAGTTAAGATGCTTATTTGTGTTTTAAGTGTTTTGTGAATCTGTTTGAAGAAAGTATCAAAGGAAACCTGAATAAATGAAAAGCAATTTGATGTAGGAAAAGGGATCTAATGGTTGTGATCTCTGTGTGTCTAACCAAAGAAAGAAAAACCAAAGGAAATGAGATGAAGCCAATAGCTCTCTGCTAATGTCTTCACTTATGTATCAGTATCTTCTTTAAAGAAAAATCAAAGCTGCTATTGCAGCTGCAGGAATAGTGCTTTTGCGGGACAAAAGGAAAATGCAGAAACCAACATTTCTTTTTGGAGATGATTTTAGGAAAAAACAATCACAGATTTAAAATTCAGTGCTAGTTTTTCAGTGCACACTTGGGGGCTTAAAAATTTTTAAGGTAACAAACATTTCTCCACATTGGGATAATTGCATTACCTACCTATCAATCAAACTTTGGAACCAGACTGCTCAGTAAAGAATGTTTGCAAGATAAATAAAGGTACAGTGTTGCTTTCATCACAGTCTGAGGTGCAGAAAATCCAGTCCAGGCTTGAATGTATAAGAAGAGAGACCTTCAAATCTGTTGTAAAATAATTATTTTTAGTGCAATTTATAACTCTCTCTCCTTTTTTTCCCCCTTTCTATCTAGATAGCCTACTGCTTTTACAATATGTTGATCCCTTCATGTGCTAGAACATAGCTGAAGAATAGAGTTATGCATATTTTTATCACAGTGCTCTGAAGACCTGCTTTAATCATATTTTGTTCACTGGCTTGGGGAAAATTTCCATGATCTTTGTTGTTAAATTGATATTTGATAAATTGGTAATCATGGCTATCTTGATTAAAACATGATTAAAATTCTCTTCAAAGTAGGGAAAAATATGTATATTTTCATGGCTTACATTGCCTATACATTTTAAGATCATTTAACAGGAAATCAGTTTCACCTCCTGAAAAATCCTTGGTAATGTATTGCATATTTTACACATCATTATGCTCAGGTGAGTTCATTATATGTGGGATTCATGAGCACTTATGGTCCTTGACACATTCAAGTGCATGGGTCTCTTCACCTACAGAACTGCATACGACTGGGCAGCACGAAATTGTATGAACCTATGAAATATGACCCAAGGAAGTGAAAGAAACTTGTTAATTGCAGTTTGTCCTTGTGTTCCTGGTCCTACAAACACTTAACTATACAAGCTAGATAAGTTTCAGAGGAGAGTTTGAGAGATCCAAATTTTGGAGTAGCCAATGCCATTGAGATGAGGAAATGTAAGACCTGGTTATGCATCCGTAGCTTTGTATTCAGTCATTTTGGGACAGTCCATCCATTGCTGCTTCTGTAGCCACATCTAAATTAACAAATGAAACTGGCCTTGATGTTGCATCATGATTCCCATCCAGGTGGCAATACACATTTCCGCTCTTCCCCATATAAAAAAACCCACAGTGACTATGTTTATACTGAAGTCCATGGCCCTGCTCTCTCACAAAACAGATGTGGCCACTGCTTGGGATAGATCAAACTCGTGATTTTGATGATTCATTGTGGACAAGGCTCAGCTGTGTGCTCTGGCTCCATTAGCTGTCATCCTTCTGACTATGGCTTTTGTTCTGGACCACCTACCAGTTTTCAGGTTCCTGGGTATTTTTTTCTGAGCCAGCCACACAGTACTCTTTAGCTGGCAGGACAATCAAAGACAGGTAAGAGATGAGGAGTATGTGGAAAAAAGGTGAGAATCCCTTAAACTGGGAAACTGAAGGAAGTCCCAGGAGGTAGCAGGGAAAAATTTCTATCAACTCAACCGAAAATAAGTTAGCAAACTAGACGTCGAAGTTCCACTTGACCTAAACTATCAGCAACATTGAAAGCTGTGTACTCACATTATAGACTATGCCCTTATGCACGGTATTCTGTATGGAAGATACTGTATCAGTCACATTGTAAAAGACCTAGATCAACTTAAAAAAATAAAACCCAATAGAATGATTACAGCCGCTGCATAGAATGACAAGTATTATCAACAAAAATTAATCAGGCGCATCTTTTAGTGAACTCAATTAATAATGTGCAACAACAGGGTCTCTTTTCTTAAGATGAAAATTAATTAGTAGAGGGAAGGTCACTTGGAGATGCTGACATCACTCATCAGAATGCTCTGGCAGCTCTAATTATTTGTCTTCCAGGCTTGGGTGATCAGAAATTATTGCAATACCTGAGCAACATTTTGAAAAAGCTTTGTGCATGGCTCTTTTAATTAGACCTGGTATTTGATTAATGCAGTGGAAGCATTTAGATCAGCCTCTTATCATTGAGTGACTTAGAAGTTTTAGGGAATTATACTGTGCAAGACAGGTCACTACAGTAAATTTTTAATTCAGACACCCCCCCAAAAAAATTAGCTTTAACAATTTAAATGAACATATTTGTCTTTTCCCTCCTTTACTTTATCATTACCTAGAATAAAATTACATATTTTTCAGCATCCAATGAGGTAAACTGCACACTGTGTGAAAAATGTAATTTGTGTGTGCATAATAATAAATGATTTACATTTATATATATAAATTTAAAAGCACATGCTAAATTTGTGCAAGCTGGATTTATATAAGATTATGGCAAAGCAGAACATTGAGCTACACTGTGTAATCTATATTGCATTGACTTTTATTTATTTTGGTTTTATTTATATATAGAAACACACATACTTGTGTGTATGCATAAATATGTAAGAATGATTTCCAGTTAGGACTATGTGAATAATTTAGAGCAATTTTCAAAGTGTTTGAGGCCAGGCATTGGCTCTTGTTCTGCTGAACCTATCTGGTGGTACAGGTCGTACAGGCAATGGAGTAGTAGGCAAACACAAAGAATGTGAATATTATTAAATGCAATAAACACAATAATGAATAAATAAAAAGATTACATATTCAGAATAAGAGAACAGTAGTAAAAATAATATCCATCAAATATCACAATTAAACAATCAAAAACCACTACGGGCACTTAGGGATCACAAATGCCATTAGTAGATGGCAGCTCTCCACCTTCTGTACCTCTGAAGACCTGCTGGTTAGTCTGGAAATCCAACTTCCTTTTTCTGTCCACAGCTCCTCTCTGGCCAACAGATCTAATTATTTTAGTGTTCCTAGAGCAAGTCTGAGCTTCTAATCTACTGATGGCTACAAGTACTTAAAATGTGTTAAAAATGTTTTTTATTGTTATAACTTGTTCTCTTTATTAATCAGTTTTGGTTAGGAATGAAGTTTAAATTTAAAGCATATACAGAATACCATTGAATATACAGAATACCATTTCATCGGCAAACAAGAAAACAAACCAGTAGTATATTTCCCCCTTGTTTTAAAGACAAAATAAACTTTCAAATGAGCACAATTCTGTGGAAGTTAATGTAATTGTTCTGGCTGAAAACTAGATTTGGCCCATCATGTTGCATTCTTTCTCTGATTTCCTCCCAGCATGGTTTTATTATGACATGGCTTTAAATCATAAACTTATTCACTCTAAGAGACTATAAAATAGAGTAATCAATTTTTATTTTTGATGTATTTGGTTATTTACAGCTTCATTGTCCAGCTAGGGAATATACAACACTGATATACCACCACTGACTTCAATAGAATTATACCCTTTTATACTGAGGCTGAATTTGGCAGTAACAGCTAAAAATGAACATATCCAGAAAAGGTAATAAATTATAATTTCTCATAAAACTCTGTGAAATAAATTGCTTGGAATCTCCTATTACTTAAAAGGTCTAAAAAAATTACATTATACAGTATCAGGTATAGTTTGTTAGTATCACCCAGATGGTAAGGGGCCTAGAAATTGCATTCTGGGTGGAATGTATCATATCCTGAAACAAAAATATTCTTGCAGAATACCCTTAAGATCACTCAAGACCACTGAGGATAGCTTACCTTGAAGTTTATGTTGTGGCAACTCTGTTTTGTTTCACTTGCCAGCTGAGCTTTCAGGATGAAGGTGTGTGCTTCTGTTGCTGGGACCTGCAAAATTGTTCCAAACATTGATTTCTCGTTGTCCACCAGAGCTATTATCATAAAGCAAGTATAGTACTTCTCTACAGCAAGGTTATACTAAGGAATAGATTTCAGTGGGCTTTTAATTTATTTTTAGTGGTGAAAATTAAGTATTGGAGTCCTGTGCTACTGGATGAATACATATTGAAAATATCAAGATTTTCAGATCCAGCTAGTGCTTTGAAATGTTTTTTCTATGTAGGAAGAAGCTCTTTCTGGCAATTTTATTTAGGCTTACAATGTATACAAATTGGGAACAGCTGTTTGGCTTTTTAGACAATGCACTGGAAAATTTCATAAACACTTGTGAGGCAAATTCTGCAAGATTTCATATTAAATGGTGCAAAACATAAACATTCTTTTTTTTTACATTACATGGCCAGGTGCTAAAAATATGCTAAGGTATGTTAAAAGTTACCTTTGAAAGAATAGAGCAAAGCAAAGAAAAATGTGGCAAAAGAATACAAGCTAACTTCACTTATAAATTGGGGCAATTTAAGACTGATCTTTGACCTGTGAACCAGTTAATAACCTAGCTTAACTGAATTTCATTGTTTTGCTAGTAGAAAGAGTCCATTTTGGTGGGGGGGGGGGGGGGGGGGGGGGGGGGGGGGGGGGGGG
>JANZLQ010000008.1:17631900-17643569 GCA_026212715.1 Elanus axillaris
AAATATTGCACTCACAGCTAGCTTAAACAAATCTGTTGTTAATTTGCACACAGATGTCACTCTCTGCAGGACATAAAAACAAAGCAGAGATACCCAGCAGTACTATTTGTTGTGCCATCATACTTACAGAAGCAGCTTGGCTTTCATGTATGTTTTTTATAAAACAAAAGCAAGCTCTCCAGACACAAAATGTACAAAGCTCTGATTTGCTGTTCGCTTATATTTATGTAGATATCTATTAATTTGCTGTAGACATGTGCTCTTTTTGAAAAACATAAAATTGCTGAAAATTGAAGTGCTGGAATTGTTTCTAGAACAATGGTACCGTTTCCCACTGTGCTGCAAAATGTGCCTGGTTACAATTTTGGACAATGTTTTTTGAGGGAAGAAAATAGTGACTTTTTCTTTTCCAAGTTTTCTCACTCTGAAACTTCCAGCAAACATTCTGAAACGAACCATGGTGACAACCTCTTTTCTCACATGGCTGGTAAGAACTGGATTGAGATCTAGTAGTTTACATGAATATATGTGAGTTGTAAGAGATGAGTTTACTTTCAAGAATTACTGCCTGGGAATAGATGTGTAGTGGTGACTTGCAGACAGAGGTTTATAATTGTAACCTACTGACTTATACCTCTGGTGAAATGCAAATAAGCGTAGAAGAATTTATTTAAGTCCATAAATCTATAGGTAATCTATATAAATAGCCTGAACTTCCAGCATCTAAGGATGTAGAAATACAAAATTGTATTAATTACTATGTAGAATAACATTCCCTTATCTCTACTGTAAGAATTTTGTCTCTACTGTAATCGGTGTGAACGAGTACATGACAGCATAAACAGAACCATTTTTTTGTATTTCACCCCTGATATTTGTGATTTACAGCACAAAGTACAAGACATTTGGAGAAGTGTTAAAGGAATAGTGCTCCTTAAGAACTGCAGAAACTCCAAGAGTAAAGCTCTGCCATTTCATAAGAGTTTTCCCCTGACACACTGTACAAGTACATAGGGATATGTGCAGTGTTGTTACATGCATGACTCAAATATCATGTTATTCCATTCCTTATTTTGTTTTAGCTTTAGAAAGCAGTTCACTAGGCTTCTTACAGAGAAGAGGGCCTGGATTTGGGAGGGAGCCACTTGTAGGTACACTTAAGTGTTCACGACCTGATTTGCCTGTATTAAAGCATCTCTAGTAATAATGTTGCTTATGAAGTGCCACTTACACAACATATCGTGTTGTAAGTTTAAATTGTATTTTGAATTTCTGTCGAGATTGGTAACATATGAATTCAAGAACTCATAATGTTTTCTGTAGATACTCATAATGTTTTCTGTAGATACTTCATGACATAAGAATTTGATTTATTCTCCTACATTAACCTTTTCTTCCTGTGATAAATATAAAGGGATGTTAGTAACAAAAACTCTTTTACATCTTTGGTACCTTCTGTGAACTCCCTTATTGGTCAAATTTCTCTTCTTTGTTATATGAAATGTCCAACTGATCTGAAAAAGGATAAAACTCTACCTAAAAATCACCTGTGATAATTGCAACTAAATGACAGAGCTTAATTTTCTAAAATAACCAATACAGTAGGTCTCAAATGACAATGGAAAAAAACACCCTGAAGAAACCAACATTCACCTATTTCTTGCTTAGTGTGAATTCTAAAATGTCTTCAGACAATTCACCATTGCATGTAATATGTATCCAAGGAATCGGTGTTTACTGGGTTAAAGCGAGCCTCATTATTTCTAGTGCTTAAGTGAATATGGGCCCACTCCTGGTACATGTAACAAAAAAGAGCTGGTCTTTTTAATTTGTATTTAACATCTAAAGTTACCCTTATGGAAGGTCATACTGGTTCTTTAAAAAACACACCAACATTTTCAAATGTCGAAGGTGGTCTGAATCAATGCAGAAGAGAGGGAATGAGAACCAGAGGAGGGCAGCATGGAGGGAACATGTGCAGAGATGGATAAAGGAAGGAGAGTTTGGTAGGAATAAAGAGAGTAAAAACTGGCACAGGCAAAGCAGGAGACAAGCTGTGTGTGGACATTATCAAGGATGGGGAAGGGAAGCCTGTAAGCACTAAAGGTTCCTTCTCTCCAGAGCCTGAAACAGAGTAGCTGAGCTGCAACATGCCTCAGCTGTATGGGAAATCGCTGCACAACTGACAAAACAGGCATCTCCCACTGGAGTCTAGTTCACAGGGAAGAAGACTTTGTTTTCACTCTTCATGGTTTTGTATGATGTGTTTTCTGGCTTTGTTCATTTGCTCTTCCTTTTTCTTCTGTGTTTTTTAAATTTTTTTTTTTTTGTTTAATTGGGAAAATGCATACTTAGGCTATGATAAATTTAGAGCTTATTATATAACCTATGCACAAAGAAACATATGACAGTTTTCGCAGATATAGTAACTTCTAAAATTAACATTGTTGAGATCCAGAGATGTAGAATTTGCAAGTGACATTAAGAGGTGCTTAGAAATTTGCTTTCCTCTAATATTTGATGTTACACAAATCCATTGATTGGTAGGTGGCATCAGGAGGAGAAGAACTTTGGGAACTGACAATGTTAAAAATATTTTAATGACCCTCAGCAAGGGTGCTGAATTAAAGTTACACAGGTACCTTGCCATTCCTTAAATCTTACATGAATCTTCAGGAATTAATTTTTCTGTGACCCACTTTTTGTAGGTAATTATCCTTTCTGTTGTTTTTTCTAGTGCAGGGAATATCTCAGCAAAGATTTTCGTCCTGAGATTTGGCATATCTGTTTCCAGTCATCATTACAACCAAGAAACAGTGAGAAGTATGAAAATTGGTTTTGGAAATAGCTGACTTTCTCGAATATGACATAGTCACTGGATTTAACTTTTAAACAAAGAATCACCATATTTTTACTCATCTGGCTTCTGTTTCTCATAACTAAAAGTAAATAAATGCATAAACCAGAAAACAGTGAAAAACTTCCTTTTACAACATGAAAATCAGCTCTGCCAACAACTTGATTGTGTCCTAGGGACATGCAGAGATGGAATTAAAAGGAAGGATCTTCTATCAGCTCCTTTTTGTTTGTGTATTGTTTGTCACTGGATCCGTTTATTAGCCTGGAGATAATGTGACAGTTGACTCTAGCAGTAACACAGCACTCATTAGTAAGCTTGACAGGGAGGTGCCAGCAGCTACTTGAGATTGTATTTTATCAATCTTCATGGCTCATTTGGGAGGCTTGCTACACTGTGATCTAATCCCAGCACTCACTGGGACAGGGGCAAGCAACTACGAGTACTTCTAAGAATGGGGACTTGAAGAAGTTCTGTGTGACAAGATAATCTTGTCTTAGTCAAAAAATGTAGCGCTGACCTAACAATTCAGCAACTTCTATGAATTCGATGTCAAATGTAGGACACTTGTATAGAGTTTTCAGTGTAAATTTTCTAACATTTCTATACCCCTTAGGATAGTTATTTGCAGAATTCATTCTAAAAGAAAAATTGAAAAGATGGGTACAAACATTAGTGCCACTCTTGAAACTGTGTCGTCAATCAAAAGCAGCAGTGACAGTACTTTACAGTTTTAAATGTTTGCTCTCTCTTGACTTTTCCTATGGTATTTTTGGTAGATTATGATAATTTTGAAATAATTTAATGCTTTCTTTTTAATTTTAAGATGCTATTAATTTGTAGCACTGTGATTCATCATAGTGATGCCAATCCCCGAATTAATGGATTTTGAATCATTCCTTCCACAGATATTAAACTGTAGTAAATAACATCAGATAAAATAGAAATAAAACAATCAGTCATTCTTCTTTCCTCTCTGCATGTTGAGCTTTTCATGGGCATTAGGAACACGTTTTCAATGCCTCTGGAAAAGACAGTGGCATATCCATAAAATACTCACAAATCAAGCTTCTAATTTATTTACACTGTTCAAGAACGAGTACTTTGTGTAAAAAATTAACTATTACAAGATTCCTGATAAAATCATGACTATTCTCAAAACTGGTGCCTGTTGTGTGTGCTGGTGAAATATTATGTGTTGATACAGTTTTCTACTGCTGCGTGTTAGTAATGTCCCCTAGATTACCAGCTGGGGAAACAGAGTGTCAGCTTTTGTCATGCAAGAAGAAATGTTTTAATCTATTTAGGAGATTGGTGCAGTATGAATTACTAAGATACCATATGTCCTCTGAAACACATGGAAAATTCATCTTGCCTGAAGAACAGCACGTAGAAAACACTTGGTTGTGTGCTCTGATACCAGGCATTTAAAAACAAACTAACAAACAAAAGCCTATATACTTATGTATCATCTTGAGCAACAAATTTCATACATTAGTTAAGAATGACATTACAACAGTAAAGAACGTGTATATAAGTCTGACTTCACTTATTCAAATACTTTGTCTGTATTTATATCATCCTGAGATTTCTTTTATTTCACATTTTTAATACCTTATCCATACATAGTTTGTTTATATCTGCAAAATAAACATTTTTAAAAGGATTTTATCATCTCTGTACCAGACAATGGCTAATCACAGATTCCTATAATAAAAAATGAAAAATGCCTGAGCTCAGTCAGACTCTCTGAATAAAGAGAGCAGATACCAAAGGTGACATAACTCAGAGACTTGAGTAGAAAGAGAGAATTGAGGATTACACATCAGGGAAAAAAGATGTGAGGCTGGATGCTCACTTGGGGAGCATGCATGCATGTAAAAGGAGAAGATTTTGAAAGGGAAAGAAATAGCCACTCCTTCAACAATGAATGCTGAACTCTGACTACAATTTAAAGCTTAATAAATGCAGCAAGTCTAAAATTATACTCTTTGAACTGATTATGCACTTTTTTTAATTGATAATTCACCTGTTGATACTAGTTACATATGTGGTTTTGAGATTCCATAAATATGTATAATCTGAAAGAAATTTCAGGTTTCAAAGCTAAAAATCAACACATGAATTAATTCTTTCAACAATATCATCACTGTAGTAATGTTATGCCTGTAGCAGAAAACCATCAAAACATGAAAATCCACTGCTAGGGCTGCACCATGCCATATGTCCTCTAATACCTAATTACAACAGGGGCACAAAAAGCAAGTCATTAAACTTGCACCCTATTGTGCATAGGTATTAGAGGACATATGGTGCATTTCAAATAAAAGTATGACATTCTACGCATTTCTTTTATTTGTGGCAACTGTTTTTAACACAGGAAACTTTTGTTGCTATTTTGGTCTTCTAGGAAAATTGCCAAGATTATAGCTTTTGATAAAAAAGATAAAAAAACCCCAACCCTTAAACTTCTGGAATTTGCAATAGCTATTTACTTTAAATATGCATCAACTTTCCTACAGAGGTCTGGAAACTTTTCTATATTGAAACATTTCTGACAGGATTTTTCACCATTAAAAAAAACTGAGTTGACACAGGATGGGAAGAAAGGTTCCTTTATGGAAGCAAGTTAAAGCATAGCAAACAAAGGATAGGCCTTGCTAGCCCCTTTTCAGAACAAACTCATACTGAAATACTACATAGATAATTGGTTGGACCAGTTTTATTAAAAATCTTCATCAATGACCTGGAGAAGGGACCAGACCAAGCAATCTAAGTTTGTAGATGATACCCTTTTGAATAGAATGTTACACCAATGACAAGGAAGTCCAGAATGACCAAAAAAGTCTGAGTCAGTGGGCAAAAACATGTCAAATGGAGTTCAGTGCACATAAATGCAAAGCATCTAGGGAAAAAAAAATAAATCTAAACTATGTTTTTATGATGCTGAAAACAGACCTGGAAGTCACCACTATGGGAAAGGTCAGTCCTTGAAATCATCAGCTTGATGGGCAGGGGAAGTCCAAAAAGAAGCCTTCAAAATGTTGGTCATCTCAGAGAAAGGAAACAAGGGCAAAACAGAAGTTCTCATCTTCCTACTGTGTAACACTTTGTTGGCCAACATCTTGAGTATTTTGAGTAGTTCTGGCCTCTGCACAGGACATAACAGATTTTAGGAGAGTATAGAGAATTAGGAGACACAGTAGCTGATTTATAAGGAGATACTTGAAAGGCTTGTGTTCTTCAGTTTGTAAAGGAGAAGGTTGAGGGGATACAGCTGACATCCACAAAATCATGAAGGTGGATAAAGTGCAACTTGGTTGGTTAAGTTTATAAACAGTTGAACTTTCCCCTTTCAGACAGTCCAACAATTAGAATATATCAGAAGTATTATAAAACAACATTTCAAAGTGTGATTTCAAACTTTGCAGATCACTTGAAAGAGAATGGCAGATTAAAATCTAGGCTTGAGGAGTTTTCCTTTATTACTGTTATTATTATTGTTATTTTACAGCACTTTCCTTATTTTTCAAATTTATTCTTATTTCTCAGTTGCAAAATTCTCACTTGATATCCACTAAGTAGGTTTTGGTTCTTCATTAAGTGCTGACTGAGTAGTCAGTATTAAACAAAACATGGAAACCAGTACAGTCCTTTATGGTCCACAGTATCAGAATGTGAACTGATGTAGATAATACTGTAATTGACACTGGACAAGGCTCAAGCATAAGTCTTAGAAACTTATTGGACGACTAAGTAGAAACTCCAGATACAGTCTGATAACTTGTATCTATATATTAATACCACCATAGGTTTCTGTGGTATTCCTACACTTGTGACTTTCACTTTTCTCTGTTTTTAAACAGCTTTATAGGCATGAATCCACATATCTTCCTTTTATTTTAAGGATTCCCTGGCCATATATCACTCTTTTCTCCTAATTCAACCCTTCCTATAGTTTCTGTACATGGTACAAGAATGCATATATTTACTTTCCATGGCAGAATATCCTTAGTGAAGACTTTATTAAGTGTAAAAGAGGAGGAAAATGGAAATCAATTATGTTCAAGTCTCTTTGAGCTACAATGCAATAAAGCAAAAATTGTGCTATTAAAATGGACTTACTTCTGTATTAACCTAGTATCTCATTCAAGCTCTGTTTTCAAAGTGTTTTTTTCCTCTTTGGTGCCCTGATGCAGACATTTGAGATATACAGAACAGCAATATGAACATTATGAAATGTCGGTAATTGCTGTGCATGCACATAAACTCCTTATTTTAAACAAAAACGCCTTCTTAGATTTTCCACACACACATACAAAATAGGTAAAGAGATTAGCTCACATAAAGGTCCAGTGGCTTGCAAAATTAAAACTGTTGGAGCAGAAAAAATCCCTGATCAGATATTTTAAAATCTGAATGATAAGATCAACAATGAGCTACCAATAAATTTCAGAGGTTTGGAATAAATCATCTTCTATCCCAGGTTTCTTAATGTTAAAAAGAATATTTTAGAACTCAGTATCTAAGTAAATAACTAGCAACTGTAAAGGAAACAATTTATTTAACTACATTATTTTGTCCATTAAGGTAAGGCTCCTTGAGATTTTCTTAAAAAAACGGACTATCTCCAAAAGTTTTCCACTGTTACCATTGTTTCAACGTAATATGCTAAATGCATGCACATGTACATGTGTACCAACAGTACTTACCCTGTAAATGTCTATATTGCTACTTTTCATTAATATCATGGAGGATGCACAGAGAAAGGGGGGAGCAAAAATGTTGGGACTCAAGACATTGTGAAAAGCAAATGCCTGTGAATGGAAAAATATGAGGATTTTAAGTACAGAAAATTCATTTGCAGCCTCAGAATTAATAAAGTTTGTATTTCTTTTGCAGTCTACATGTTCATATAAATAGGACTTCCAATTATCTTTATCCAAATATCTCCCTGGATTAATAGGCTGATGGTGATATTCTCTAGCAGAATCCTGTTTTTCATTGTAATTTTCACTCAGGCTTTCTTGTGATATTAGTCATGCCACTGTCAAACAAATTTTTGCTTGTTAATGGTTTTCATATGGTTAGTTGCTAGTAAACCATAAAATTAAGCTCATATAAGAAGAGGTAGCAATGTAGGTAATGTGGCTGGTGCTGTTGTATGTAGAAGGCAGAAACATCCTGAAAAAATGCAAGTGACCAAAAAGATGGAAATTCTTTCAATGGGAAACTTTTCTGTGTTTTTATGATATAGATTTTTATTACACTCCAATTAAATGTCAAATTAAAAAAAATAAAATCATATTATGCCAAGTACATTATGATCTTGAGTAAAACATACTAAGCTGATGTTGGAGATGACAATGCCCTGATATATAAATAGTCCCAGATAACTAAGTTGCAAAACATTACACAGTGTTTTAAAAAATCAGCAGCATACAACTTAAATTTTAAGCAGAATTGCTTGTTATTACAACAAATGACTGAATAAAAACTTAGAAAAATACAAGTTTATCTGGTCATATTGTGGATAAGATGCAAAAACCAAGTTTACTATGTCTATTATTTTTGTCCTTGGCTGCTTGAAAATGCAGTTGGCAAACCAAAGCTGTCTAAAATCAAAGACTACAGAGACTTTCAAGTATTCAAATGCTATTCAACCTCCAGCTCATCTGTGACAAACCTTGGATTTGTGAGTGTACAGGGAGGAGGGGCTTGTCTTTTTTTTTGGTTTGTTTTCAGGATTTGCTTGGCTCCTTTTTATTTTTTTTTTTTTGCAATTCACAGCCACAAAATAATATTTTCACATTGAGAAACCTCATTTTTGAAACTTTTTGGCTTCGTCCTTACCGTTAAAATAAAGACTATACATGACTGGTCTATACTTTGTAAGAGAAATAACTCAAGCCTGAGAAATATTCTAGCCAACATGTAAAAAAAATGCTGATTTATGAGGTGGATAATTCAAATTGCCTTTAAAGCGTCTGTTTTACATGAAATATTCTGAAACATACATTAACCTTTGAGGTGTTTTAGACTGCTAGCCAGAATCACAAGTCACCTTTGACAATAGTGGTTGGTTTTTTTCTGAACACTGTTACCTTCTCACAGCCCAAACACTACACCAATACTTTTTTCTGAATAGTGTCATGTTATCTGCTTTGAAGCTTCATTTGGTATCTGTTTAGATATCTAATCTCTGTGTTGGGTGAACTGTGTGCTCTGTATGAGCTGGAACAAAGCTGCTCAGGAAACCAACAAAAAGCTGTCATGCTAACCTGTCAGTTAGCTAACCTTTGCTCAGGAATGGCTCAAAGTATTATTTGTTACAAACACTGCTTGTATGGGTCACACTGCTTCTATGGTCTGGATGCCTTGAGTAATCTGAATGACCTGAGAAAGTCCTTGTAATAATATAACTAGAACTCGTGCAGCTGCTACCCTGTAGTTCCTGTTTTCCAAAGGGGAGGCTATCACTTTTTTTGCTACATAATGTTAATTTGACAAGACTTCAGAATAAGAGGAAACAAGTTCTCATTGAGTTGGGGAGATTTTCTGTCGCCTGTGGATGTAAATATTGCATCTTCTAAATGTGCAAGATAATTGCATTTCCTGCTGCACCACCTTCAGTTCTCTTTCACGCCTCCTATAAGTTCCTCTTCTCTTGCTATAGTGCCCACAGTCTCCTCCCATACACTTGAGCTTCTGCCTGGGCACGTGGGCACAGAGGGCTCACTGACTCCAGGCTGCACGTGTGCCAGCAGGCCATCTGCATGCACCACTTAGGTCAGCAGGCTTCTGGATACCTATGGAGACCATTCATAGCCCACCTGCTAATTCCTGAAAGACTTGTTCCAATTAATTGTCTTAGGCTCTTCTATTACTCTATCAAGCTTGGCTAAAATTGACCAGAGTTTTGTCAATGGCCAGGAGCTGACCAGGACTGATGGATGAGTAGACCTTTATTCATCCACAAAAACCTTTCTTCATTAGGAAACCAGCACAAGCAGCTGGGAATTGCAGAGTGAGTCAGGCATAGGTGCATGTTGGAGTATCTTTGCCAACCCTTGTAGTTTACTTTGCCTCATCCGGCAGACCAGATTTCTTTCTCTATAAAATTTTTTTGTTCCGACTTGTGCTATAATAAAAGCATCCTTTAGAGATTCCAAAACCTTTTTGTGGTTTTGCTGCACCAAAGAAAAATTGCAGGCCAATTCATTTGAATGCTCTGACTGAGCTGGGTTGCTAGAGCTTGTTAAAAAAATCTTATGAATTTTTGAGATCATGGCAAGAGCAAATTAAAATGTTGTACCTAATTTAAACAAAAAACAGCCTTTGAGAAAACTGCTAGGCCAAGTTTTTATTTTTATTTTGATTACAAAGGAAGAAGATCTTCTGCATTTATACTGTCTTGGTCTAGGTCTGTTTGACTATTTCCCTCCATCCCTCCTCTCTTAACACCCTTTAGTTAGTTTTGACCAAATTTCACAGCAGAGTATAGGTTTCACAGATCATGAATCTGTGGAAATCTGTAATGTATCTTGCACAGTTGAAGAGAGAGACCCTGTTAGTGACCGAGCTGAAGAAAAGATTGCAACCACTGCTCAAATATCGTTAGACATCAGAGAATCCACATAAACCAGATGTGCTTTCTGTGAGCAGGAAATGTTTGCTGGAAACGTAGCATCTGTAACAGGAGAGGATATCCACTGTGACACACAAATCTGTAGGAAACTGGGCTTGTTTAGCTCTGGTACTCGCAAACCTATGTGTGAGTATTATTGAATCTGTTACATGTGAGGGTGTGCATATGTGTATCCTGTCAGCTAGAGGGAAGCAAGCCTTGTTATTTCCTAAACCTGTAGTAGTACAAATGCATTGGGCACTGCTAAAGGCAGGTTTTTCTTTGCAAAGCTATCAGTCCTGTGGCTACAACACTGTTACAAGTAAATGTGGATTCAACTGTAAATTTTTAAAAAAGGTATATTTCAAATTGTTTGCTAGAGATCTTATATTGCATTTCCTCTACTATTCTTTCTAAATCTACAGCAACTAAGCAACTTTATATAGCAAGATTTACTCTCTCAAGTCAGATTTCTGTATGTTCCTGGTTCCATAAAATACTGTGTCTACAGCTGCACCATGGAAAAGCAAGCTAAAAGGCTGAGAGGAGCTTCCATCTGTGTTATATTCCTCTCCATTTTCAAAATGCACAGGTAAGTGAAATCACATGATTCTTAGCCCCTGATGCTGTTTAACAGATAGTTTCTCCATTTTATGTCTCAAAATGGACAACTGAGTTGGGTAGTAATGAAGAAAAGTGACTGCACCATTCTAGGATGTTTCATAACACGAGCATTTCTTGAAGACTTTGTTAGGGCCATTGTGTTACTGTCGTGGTTTAACGCCAGCCAGCAACTAAACACCACGCAGCCACTCACCCCCTTCCCCCTCCCAGTGGGATGGGGGAGAAAATTGGGAAAAGAAGTAAAACTCATGCGTTGAGATAAGAACAGTTTAATAGAACAGAAAAGAAGAAAGTAACAATGATGATAAGAACACTAATAAAATGACAACAGTAATAGTAAAAGGATTGGAATCTACAAATGGTGCACAGAGTAATTGCTCACCACCTGCCGATCGACACCCAGTTAGTCCCTGAGTGGTGATCCCAACTCCACCACCACTCAGTTATTTCCTGAATGTGATGTCCCATGGTATGGAATACCCTGTTGGCCAGTTTGGCTCAGCTGCCCTGGCTGTGTTCCCTCCCAGCTTCTTGTGCCCCTCCAGCCTTCTCGCTGGCTGG
>JANZLQ010000008.1:17652754-17671505 GCA_026212715.1 Elanus axillaris
GCACCCAGCAGCAACCAAAACATCAGAGTGTTATCAACATTCTTCTCATACTGAACTCAAAACACAGCACTGTACCAACTACTAGGAAGACACTGAACTCTATCCCAGCTGAAACCAGGACAGGACCAATGCACACATTGCTGTCCTCATTGTTTAACTGGACTTGTAAATTTAAAAAATTATAATAGGGAGCTGCATGTTGTCAATATCTTGGATATGCCATGGCATGAGCTTTCCTGGTGGTTCCCTAAGTTGGCATTGAATGAAAGAAACTGGTGCCAGTGATACTTTAATTGAATGCATGCTCAGAGTCCAGGGGCTTCAGTGTTGTCCTCAGCAGAAAAGGCAGCTGGCCAGAAGGACACAGCATTGCCTGAAACTTATCTAATAAGGAACAGGTATTTGGATGACATAATATCTGGCATTATAAATCATCAAACTGATTGAGTGATTTGTGTAATACAGGTATCAGTGGAGTTAGTGACTCATAAGGCTCCTCATTGGCTTTCCCAAATGAAAGAAATGTGCCAAAGTAACCGGAGACATAGCATGAGCTTTGACCAAATATGTATATCTACATTGTCCACAAGTGAATCAATTGTCTAGATGCCCCAATACATTGCTGAGTGCTATGTATTTTTAGGATGTGATTGAGCACATCCAAAATAGATGTCTAAAATAAGTAATTGCATCCTAGTATTGCCTTTGCGCTCTCCATTGTCTTTAATCGGAATCTAGTCTAAAGTTTCTTTGAGTGGGGTGATATTATCTTGTTTGACACTGAGAGGGCATTGACAAATATCACCATACTTCACTGCCCCACACTACCTCCTGTCCCTTATCATCTAGAACAGGCAGATAACTGGACTGCAGGTTACATCTTAATGTTGTATTTAGGATAATAGTGTCAGAGACAGGAACCAAAGTGGATGAAAACAATTCATAAATTGTCATGGATTTTTCCTCTACTCTGGCTATCTGTTTTCTCACCTCTGAACTTTGTTGGAAGAAATGGGGTTTCTTCCTTACATTTAGAAATGTACTCCTATCTGCATGTGATAAGTTTAAACAAATTTCTTGAAATCAGCTGTTCAAATTTTTTTAAAAGTTGCTTTTATTCAGATAAAGTCTATGTTTCCACTGCTAGGTCAATTTTTTTTTTTTTGTCCCCTCAGGAAATGTTCTTCATTGTGAAAGATTTTGGGAACATCAGTCGATCAGGGAACATCCCCAGCTTGAACTCCTCTTAAATGCCACCATAGGTGTACACCAGAAAAAAAAGGAACACTGTAGAAAGTGTATCTGAAATAATTTCCAAGCTTCTGAGAACACAAGTGGTGATTAATCCATTCTTCTGAATCAATATAAAATGCTTGAAAGTAAGAGTACACAGTAATCAGTGGGAGTTGCCAAAACTAATTTGGGATCATAAGGAAGGAACATGTGAAACTGGTTGCAAACATGAAAGATCAAATGTTTATCTGAATTTACTCTTTTCGTGGTGCTGCATTTGGAGCTAATAATTTTCAATATAATTATCTCATAGGAATGGTAGATACTAAGCAGTATACATGAAACGTACGCATCTAGGAATAATAATAAAAAAAAGTATACTCATGTTGACCTTGTCTTTTAAGGTTAAAATGTGCCTCATAGGATACTTTCACTCACAAAATGATATGCTGGCAGATGACCTTGTAAATGTTTATGCATTTCCTTCCATTTTTTCATTTTAGAGTTGTCCTGATTAAGTGCACTGGAATCACTATATATTAATGTGACAGCTCAAATTACGGGTAGCTTGTAGAATAAAAAAGAAGATAAATTGGATAAATGGGTTATACTGGGATAGGTAAATTAATTAAGTTTCTAGGGAAAAACAGAGTCTCTCTAATACTTAAATATCTGGAAGGTGATTATTTGTAAATAAATAATGCATAGAGAATACTTTTAATAAATGTAGTTGGCCAGATTTACTATTCTCTCTCCCAGCACGTATTTTGCAATAATTTCAGCAGAATGTTCCAATCTGACATCTAACCTAAATCTTCACCTCTTTGTTCATCCTTCTCCTCCAGTTTTCTGAATACTTGCATTTGTGAGTTAGCGTCTAATAGTAAGGACTGCTATAGGCTGTTTTGTATTCACAGGATAATTAAATATGGAAATAGAACCTTACTCACAATAATGCCAGAATGCCTCAATCTTTTTTTGGGATGGCTGTCCTGAAGGTGAAAGGGAAGCTTAATTTTATCAGACTTTCAGTTCTTCTCACTTAAGATTTTTTAGTGCTACAGTATTAGACCACTTGTACTCACTTTTTTGTGATGTAGACTTCTGCTTCTGTCCACCATGGCTGAAACTCCTGCAGTAGCCACTGCTGTCAATGCATAAGGATTTTAATTGATAACATATAGGTGGATTTAAATACATGACAAATAGATGGAAGGTATGTTATTGTTTTAACCTCCTAGCCTACTTGACCTATTCCAGTTGTAGGTTTTATATTGTGAGATTCATTTAGAGTGTCAGACGGTCCTAACAAAATTTGGATTTGCAGCTCAATCTTACCTAATCTGGCAAGATACTAACTACATTGAGGTGTGATATAATAAAAATATCAGAGTGCCATATGAAGAAGGATCAGCCTGTAACTGGGGCAATTAAAAGATTAGGTACTTAAATAAGTCATGTTCCTCTTAGTATAGTTGTGACTTCTTAATGTTATACCTTTGCTATGTATAGTTAAAATAATGTCAATAAAGATGGCTCTGTTTGCTAAGTAGTGTCCTGCTTTTGGCCAGGATAGAATTAATTTTCCTTCTAGTAGTTGCTATAGTGCTGTGTTTTGGATTCAGTATGAGAAGACTGTTGTTAACACACTGATGTTTTCAGTTGTTGCTAAGTTCTGTTTAGACTAAGTCAAGGATTTTTCAGCTTCTTGTACCCAGCCAGCAAGAAGGCTGGAGGGGCACAAGAAATTGGGAGGGGACACAGCCAGGGCAGCTGAGCCAAACTGGCCAAAGGGTTATTCCATACAATTTGAGGTCATGCCCAGTATGTAAACTGGGGGGAGCTGGCCACTGCTGGGAACTGACTGGGTGTCAGTCAGTGAGTGGTGAGCAATTGCATTTTGCATCACTTTTTTTTGTATATTCTAATTATTTTATTATTAATAATGTCATATTATTATTATTATTATTATTACCATGATCATCATTATTCTTTTTCTGTTCTATTAAACTGTCTTTATCTCAACCCACGAGTTTTACTTTTTTTTGATTCTCTTCCCCATCCCACTGGGTAAGGGAGTGAGCAAGCAGCTGCATGGTGCTTAGTTGATGGCTGGGGTTAAACCATGACAGGTAGCATACAATTCTCACTAAGATTTAGTCATTTCTACACTTGGAATATTCTGAAACAAGGACCATGTTCCTGTCATGGCAAATTAGGTCAACATGGTGAAACACAGAGTCATGGGATGATGAAACATTAAAGAGTACATTATTAACTGATGTCTTTTTCATTTTATTTTTCTTCAGTGACATTTAACAAATTGAAAGTTAAATGCTGAGAGACACAAAAATGCTTTGTTAGATTACTAAAAAACAGGAAGAAAGAGTTCCCTCAGCTGGTGTGTAACATAGTAATATAAAGCTGAGCTTATGATAGGTTTTGGAGGTGCTGTTTGAGGTCCCTCATCCCCCATCATGTTAGAGATTGTTGCTCCAAAGTGCAGTCTACATGATTTATTAAGTTTCTTGTATACTTTTATGGAGTTACTTCAGGAATCTTTAATTTTGTCTTTGCCATATCCCATGATGACTTTTTAGAATCTCAAGACTCTGCAAAAAGAAATACAGCCATTCTGAAATCCACATACCTCAGAAGGTACTTCTCTGTCATCAACACATATCAATGCCTTGAGTGAACAACAATTTTGCTGTGTTAAGTACAGTAAGAGAATTGCTAATGTTACCTAGAGCTAAACATTAACTGAATGCCCTTGCTACTTGCACTGGTGAATGTCACATTCCAGACAGAATGAGAGTAAGAAAAGTTAACATATTTCAACCTTTCTTGTTAGGTGCAAAACAGAAAGGACAAGATAAGTTTCTGCATGTAACAGCAAAGATCTATAAAGTGACAATGAGATTTGTGTATAAACTTCTAGGGTTCCAGCCAGGGGTCTAACAGAAGAGCCTGCAAACTCATGTTTCAAGAGCACTTCTGTTACATTTTAGACCAGTGTTATATAAGATATGTATTATTCACTTCATGCCATCAGGTCATAAACTATAGCTATGTATGTTGTAGTGCACTGTGAATGCTTTGCTAAACAGTACAATGAAGTCATTCAAAGGATTATCACAAAATGTAAATCATGCAGTCAGGATATGTCTTGCTTTCCTGCTAATACCAACAATATTTATAATTAGTAAATTATTGACCATGTAACACCTCTTTTATTCATAAAAACCAGATATACATAATTCTAATTCTGAGACAAACATGTTTTAGGATATGCTCACTTGGAAAGACATGATGGAATTTGAAGTAATAAATAGGTCTCCTAACTTCTGCTCTGGCTCCTCCTAACTAGATCACACTTTTGAATTATAATTTAGCTGTGTGACTAATATATCTGCAATACTAAATAAGACACTAGGGGCATGGGGCAAGGGACTTGAAACCCTCTCTCTCAGGACTGTAATTGTTTCCCTCTGTGTGATTCAAACCTTGAAATATCCTGTTACACCCCTGTGTATATTATACATTTGGGTACAGACCACTGGCTTTTCTTGAAGAGGTTGCTCTCTTTGTGAGTGGCAACTATTGTGAAAGGAGTAAACATAATGTTTGATCCCAGCAGTGATGAATATTTCAGGGACTTTTGTTTTTTTTTAAGACAAAATCCATTTATTATGAAATGCATAAGTAACTCTTGATGTATATTCTGAAAATTCTTTTATATAGAATAATCTGGCATTAAATTGGCCATCAAATGAAGGAGATAAAACTGAAAAGAACTGTTGTACTTAGTGGTGAAGTCTTTTACATACGAGCACGAAGTGACTTGTGGTCCTGGTGATATATTTTGTGAAGTGCATAAGTTGTGTCTCCCTGTCCAACAATCCAGCCGTATGTGCTACATTATTATTCTTGTATTTCTTTCCTTACCCCTGCTCCAGTTCTTTTCCCCACTTCCCCTCACGTCATCAGAACGGGAGGTCCTAGCTCCGAGGCGTTGCGGTACTGCAGCTGCTTCCTCGAAACAGTAACCCATACAGTTCAGAAGTAAGGCTTCAGGCAACAGGGATAAAGAACCCAACATATCTTGCCTGTTCATGATGCAGGAGTTTGAGAAATAGGAAGTATGGTAACAGCAGTGTGGAAATGCATCAATGTATGCTGGGGACTTCCCACATGGAAAGCAGCTTTGCAGAAAAGGACCTGGGGTTCCTGGTGGACTCCAAGCTGAACACAAAGCAGCAATGTGCCTTTGCAGCAAAGAGGACAAATGGTATCCTGGATTGCATTAAGAGGTTGCTGCTTCCCCTCTACTCAGCACTGGTGAGGCCACTCCTGAAGTACTGTGTCCAGTTCTAGGCTCTTCAGTACAAGACGTGCTAGACAGAGTCCAGCAAAGGGCCATAAAGATGGTGAAGGGACTGGAGCATCTCTCCTATGAGGAAAGGCTGAGAGAGCTGGGACAGTTCAGCCTGGAGAACAGAAGGCTCAGGGAGAATATTATCATTGTGTACAAAAACCTGAAGGGAGGGTACAAAGAGGACGGAGTCAGGCTCTTTTCAGTGGTGCCCAGTGACAGGACCAGAGACCATGGGCATGAACTGAAACACGGGAGGTTCTGTTTGAACATCAGGAAACACTTTTTTATTCTGAGAGTGACTGAGCCCTGGCACAGGTTGCCCAGAGAGGCTGTGGAGTCTCCCTCCTTGAAAATACTCAAAAGCCACCTGGATATGGTCCTGGGCAACTGGCTCTAGATGTCCCTGCTTCAGCAGGTGAGTTGGACCAGATAACTTCCAGATGTCCCTTCCAACCTCAGCCTTTTTGTGATTCCTTGAAAGGCTGAGGGGCATGTGGCACTTGGAATTAAAGTCTTTATTTGGGGATGGAGGGTTAGAGTTTGGTGATGCCAGGAACATCATGCTGGGGGCTTGGCTTAGGGAACAAATTGGAGGATGGTGGCCTTACACGACTTTGCAGTGCAGTTCAGAAAAGAGTTTGGTGATGTCTGCCGTGCTTAGATTGATCTTTTGGGTCATGGGGAATATATTATTTTTGTCAGAGTAAGCAACTGATTGCTGATTTCACACATGCTGGAAAGGAGGTTTAACTTAGGAGCCCTTGTGTAAAAGAGCTATCATCCTTACTGCCTCTCTTGAAGTGTTTCTTCTGCCTCATGCCCTCACACAGAAGGGGAAGAGTATCTCTACCTCCTGGACACATGATTTTGAAGTACAGAAGGCATCTTCAGGGCCTTCTGATTACAGAGTAAGTTGTTAAACCATGGCCAGAAATGTAACTCAATAAGTATTTCCTCTTTAGCAATAGCTAAAGCTCTACCATGACTAGAATAAAGAGGCTTCCTACAGAACTTGCTGGCTGCTGTGAGGCAGCTATGTGCTCCCACTGATTTATACTGTTATTCCCACTGCGTCTTGGCCATCTAATCCAGGACCTTGATAGCAGAAAGGAAGTCAAGCAGCTTAAAAGTTTAGGCATTACAAATCCCAGCACAGCAGCACCCAATTCATTTCATATATCTTGCCCTTAGTGTCTAACACATACATTTTATCAGCAGCTTGTAGGGCATGCAGTCAGAGAATTTCCATTATGGTCAGTGAAATAGCATGGTTAAAATCCTGTGCAATGCTTTATAAATTTAAATTTAAGCATAAATGTTCTGTAACAAGATTATTGTATCTGATCTGATGGTTGGGGAAAGCTCACTCATTTTGTATTGTCAGCACTTGGAGCAGTCATTGATGTATTAAGCTCTTACATAAGTCATGGCATCTTGCTTGAACCAACGTGCAGTCGCAGGGGATTTCAGCTGAAAGAGTAGATGCAAGATACACATTTATAACAGTGAGGGCAATCAGCTTTGCAATGGATTAGTGAAGAATATGGTAAATTCCCCATCAGTTGGAGTCCTTTTATCAATGTCAGATGTCTTTCTAAAAGAAACAACCTATTTCAATAACACTTTATTAGGTTATATGCACAAATAAGGAGAAGAAATCTACAGTTATCCTGCAGCATATTGGTTTAGATTAGCACAGTTTCCACTTCTGTTTTTAGCTCTTTATGCTAAGTAAGGTTATGAGGAAAAAAACCCCAACTGAGATGGTAGTACAAACTGCCAGATTGTTTCCCTCAAAACCACTAAAACAGGAAGTGAGCTGTGACAGTGTTGGCCTGAAATTGCATGCAGCTTTAACGATGGTACCTCCTGTAGAAGATCCACTTTAAATCTAGGCCAAATTCTGAAAGGCATGACTCCATGGGTATACTCAAAACTTTTTCCTCACAGAAAAAATTGTTTATATATTTTAAAAACATTGTCATCTCTGCATGCATGTGATGGATCTAGCACTTACCTACACACAGGATAGAATTTTCTGAAGCAAATCCCTTTTGTCAAAATGGGCTTTGCAAGCATAAACTCTATTACTTACATGTGTGAATGCTTATGCCTACATACTTGAAAGCCCCTTTCAAAATTCAGTCTATTAAATAAACGCTCAAATTAGCAAGACTAGTATGGTTCTCCAGCTGAAAGCTTTCCTTTAAAATAAATGTGATCTTTTACTAGAAGTAAATGGAAACACTTAAAGAAGTGGGTTGATAAACAGTATTGAGTTGGGGGTAGATTTGTAGCAATTGATGTTTTGACAAAATTGGAGATGCTGAAGCAGGCATTTTAGCTTGACTTAGCTAAAATAAATTGCAGTAGTCCAACCTAGACATGACAAAGGTATGAATCAACTTCTCCATCTTCTTCAAGCAGAGATCTCAGGCTTGTACTGTACCTGTGATGGTGAAAAGGGGTTTGAATATTACATGAAGATGGCTGTCAAAAGGTAGCTCTTAATTCAATATCACATCAAGGGTTTTCATGCTGACAGAGAGAATATGAGATTTCTGATCCTGGAAAAATATCATAGAGAAATAACTCTTTGTGTTCTTTGCTACAATTAACAAAATGCTGACTTAATTTGTATTGTGGTTTCTTAAAAAAAAGATACTGGAAGTACCCGAGGTTTTTTGAAGCAAAGTATTAAAATGTATACTAATTTAGATATAGAAGTCATGTCTCCATCCTACTTTTTAAATGATAATTTTCAATTTATAAAACTTTGAAGAATCTACTTGTTAAGAACTTTACTGCAAAATTGAGGTTTCAGATATTGAAGTCCACTGTTGCTTCAAATACTATACTGTATTCCCCCAAAAGACACATAATACCTTTTTTTGATGTTGTTTTGCTAATTTTAGGTGGGATTCATGACTTCTGTTAAATGAACTGAAAATGAACAGATGTACAGGGCCTGGCTATATTAGCTACTGCTAGTTTTAACAGCTCAGGATAAGAAAACTTCATATTTGGGCAGGCATAAATCTTGGATGACCTTTAGCTATTAGAAAAAATGTAGTAAAGACCTTAATCCTCCACAGCTAAGAAAGGTTTAGTACTGTGACAGTTTTTAGATCTTGCATTTGCTGTTATCAAGCCAAGATGAACATTAAAAACTACCTGAAAATTGCCACTACTTTCAGTAAAATTTGTTCTTCCCCTGTTCTGCAGTTACCTTGTGCTGATTCTATCCTTAAGCTTGCATCCCAATGAATCTACAGGCTCTTCTGGGGCATAGCAGTCATTTCTCCATTGTTGTTCCTTCTTGTTGCTATATTTAAGTCATACATGCATGATGTCTAAGGTATCGTAGACTGGCCAGAAGATTGCCTGATGGCAGTTCTAGTGAAAAATATTGCATAGGAAAAAATGGTTGGGTGGTTGGGGTGTTTGTTGTTTGTTTGTTTGTTTGTTTGTTTGAAGACAGAGAAAAGAAGACTCCTGAGTGGTTATGTCTATCATAACTTGTTTGCCAATATATAAGATTACTGTAAAGAGCTCTCCTTGGTTTTTGACCAGGTGAAGATAGGTATCAGGAAAAAGGTTTCCAGCTATAAGAATAATGAAACTATGTGGACCAGACTCCATACAGGTGCTCTGGAATCCTTTTAGCTGGATATTTTCAAGAATAAGTTAAACAGACTTCTGGTAAGTATGGTCTTGACCTTGTCTCAGAGGAAAAGAAAGGACTAGATGAATTCCTAACTCCTTCCTGTCTTGTATTTAATGACATTTTCCAGTTCAGGCTGTTTCACTGTATACCACTGGGAAGCAACTGCCTCCATCTTCTTTAGTCACCTCCATCAAGTATTTATTATACACACTGATAAGATCCTCCTGAGCCTTCTCTTCTCCAGAATGAATGGTCCCAGCTCTCTCAGCCTCTCCATTGTATGTCAGATTCTCCAATCCCTTAATCAACTTTGTGGCCCATTGCTGGACTTGCTGCAGTAAGTCCATGTCTGTCTTACACTGGAGAGCCCAGAACTGGATCCATCACTCCAGATGTTTCTCACAAGGGCTGAACTGAAGGAAATAATCACCTGCCTTAACCTGCTGGCACCACTCTTCCTCATGCAGCCCCAGGATATTCTTGCTCTTTGCTGTGAAGGCATATTGCTGGCTAATACTCAACTTGGGCCCACAAGGACCTCCAAATCCTTCTCTGCCAAGCTGCTTTCCAGCTGATAGCTGTTGTTATTCCTGGTGCAGGGTGTTATCCCTCCCCAGTGCAAGAGTTTGCATTTCCTTTTGTTGAACTTCTTGAGATCCCTCTTAGCAAAGTTTATTATGTGTTAGTAATGATTAAGCTTATGTACCTAATCCAACTGTTGATACGTCACATTTTACTTGTATACTACTGAGTGTTGTATCAGTCAGTACCTAGTAAATATAAATTTATTTTTGCCATGTATTTTGTTTATATAGTTAGGTTAGTAAAAATTAATCAGTAAAGCTGGGACGTTTCTCATTTCACTGTTTCAACTTACCTATACAGTCGAATTTTCAAGCTTAATTATAAACTTAGGTAAGTCTACCTGAGGAAGGATTAGGGAAAAGGAAGGTCTCCAAAACAGGTTTCATTCCATCTGTAGAAATACATCTAAAACACATGTTGAATCACCATCTGGAAGTCCTATTGCTCTTGACTGACTATAGATGGAACCTGCATGAGCAGTTTAGATTTGTCAATTAGAAAGACATGAGAAACAGACACCCTAAATGAGGGGATCTGGGGATATATTGTCATTCTTACCTAACATGGATAAAAAACATGTGAATTTACTCATTAGATAACAGCTCTGTATTCAACACTAAATATTTCCCAGCCCTCACACTATAAAGTGCTTTAAAAGTAATAATGAAATAAATTGCTGTGAAAATTTATTTTACAAGTATTGATGAAGTGTCCTTAAATTTTAAATGCTTGGAATTATTCAGCAGTGCCTTTTGCTAAGTTTTAAATGCTCTAAAACAAAATTTCATTATTTTGTCTGGCCTTACACACTAAAATATGCTCCCTTCAAATTATCATCTAAATTATCGTCCATACTGGTTTCCGAAGATTGATCCATTTCTACCCTACAAGAAGTAATAAAGAATCAAGTTACATCTGGTTTGATTTCCCTGTAATGAAACAGCCAATTGCCCCATGTCAGAAAAGATGTACTGTAGGTATTCTTCTGGGATTTTACCTGGCTTTTGCCAGTCAATAAAGAAATAAGATCTAACATTTCATTTATAAAACATGAATTCCACTGGGTTAGAGGCTTCAGGAATGATAATAGGTTTTTACTCTTATACACAGAATATTTTAGCAAAATTTTTTTGCTATGTACCATTAAGAAAACAAAAAATGCCATTCTTTGTGATTTTTGGACAGGTATACTTCTTGTACAATGCAACAAGATAGTTTTCTGCAGTATATGGCTTACAAATGCTGAATTCAATTTATGAGGGAAGAGTTAAATAAAATTACTGTAAAAAGAAGCCTCACAAGTGAGATGAAGGATACTCCAATTTGCAGTAGGGGTTTTTTGGATGTACAAATTACCATATTGTAACAAATTTCTCAGGGTACAATTTTTATTCTTCAATTATTTATCTTCTATGAATACTTCAGCATTTGATTTGGCTCAGCTTTTGCCTTGTATTTATCTGTTGCCTTATTTGTCTCAGTTTTTTAAATTTGACTGCACCATTTCTCATCCAAATCGTGCTTTTGATCAGAGGTAGTTCCATTCAGCATTTGGATGGAAAAGGTAAGAAGAAATTACTTCCTCTGTTTGGAAAGATAGTGCAGCAACTTTCTTGGAAAGAATACTTTTTCTGTAAACAATGGTCATTGTTTGCTCAAAAATTCACATCAGCAGTGTTAAAAGGATATTAATCTGAGCAGCAGCACATGCTTTAAACTGAGTCATTAAAGGGTTCAGTTTATTCACTCTACACCTGCTGCTCAACCCACTGGTTCCCTTGGCCCTTATATTCCCTGGTTCCCTCTAATCTTCTAACACTATCTTAGTACCCTGAGTGTCCCCATGCCAACAAGATATTACCCAGATATCCCTGCCTTCTTCCACATCAATACTTGTCACCTTCTTCACTCTTGCAAAGCCCCAGAGACACTATTCTCTTATTTTCTCCAGTTCTCTCTCTGGTCTGCAAACTGGGCAGGCAGGAGCATGTGCTCTTTTACCAGATGACATGGGGTACGTAAATGCTGATTTACAGCCCATCTAGTCTGTTCCTCTGCCTGTCTCTTGGCTGCCATGTGGACCAAAAAACCTGCTATGCCCCTTGACAGGCCAGAAAAAAAGGCTAGTGCTCTATGGCAGTCCCAATCTGTTTGCAGAAGTATGCTGCTGTGCTTGTCAGAATCTTGATCCTCTGCTCATGCTGGCATTTTCTTTTCTCTGAGAGAGCAATGAATCCCCTTTCTGTGTTCCTGGGGACCAAGAAGCAGAAAGGTGCTGGCATGTTTCGGTCAGAATGTAGCCTAAGGTACTTACTTCTGAATTTCCTTGTTTCAGTACGGTCTGTGTCACTCACGGGCTGTATATTAAAGTTTTGGCTCTAGATGAGAGGAATCCAGGTAGGTTAATTAAACAAACATTTTCATACTGTGGGTTACAAGACCTTTTAGGTCCACAGAGAACATACAAATGATATTGTCCTCTGGGATAATACATCATGCTTCTTTGCCTCTGTGACTACCTTTATGCATGGCCCCAGTCTGGATTTGTAATACTTCTGGAGGTTCTTGCTGATCAAACAATGTTCATGAGGTACTTCTTTGACAATTTTTATCTCAGCCTTTGAAAAACATTTTGTAGTTTTTACATAACTTCATCTGTCACCTACCCTCTGTATCTTTACCCAAGGCATGAAAAGGTATCATCATCCAAGCATGATCAGTTCAGTAAATCCCCTAGTAGTTAAGAAGAAAATCCCTTCTTAGTGCTCTTCTGTATGCAGTATTTTCTCTTTGCAATCTTTTTTTTAAAAATAAATACAGATGATGTCTAAATAGATGAAGCACATATAATCTGCACCTAAATGACATTCAACATTATGCTAACTCAGTGCACCACTCCTATTAGCTGTTTTCAAGGAGGTTTGAAGTGACAAGTTTAAAAAATTGCCAAGAACAATGCTCCAGAAATTCAGATGTGAGTGACGAGCTATGAACTAGCACACTGGCATTGCAAATCTCTTCACTTCATGTGTTCCTTCTTGCTCAACGTGACATCACACTCACTGAGAAATAAACTCTTCTTTTTCTTTCAAATTCTGACACAATCACAATGCCAGAGTTGGAAGGTGAAGCTTTTGAGGAGCGCCATGATTTACCATTGTGCCAATTCTGTGCTCTAAATTAAGGGTTGCAGTGACAGTAACTATCGAGAAAATTAGGATGCTAACATGGGAAATCTTTTTCTACTATGGCAGAGTATTAAAATTTTTTGCTACAAGTATTCAGCATTAATAGATAAGTTCCTAGCATCAAAGCGGTTGCAGAAAGTGAAGGAGCTTGTTAGAACATGAATTAATCTTTATGCTGCAATGGACAAAGACAGTGCTATATTATGAGTTTGGGTGGGAATTTTCAAGTTGATTTTCTTTCAGGCTCATGGTTACATACTATAGATTCAGAGATGATGTGTGTTATATATTATGATTTCCTTGAATGACATATTATCAGGGTAATGAAGGGCCTTTGGATTTTATTTCAGCCAAATTCAGCCCTGTTACGCCAAAAGGGATTTGCTTCTTTACATATCATATGAAGGAAGAATTGCTCTGAAACAGTCAGTTGTTGTACTTACATGTCTGTCATATGTCTGTCCACTGGTCACTTTTGCAATGCTGCCTTGGGTGGGACTTCTCTGAAGTGGGAAGGACTTCTCTTGGAGCAGACCCAGGCATTGATTTTGCTGGCAAGCCAAAATGAGGGAATGTAAAACAGATATTTGGTAAGTGTAAAGTAAAATTTAATTTCAGATGTTTTTCCTTTAATGAAGCATTATAGTTCTGTTACTGACATATATTACATTAGCATAAACACTTTTAAATGAGACAATCAGTATTAGCAATCATATCTGCTCTCCGTAATAGTTTATTTACATGATGTAGACAACACAGACAAAACCAGTTGTAAATAAATATTATTTTGTTACATTGCTAAATTTATCTTTTTTTATTTCTAGACCATTAAGGCTGCCTTTGAGCTTAGTATGCTTGAATGAAACCTTTCTAAGTTGCTTCAGCTGGCAGTCAAGCGATTTCCTTGTTTTTGAATTATTGTACTATATAATGCAACAGAATTTCTGGGCTGGCTGAATCTTTGTGTGTGGTTCCTCCTAGACAGGTGGAGTTCCAGACTCAATAGACAAACCTGTGAAGATTTTGTTATGTGGGTTCATTTGCTTCCTGCTTTACAAAGGTGGACATCGTTATTAGCAGCACCAGGAGGGGAAGGTGCTTTCTCTCATAAAGAGCTGTTTTTCAACATAATTGAAATCATGGTATCCATATCCATGCTCCCAGTATTTTTTTCGTTTTTCATTTCTGAGCTTCTGTAGCCCAGAAGTAGATTGTGAACTTATGTAGATAGTCAGACATAAAATCTAGCCTTTGAAATCTGAGCAGTTCTCTCTTGGCTTCTTTTTTTTCACCAGTTAAGACAAACAATTACTTCCAGAGGACCCTGTTTTAACCATAGGAGAGGAAGGATGGAAACCACTCCAGTAAGAAACTGAAGTGAAATCTGACAGTGACTAGCTGTGATGATTTCAACAATAGTTCTCATAGGAATTGTGCTAATGGAGATTTTCAGTCCCACATTCTTTCCTGTTGCTCACAACTGTGCATACCATCTTAGTTTTAAGGATTTCACAAAAATTCAAACAGGATTTCCTTTTACTGCAAGTGAAAGCTGCTTTTTATTCTCCCTGCCCCATTTTGGGGGACTTTCTTTTCTGGAAGATCAATACCAATATGTGGCACCTCCCCATTGTTGCTGTTACACCTCACCATTTGACTCATTTTAATTTCTGGAATCACTACTAATGTGATTTCACTAGTTTCAGAAATGTTAACCTATTCCCAAAGCTATCAATAGCAAGAGCAATATACTCTGTAATTAGAGTTTAGTTTTGCATTATCTGTTGTACCTTTTCCTTCTAGTCCTTGTTTTGCATCCTTATTAAAGCTGAACATGTCCCATTACTTAACGATATACAAGATACTTATCAGAATAATAAAGTGTTCTACGCCCAACATAGTTTGTACCATAGTTTGTACTGCGGCTTTAGTTTGTACTTCTGCTGTAACAATTACTTATTTTATGTTTTGCCATAACAGTGTTATACTGCTCCTATACACACCATAATTGTAAAACATACTGTGCTTCTGCATCCATTTAAAGAGCAACTACTTGATAAGTACAAAGTAATTAAGCAATAAGACATGACAGGCAGTGCATTTCTGGGGAATTATTGCACTTCTCAGATGTCTTGAAAGACACGAGGCTAAAGGTTGAGTGACTTCAGCCACCTGAGAAGTGGAATAATCCCCCAGAAATGCATTGCTTACCATGGTTTATTGCTATTATGAAATGGAAATTATGAAATGAAAATAGGAGGAAAAGATTAGATCTGTGCATTTATGGAGGATTACTTATACGGGTATGACATCACTGTCAGCTCTATATGTGTCCAGAGAGTTCTTAAAGACATTTCAGAATTAGCACGTGAACAACACAAGTCATCTGAAACTGCTGTTTCAGCACTCCTCATTACCAAATTCACCTAGACCTGCCCCCAACATTTCCCTACAAAATCATATTTGTATTCTCGGTACAGACTTTGTTTCTGATACTAATCACACAACCTCAGGGGGGTGTGGTTATTCCAAAATAATCATACCCCCTGGAGGATTACAAGCATTTGGTTGCTTCCTTGCCTTGTAACACCCCAAGGTCATTATCTCATGATAATCACATCTCCTGGAGTTGCCTTATTGCTTAAGTGTAACACTAAATTTTAATTACAATGAAATAGAGCTCTTCTGGTAGTTTATACAACATCCTGTGTGCGCAAAGCCAGATGGAAATAATGCCTAGCTTTTACTGTAATAGCATGTGGTGGGCTTGTGCTCCAGTGCAATAAATGATTATGTTTTTGTTGTTTTTTTGATGAGAAAATTATTTTGAACTGAATTTGTAGCACACTGCTATCAAGTTTAATTTGGGGTCTTATTATTGTTCTGATTTATTGTAAATTCAATTTAAATTAAAAAAATATAGTGAAGAAATACATCAATAAATTCCAAGTCTTTGCTGAATACAGGGAGAATAGTGTTTGGCTCTTTATGTATTTCAAAGACACATCAGTAAGAAATCACCTTTGCACTGAAAATTGAGATAGAGTTTTTCTGCGAAAGGTTTAATTTTGTAAAAGAATTTAAATTTTGAAGTCCATGAGGTTCTTCTCTTGTTAAGCAGAGTAAACTACTATATGATGCTTTTGCTTAAGAACTTATCTGCATATGTAGTTATTAAATATTTTCAGTTGTTTCCACAGCAAGATCTTAAAACATATTTAGACCACTCTCTGCTTCAGCTAGAGAAGTTATGAAGTTTTGTATTTACCAGTCCTCTAGCAGGATGTCATATTTGGGGTTACGGAAAATGCATTTTTTCAAATCAAATACTGCAAACATATAAGATAATATTTAAGTCCAGTAATTTAAACAACAGAAAAATAAAACAAAATTAAAACCATCAGATCTGTTGGACTACATAGTAATATCTGAATGCATTATCTTTATAACTGCTTCTACTGTTTTGATCACAGTTAGAACTGCAGTTGTATCTTCAGGCATTTAGAGATAGCTCTTTGCTGCTTATTCTTACTAACTGTCTTGCTATAACAGTGTTTTTTCAGAGATCTTTCAGGGCTTTAACAGAGTTGTTTTCCTTCCATTGCTCTTTTTCAGATTTTTACAATAAAGTTAAAAATATGAAATTACTTGTGAGAATGATTAAACTATATGATCCTAGTTTTGTCATGTTTTATTTTGGTGTGTTTTACCTTTCTGCACTGCAGCTTAGTCAACTATGTTGAACATTGCATTTAGGTCTTGAAGGTGCATGTCCTGACATTTTTATTATTATTAGTGTAATCTTTATTTCATTATTAACTCAGCATGAAAATAAAAATATTATGCTCTGGTGTGATCACAGCTTAGGCATGCTCCTTAAAGTGGAGTTCCTAGCTATTTGCTTATAGCAAGCAGAGCTTCAGACAGACCACTCTGCTTCAACAAGTCTCCCTATTGATCAATGCGTTTTCTCCTGTCCAGTGACACCTTCTTGGAAACCAGAGACCACTTTCCAGCTGACTTGTTAGGAATGGAAGTTATGAAGATAAACTTCTATGTGTTCCATGAAATGAGGGGCTCTCAAAGGAAGACCTTAGTAACATTCCTTATCAGGAAATGAGGAAAAATTTCCTAATGAGGAAAAAAATTACAAAACAACCTTTAGTACACCTCACAGGACTGGTACGTGAGAGATGTTAGAAACTAAATGTCATTACTTCTATTTCTAGTGGATCTATTTTTTACATTTCTTTCAATGTTCTCTTTGAAGAGAGACAAACTCATATGCCCTGTGAAATCTGTAAGTCACTTCAGGAAGAGTCAGTTCTAGCCTGTGGTAAGAGATCTGTTGATTTCATTAGGGTTATGGCAGTGTAGCAAATAGTAAAATTTGACCAATCTTTCTGACACAAAGCTAAAGTGATTCTGTAGTATGGGACAATGAAATTTAATCAGCTTTCTGCAGTGATGAAGTTTGCTGTCACCGACAGGGGTCCATTATTTTTTAGTAGTATTGGTGCTGAATTCTGTAATAAAGATTTTTTTTATTTTGGTCACCTTGTTCAGGATTAAAAAAAAGTATAGTGTTAGGAAACAAAATTATGAACTGTTACATAAAGTAACTATATTGTGAATATTTCACCCTTACCAAAGCCTCTTATCTTGTTCTGCTCTTACACATAGGTCATATTATGCACTGCTTTGTGCTAGTTTGACAAGAACTAATGTGGATACTTAAATATTTTAAAGGCTGCACATTTCAGAATGATAAAATACTCAACTGATCTTCCTTTCCTATTGAATTTGTGGTTAATAATAAAATAATTTAATCCTTTTTTTTTGTCTATTAGTGATTTTAACAACAAACATTAAAAGTTCTTTTGAGGAAAAATCTTCAAATAAGGCCATGCAATGACACTTTTTAACTACAGTTGTTTTTTATTCAGCCATAAAATCTATCTTTCATATAGAAACCCACTTACATGTCTTACTTCAGTGAAGGTTATTTGTAGACTGAAGGTCTTTTCTTGTCAAGATATGATGAATACCATGTGTGAAGACAGAAGAGCATCAGGACCTGTATTAGCCGGAAAACCCACTGATCTGTGAATAACCTAAAAAAGAAAACCTGAAGATTAGCAACGTCGCTTTTAAGAATGATCCATCAAATTCAACAAGCAGATTCACAGAGATGAATCATCTAGTTCCTTTTATTCCAACAATACAGTAAAGGTTATTTCCTTTCCTTACAAATAGAAGTTCTGAAATACAAGAAATAGAGACTTGTGAGTCTTTTTCTGTCATAAGGCAATGATTCTACATTTTTCATTCAATACACTTTTTAAATGTTTTTTCCTTTTATTTCTCAATTGAAATAGGTATGGCTTAGCCAATCCAGTAAACAGCTAAGCTGTGTGATTATGTCCTATTTTTCAATGAGGTTATATTTTCTGTAAAGAATAAGTCCTTTGTCAAAACCATTTTAAAAAGCACAAAAATTAATTATGCATTTTTAGCACATTTTTATTACTTTATCACAATGGATCAAACTATTGCTTCCTCTTAGAATGAAAATCTAGTGGGACCGTTGTGATAACCTTCTCTGAAGTCTGATAAAGACCATAGAATTTTCATCAGCCCTCTCCTCTCCTCTCCTCTCCTCTCCTCTCCTCTCCTCTCCTCTCCTCTCCTCTCCTCTCC
>JANZLQ010000008.1:17671605-17687586 GCA_026212715.1 Elanus axillaris
CTCTCCTCTCCTCTCCTCTCCTCTCCTCTCCTCTCCTCTCCCCTAAGATGACTCTGACCCAAGATTCAATAACATCCATTAAAGAATAATCCATTCAAAACATTCAAAACTATTAAGTACACTTACAGTGGAAATTTACTTTGAAATCCTTACCTGGAGGTAGAAATTTCATGTCAAAGTTTCTGGTTTTAACTTCTACCCATTGAATGTTTGACTACTAGGCTGAAGATTTAGTGCTAAACAATTCTTGGTTTAGAAGTAATTTATTTTAGGTTGTGATCCTCTCTTAGCTCTGTCTGATAAGCAGAAAAAACTGGAACCTTTCACTACTTGCTATTCCTTTGATTATTTTTGTACACCTTCTCTCTGTTTTGTCAGCATCCATTTGAACACACCATTTTTGGTTTATAAAAACATGGTGGTTGATATATGTTAACAATTTGGTAATGAAATCTAAGCCAATAGATTAGACTGACCAACTGCTATAAAAAATATCCTGTAATGATTTTTTGGCATAAAAAATAAAAAAAGAAAAGGAAACAATATTACCTGTGACTGAAACTTCCTTTTCTGTTGACTTTGCATTCCCTTTAACATTTGTTTGACATTTGTAAGAAGGTTACTTTACAGCATCTATACCATTTCAAATGCAGCTGGGATTCTTATAAGAATTTTGCATCCTGCTCCTATTTCAGGCTGAAAGCCACCTTGAAAAAGAACTTAGAGAATTTAGATGTGAGGTTAATTTTATAACTTCTGTGCCTTTGGAAAGTCAATGGACTATCTCCAAGTAGCAGCTCTTACGTTCTAGAAAATAGGGTAGGTGGATTATCATTATGGGATAAATGGAGAACAAATTAAACAGTGTTTTAAAGAAATTACAGTAAAGCATATTTTTTATTTCTTTAATGGGGGAGAATTGAACAGTGACAAGGTCATGGGAAGTAATTATTTTTACAAGGGTTATGAGCAGAAAGCAAAATTTTATCAGTTAACTTTTGTCAGTTAGTATGAAGATAAGTAAATGTAAATATCGATGTCATGCAGATCTCTGTACACCCAGAAGGCTCCCCTGTTTGTGCTTACTGAAGATGCCCTCCACCGTGCCAGATAAACATTTTGCCCGTGTTAGTAGTGAACCAGCATCCTTAACATAGATGTCTGTGTGGTAGGGAAGGGGTGACCAGAGTCACACATGGCAAACTGGGGGATGCTGAGCTCAGGTCTACCCCTCTGCATTTCCAGTGATCAGAGCCACAGGGATCCTGAATTCCTCAGGTTCAGGGTTTACTGACAGAAGTTAAATTTTTCTTTTCTGGTAATACACCACACTTCAGCTAAAGGCCAGAGTTTGAATCAGTCTACTCTTAACATTCATTCTCTCCCTAAAACAGTCTTCCTAAAAAAAGCCCTAGACAAACGACTTTTTTGTTTCCTCCTTTTCTTTTATCTATACAGCTCCAAATTTTACCAGACACAATAAACTTTTCGACTATGAACAAGGGAATTACAATAATTTTTAGGAGCCATTGGGTGACAAAGTTCCATTTCTCTTCCTTTCAAATAGCTAGCAATTATTTATACTGTGATATGAAGCTTTTTGATAATGTTATTTATATAGTAATTTTCATTATGCAAATTAAATAATAAAATAACAGCAATGTAACATAGCTAATGATTTATAGTTGCAGGAATGAGAACCTTACAGCTTGAACCATCTCAGAATATTTAGAATAACCTTGAGGGCATTTCAACACTTAAGTATCATCCGTTTAAAGCACTTTAACAAAAGATGAGCACAAATCTAATCTGGGGTATTTTTAATAAATTCTCTATTTAGTGGGGTGTCAGGGTGTGTATTTAGAATTTAACTTTTTGTGAGGACCAGGTTTTTCTAAATATTTGCCTTTTTTGACACCTGAAATTAAGTAACTAATTATAAAAATACTGTTCTTTGTCTTGATGAAACTAGGCATGGCAGCATAACCAAAACAACGGCAGAAGAGGGAAATTCCACTGATTGTAGGAAGCTTAAATAGTGTAAAGGCCTTGAAATGTATGTCCCACCAACAGGAACAGTCGTAAATCATACGTGAATGCAGAAGAGGCTGTCAATGGTGCTTAAATGCAGGACTGCAGCAAAGTGAAAAGCACTAAGTTAGAATTTGGCAGTGAAAGGCTACCTGTATTATTGATTTGAACTTGAGTTTAAACAGCCACCCCTACAATTTAATATCCCATTCTGATGACGTTAAAGCAAACTCACTACTAAATAAAACAGGGAGTTAAAGAGACATGTTGCTTGATATAGCAAAACAATGAAACAATTTAATTAGGTGATAATGTTTCTGGCACTGGAGTATGCACAGCAATAAACTGCTTTTGCGGTTGATTAAATGCTGAAGTGAAGCCGAGCATGAAATCTCTCTCAGATGGAGGAGCTGCCTCTGGATCTTCCTGTTAGCTGTGGATCTCCCCACTTCAGTAAGGCAGCAGGTCTCACTAACAACTCTCCTGTGACTATCAGTTGTGGGTGGTGGGAGTGTAGCCTTTGGAGCATCCAGGAGATCAGCACAGACTTTGTTTCTGTTCATTTTTTGCATCACTGTGTGCTCCTGTGAGCTGCTCCCAAAGAGACTTTCACCCACTAGCACCCAAAAGAACACATACTGTCAGCCATGGGTTCTGCCCTATACATTTCAAATAGTCTGGGCAAAAAATTTGGTAACTTGGCTTCCTTCATTTTTACAATTAGGATACAAATGCAGAATACCTTCCCATTGCTCTCAGAATGAGAAAAACAACTGATTTTTTTCTAGGAATTGAAAGCAGTCATGTTGTTTCTGAGGCATTAAAACATGTCTTACTATACATTTTCTGCATTATTATCTGGTCTATAGGTGTTTATCCAGAATTTTGATGACCATTATTATTAATAGCTTTGTAGAGCTATCTTAAATCATCTTATTTTTCCTCTGTGAATACTCCAAGTTATATCCCCATAATGTGAATTACACAAGACAAAGCCTTTGCTTCAATATGTTTTGGTAAAGGAGGATTTGGAATAACTTTGCTATTGTACAGCACTCAGTTTTTTTCCCCGACTTTTATGTCTTCCAGAGGTATTCTTGTTGTTTGTGAGTACACTGTTATAGAGCAGAAGCATTTTCTTTTAGAACATGGTGGAAGAAATAATTTCAATCATAATTTAGGAAAAATAATTTCTTAATGATGTCCATTTTAATTTTATAACTGGACAAAAAACTCTGTTTGAACTTCTGAAGATCATAGCTGTATTTTCTCAGAATTCTGCCACTTTCTGTTAAAGCACTTTGCGGACAACCTAACTTTCAAGCAATGTCCTTGGTTCGGCCATTACATAATTCAGTACTTGTGAATACTTCTGGGATGCTCTGAAGTTACATTTTTATATTTAAAAGTCTAATTGCTAAGTTCCTAGGTGAGCTTTTTAAATGCAAATTTAGCACATCTACCACCTCCATTCCTCTTCTGCTCCCATGATCATCAAATCAAGCACCCCTCTGTCAGTCTAGGCTTCCTTCAGATTTGTAACCTGAACTGAAATCTTAATGGTTCTTCCAACAATTAAATCTTTGACAAAAGCTGGTATTTCTTCACCACAGAATGGCATGTTCAACAAAATGGCTTCCCTGGGGCCCAATCTCCATCTTTAAACAAAAACAGTTCTGGTTCTCTGGAGACATTATATTTATTGAATGTAAATGTCATAATAGCTTGACAGGTGTTGAGGCTTGTCTGAATTTTGTGATCTGAAGCTGTAGTATCCTACTGCCTGCCCCACAATTAATCTTATTGTCTCTGTAGAGTCCCAGGGTCTATCTGCCCAGATAACAAGGGGCAAAGTGACCTGTCAGTTAAGCTTAGAAAAGTGCTAAATCCTGAAAGAGCACTTAAATCCAGCACTTAAAAGGACCTCCTGTACAGAATTGCCTTTCCTACCTTTCAACACTTTCCCAAGATAAGATGATGGAGGAAGGGCAAGAGAAAATCAAAAAACAAACTTAATAACACCTTCCCTTCCAAATACCATGATTTATAACAAGATTGTGAGAACATTCTGAAGCTATTTCATCTTGAATTACAGTATACCTTTACAAGTGGCTGCTAAACTAGGAGTTCATGACAGTACTACTTGTGTTACTCTCATACCGTTCCTTGTGCTGCCACTAAAATTTAAAATGCGGTACATACAAAATAGATCTATAAATTTATATAGTAACTATCCCAACAAATGCAAACTCATTCTTAGTAACCATAAAATTACCTTCTGTTATCTATCACCCAGTGAATTATAGTTTCATCACTTAGAACAGCCAGCAAAACTGAATAACACTGCCTGTCTACCCACTATTTCACTGTTATATTCAGTGCAAGTGCTGCAGCTTGCAGAGAAAAAGGATAAACAACAAAAAATTAAAGCTGAATATATGGTGTGGTAAATAAGGGTCATGTTATCAGCTCTGCACTGAATATAATTTTTAGAAGTCAGCATCTACCTCTTTAGCTTTTAGTTTGAACCACAAATAAATCAATATAATTTTGGTTCCTAGATATGCCAACCAGTTTCTTACGTTTATGGAGTATTCCATTGTCAAATTATTTGCATTAAACATGGAAACAGAATAATATACACAAACTGCATAGGTTTCTACAGGGTACAAATTGATATGTTTCTTTGACAGAGTGCTAGAAAGGGTAAACTCCACATTGGTAATAAAACTTTGCCTTAGTTCCTCCTGCCTGTTTAGAGCTGAAGGTGGCTCCTCTACCACCGCCACCAGAAGCGGTGGCTGGGTGCTGGCATGCGGGCATAACTCATTGCCATCACAGGTCAGAGCCAAACCCATGTGTACAGAAGACCCATGGAAGACTCACTTTCCCTACCCTGCACTTGTATTTTAGGCATCTCACACATTTATCAATGAAGAGACAGAAACACTGCTACATGGTTTGTCTGACCCATTGCAACTATAGAGATAAGAGCAATGAAAACTCAGAGGAAGCTGTTTGTGATTAAAAAAATATAGATGGAAGCTGTTTAGTAATTTTGTATATGTTTGAAATAACCGTTGCCTGCTCATGTATATTACAGGCGCATAAAAGGCTGATTTATTTTTCACTAATTATTTGCTCGTGGTTAGCACCACAAATACTGTGTTGTGAAGCTAGGATCTGAACTCTTACAAAGAGGAACTGCTTTTGAGGAGCCTTTCAGTGGAACCCCGTTTTTAATCCCGCCTTCAAACTGCTTTGCCTTAAGAAAAAAATTAAAATGTACTGGCATTTGGCTCTTGGAGAATGGATTCCCAACTTACATTTTTTCTAGATTCTATTCCCAGGAGCATCTGTTGTGATCTTGTGTTTTTCAAAAATGTGATAACAAACATTTCAAACTGTATTACTGTATTTCACAATTTATCTAGAGCTTATTCACTCAAAGTGTGATAAGAACCTTTTTTTGCTTTTCCAAACATGTAAATAAAGCTTGAGATCAGTCAGAAATCTAGGTCTTTTAACATTAACATTTGAAAACTGAGAATTGTCTGCCACAGAACTTTGATGATAATGGTCTTATAAAGGAATAAACAGGAAGGTCAAGCTGCCAGTGCCTCATATACAAAGAAGAACTAGAACATGCTGTCTGAATAAAACTAAAAGTAATGTTAACTGATCTGCTACAAAGCACCAGGAATAATTTAGCATTTTAACCAAGCAATTGAAAGAGCAGATGAATACTTTTGCTTCACAATAGAAGGCTTAGACATTTGGGCAATAAACTTCCATAAACCACACTCCTTTTTGTTTTAATATTCATGTTTATTATCCAAATAGCTTTTTTTTGATAAATTAGCAAAGCTCATTAAAAAAGCTTGAGACAAGCTCAAAGGATGGAAAAAATTATCTCTGACATTAAGATAAAATGCACATTACTAACCCTAGTCTGATTGTTTGCTCTAATGTGGAAGTCTTGGATTTGCTGCACAGCATCTGACTTGTCCTTTCAAGACTCTGCATATCTCTGCCTTATTATGGTCATTTCCTCTTCATTTCTTCTGACTTCGTTAACCCAAGTCTCCCTGCGTACTTTCTTTTTTTTTATCTTTCCATTATACTTGCCTCAGTACCCTGTTAGAGTAGATGTGAATATTTCTTTCTTAAACTTTCTCTTATTCAGATATCTTCATTTTTTAAAAAGATTTTTAAAAAGTAAAATGAAAGGAAGAAAAAAAATATTGAAAAGCTACTTAGCATTTTCACTAAGTTCTTGTCAGCTGGCATGTCTCTGCATCACTTTGGTTTACAGGAGGATTTTGTTTCTTCATCCAAGCACCTTGCAAATAAGGAGTGACTCCATGGTCATCAGTCAAGATACTTCAGCATGAAAGTTGTGTGGGACGGGAACTGGGATTTTGTACCAATGGGCATGTGCAATACCTCCAACTGAAATGGAGCATTAACACATAATTAATTCTCAACCTGAATGATACAGTATCAATGCAACATTTTATACAATGTTTTATAAAAACTGCATCTTAAAACACTTTCAGTATTAAATACAGCTACAAAATTAAATAAAGTGTAAAAATTATGAAGCAAATGAGAAGTAAAAGCAAGAACTTTTTGTTTTCTACGTCCCTTCCAGTAGTGCCTGAATATTTGGAACTAGATTGAGAGCTCCACCGAATCTGAAGGACTGCATTTGGCAGGGTAGAAGTGGCTGGTTTATATAACAGTTTAAGTTTAGTTAATTTCTTTTTTTTGTTTTGTTTTGTGTTTTAACCAGACCAGCATAACAGTATACCACTGATTATTCTGCCTTTTCTTAATAAGCCTTGGTTTTTACCTCAAAAAGTGAAAAGAACAGTGGAATGTTTTCTGGTTTTGCTTTGGTCTGTTTTTTTGTCCAGTATGCTGACACTGCTCTGCTTCAGTGTTAGCAGACAACACACTACCTCAGGTGGAGGTGAACAGTTATTTTCTGATGGGGTATTTCAGCAACCAGCAAAAGTGAAATATGCTTTTCAACAGACTTACCTGCAGCTTTATTTACAGGTTATTCTTCACTTTCCAGATGGATGGCAGCTTTTCAGAGCTAATTAATTTGCCTAGAGTCTTTAACAAGATCATAATTGTAACAATAGCACAAGACAAACCTTTAAATCCTTTTTCTCCCTGGAAAATGCTGCTTTTTATGGGAAAGCAAGCAAAAAAAGCATTATGATGTCTAAAATATATCAGGTGCATACCAAAGTTAACTGATTCCACTTAGATGACTGGTATTTGAAAGAATTCAAATGACAAAATAGATAATTAGACAACCCTATTTTATAATAACCTGTCTCCCAGAAATTTTTTGAAACCCCATAATTTGTTATACCTTTAGTTATCTAGAGTTGTTGAAGATTTTACAGGTTAACAAGATACTTGAGAAAATGAAATACTGATTCAAATGGTTCATCATAACTGTAAGAATCTAGTCTGAAAGGTCAAGCTCCTTTCCAATATCTTCTGAAAAATTGTTTTCCTATGACTAATAATATTAAGTTGGTTTTTTAGCTGTTTATATTTTTCCCCCCTCTCAAAGTGTAAAGTTATCTTCTACTTAATAACATTAACTGAACACTGGAAGGAATTAACACTTCAAATAGCAGCCATGGAAGTGGGTGTTGGTGTTGTGTGTAAGTAGGGTTGTTCACATTCCCATATTGTAAGTTAATACACTTTGTTTTATGGTGAAATTTTTCAAGCTAAGATGAAGTTTATTCCAAAAGTGTACTTAGCTTTTGCCAGGCAATTTAAGAACTATGCCTGCTTCCTTATCTTACAAGTATGTAAATTTAAACAAGGAGCAATTGCTCACTCTAGATGTAAAAGAAGACCTCAAGACGTGCACTACTAACAGAAGAGCTTTTTAGATGTCTCAATGTCTGCATATTTTGGTGTATTTTCATGTCAATATTTAGCAGCTTTTTTGGAACAACGAGTTGGACCTCCGTTTTAAGTCAATCGATACAAATATTTTTAATAAACTTTGAGATATTTTCCATTTGTTTATCACTGTTTTCTGAATCATCTGTTCTACAAAATTGTATTTGAGATAGGATGAACCATACCACACACCATTACAGCTGTATCTGTATTAATAAAAAAACCTTGCATGGCACAACTCATACCTATACAGCAAAACTCTTTTACATTTCTGAACAGAGTGATCACCTCCAAAGAACTTGCTGAAATACTCTGTGGCCCATAATAATCTCAAAGCTAAGCACAGGCACAGTATGAAAAACTGCTATTTGCCACAGCCTGAAACCCTGGTGTGCACTTAACTAACAAGTTAACAACATACATCATCTTGTGTCTGTGCTCTGGCCTGCACCCTGGCTTTTTTCAGTTTACTGCTATACATGTCGCCAAGAAGTTCAAGCATGAAAAGAACACTGTGCTTTATTTATAGATTGCATTACATGAGATGTCGTAAGAATACATAAAAATATGTTATATGCAAAATAAGACAAGAGTTCATTTGTATTATACTGTCTACAGCATTCAAAATTAGTACAGATGTTTACATTATCTAGTACTCTAAGACCACATAAAGACCTGGCAGACACACAAAGTTTATAAGTAATACAGAAACTTTAACTTAGACTGTTACCAGGGTGGAGCTGAAAGGTAAATTTTGTAAGTGTTAAGACATGTGAGGAGAACTTACGGTATTGTATGAGTACACATTCTGTTCTACCTCTTGACTCATCTTTCTCAACCTACCTTTACCTGCCTGCTTGTCTCACTCACCAGTTATGTTTTATCTACTTAAAGCTTTTTGCCGGAATGACTGGTATTTTACCTACTTCTGCACACCACTGAGGCCCAACCTGGCTTTGACCTTTATAAATGAAAATAAGAAGATTTAAACCAAATGTGAACATTCAGATGGATGAATAACACACAAGTGTCACTGAATACGGATGGCAAAAAGCAGCACCCTTTTCCCACCTCCCTTGCTTCCCAGTTGAAAAGAAAAACAAAATTAAAACTCTGCTTTATGGTGCATGCAAATCTCCAGATAAATGCAGATTGCTAAATTGCATGTCATGTGTGTGTCAGTAGTGCAACATACCACAGATACAGGTAATCTCCTTAAGGAACAGATACGGTGTTTAATGCGTCTGATGGATGCCCTTTTATACTGTAACAATATTGAGGACTCCGTGACAAACACCTGACAACCTAAACAAATTTCAGGCAAGCACAATAACGGTGAAAAATCTTAAAGCATTCATACACTTTACAGTGGAGTGTCAAAGGTCTTTTGTAAGTCAGTGTATCTCAGTAAAACAGGGAAGTTTTAAGCAGGAACTGCATCAAATAATCTGTCAATTACATTATTTGATTCTTGTGGCTCAGCTTGTCCTTAAGCTTGTTTTTCTAGAAGTGTGTCAATATCCTTAAAGTTCCTACAGTACAACATGACAGTAGCTGCTGTTTTGGCACAATTTCTGATACATTGATGATTATCAATCTAATCATGTAAAGCTCATCTTCCAATGGGAAACAACTGAAAGATCATATTCATCATATTTCACAGTGGAGTGGCTGTCTTCACAATATATCATGCATGTATGCAAAGGTCATACTATAAATCTGTTTCATTAGGGCCAAACTCTTATTGTCCCAGAACACAGGAGCAGGCAGTACATGAGGGAATTGCTGATGTTACAGTGATGTTAAAGAAATCAACTGCCAACATGTGGGATCCCACAGCCTTTGCTGCCTTTGTACCATGAAAAATAATTTTCTTACAGACTCTTTCATCCTCACAGAAGCTTTTGTCAGTCAGACAGAAGTTATACAGATCGCAGGTATTTGTCACTGAAGACAATAATTTCCTAAAATCCAGAATTAGGAAAATAAGATTGGGTGGGGTTTTTTGACCTATATCCATTTAACGTTTAGCTTCTGTTTTCACTGCAGCTTACCTTCTTTTCTTACCTCTATATTAGCTCTGGCCAGTACCATGCAAATGGTAGGTTAGATATGTTTTTCTATTTAAGGGAAGTTGGTGAAAATGAGAGGAAAATTAATTAAGCATTAATTTTTCTGGTTTTTCCCTCTCTGTGGATGAATGTAGAACTGCAAGGTAAACCACATATTTCTATATTTCCTTTTATTTTGCGGGTCATAGATCCACTAACCATGCCTAAAAGCATCTTAATAGGTGATCTTAATATTCTTCATGCTTCCAGACTCCTCTGCTTGCTTGAGTCAAATGTACAATTTCCAAAAGTATTTACAAACATTTGACATACCTCTTTTTGTATTGAAGTGAGCTGTATGACTCTGTATTGAAGTGAGCTATAGGAGCTACACATTATTGAAAGTTTAAGAGATAATTTTAGAGTCTAGACCAGATGCTATCAGATATCACCATCTTGCTATTTCTCACACTGTGTTCTAGTTAGCCAGTGAAACTACTAGTACATGGGTAGACTGATTCATATTGTGTTTTTTAGTAAGGCATTTGAATCATAGTCACTGCTTTATTCACATATCCATAATCTTTTTTTTCCCATTGGTCGAACTTAAAAAGGTTGAGAGACCTTTGACTTACGTATTTCAGTAATGGCTGTTAAAATCAATTCTAGCATTAAAGTCTCTAAGAACGAACAATGCATTGAGTGGAAAATTGATTAAATGGTCAAAGAACAGTCCTTTGTGGCCTCGTTTGCTTTTTCAATTAGTACCGATGTCACAGCTGGTCTAGGTGTCTCTCAAACTTTCACAAAAAATGTCCTTGAAGCTTTGTCTTTTTGTGAGCTGTTTTCTTATAGGAAAGATGATTTTGCATTGAAGTTAGCACTTCTGTATTTTTTTTGTACTCCATTTTTGCAAGAAAGCAGTCACATAAATGAATTTTGCATTTGGCTGGTAAGACACTAACATGAAAAAAAAAATACTGCTAGGTGAACCTGTGCACTTTTGAGAAACTTGATTTCTGTGTTCTGATGGCTTACACTTCAACTTGTTTCCCTCCTTTAGGAATGATGGGGGTCAGTTCATGTGTGTGTTTGGCAGAAGACATCCGACAGGGACATGACTCATAACTGCAGCTACCTCAGATTGCTCTTGACCAGAATTCCTGAGTCTACAGGTGAAGAACTGATGGGAACATGTGTGAATTCATTTAGAAGAGCTCCAGTAAGTCATGTGATTAAGGCACTTAACTGGGATTTAGATGATCTGAGTGCAATTCCAGTCCCAGTTCTGCTACAGACTTACTATTTGATGTTGAAAAAGACATCCTGGGAAAGATTTTTTCATGAGCTCTTAGCATTGGCCTAATTCTGCTCCCATTGACTTCTACATAAAAAGAGTTCCCAGCATATGCCATGACATAGCATCTCATGGCTATATTGGTCACCTGTCACTGTGTTGTCTCTTAGAAACTGCAGGTAAGGTAGGTAAATCCCTAATTTCATTGTTTAAAATAAAAATGTTAGGGATTATATTAATTTCAGTGTGTGAATATGCAGGAGAAATGGTTAGGACACTGTAACCTTAACTGCACTGTTTCTCTCCTTTACCTGCTCTGATTGCCATGTAACATTCATAAATGCAAACAGTGAGATTGTTTCTTTATTTTAGCTATGCAAACAATTTAGTTACAATAGGCAGTACGTTTCTTTTTTAGTGCTTTAATGTTTTATTAATTTAATTTTCCACAGTCAAATTCTTTTTTTCATTTTGCCTTATAGCCTAAATTTCCCTTGGTATTTGTAATTATAATACTTGTTTGTGATTATACTGCAACACACTGTAATTCTCGACCAGCTGACAATGAACTAGAATTTGTATCTAATGTCTTATTAGAAATAAAAATAAAGAGTGACATTAAGACCTCTTAATTTATTTTTTGCAAATTCAGAAAAAAATTGCTTGATTACACTTAAAGTATTTAAAACTATACATTTCATCACTTGTGTAAAACACATGAACCAAAATCAGGTCCCTTGTTGAGTGGCTATTACTACCAGCTAAGTTGCTGCAAGTTGCATCTACCTGTGCATGGATTGAATTTCTCCCATGGTATTTGGAATAATAGAGAACTATATAATGGATTTAATGTCTGGCCTTTCAAAGTTAGTGGTCTGCTTACAAACAAAGCCACTGCCAAATACTTAGGTTATCCCCCAAAACAATCAGATAATTCTGCAGTTTAAACATGAATACAACAAATACTTTGCAACTTTGGTGGTAATCATTTCATGTCCTAAATAATGAGGCTTATTTAGCACTATTTTGTACTGCATAAGATAAAAACTGCACTAGTCCAAATGCTTGCACTGACCTCTAAAAAAAGTCTGTTGATTTAACACTCCGCTTCAACAGCAGCAGGTTCTTTGGTCCACCTACATTATCTCCTCCTGTTCCTTCAGCCACCTAGTATCAGGGCATTTTTTTCTGCAAAAGTAGCAATAAGACATAAAGTTGTGGATAAAGCTTCCTATCTGTGCCTGGGAGTAAAGCAAACTGGGTTCTGAAGGGATATAAATTACATGAAGGGCTGGGACTGTGTTTGACCAGAGGTTTTTCTCAGGGTGATTGTTGTTACTTCTTCCCATTTTAGGGAGAGACTGTGGAAAAGAACTTCTCCTTTTCTGTGGCAAAATCTTTTTATTCCACTTCGGTTAAAATGTATCCGGAATGACTGTAATGCATTTCACATTTACTAGAGATGAATCCTGACCTTTCTTTTTCAAAGATGGTGTCCTCTGGGAGAAAAATTCATCCTGGGACTCGAGACACATAAGATATGATTAGATTGAAAAGGTCTGATTCTTTATATTTGGGGAAGAGGGATTATAATTAGAAAAAAATGTTGTTACAGGAAGGTAATTTTTTAGGCCTTAGCACTGAGAACTCCTATGTTATTCTCCTTTTTTATATAGGAAGCTACAGCTGGTAATGAATAGGGTAATTTGTTCCTGAAGCTGAAAGCAGGACTGCCTTTTTTGAAGATCCCACTACAGCAGTTGTCTTTCCCAGTCAGCTCTCTGATGGGTTGAACAGCACAGTTCTCTGGGGATGTGAAAACCTGGGGGTTAAGATTTGGGATGCTTGGTCCTTACTGATGGGGATGAGCAGACGGTTATGAACAGTGAAAACTTGAACCAGAATGTTTAGTTCTGGTGCAAGTGCTTGTGTTTGATTTGTATTTTGCAAGGAAAAGTTATTGCATGAAATTGCCCATGACGCTATAGCTAATAACCTTTCAAAGCTATCCATAATTTGAGAAAAGAATAATACGTGGTTTCTTTCGGTAGGATTAGCATGTGATTGTTGAGTGCTGGAGGTATGATTTCAGCTTTCTTCAACTATGCAGGAAAACTTCTGATTTTACAGGAGATAACACACTGAAGGCATGTCTTACAAACATTTTACAAAGGAGGCAAAGTGGATGCTTTTCTCTGTCCCAGTTCTTACCTTAGGTTTACCAGACTGTAAACAATCACAGTGTGAATCTTGAGATAGAGCTGAACAGTTGACATACAGACAAATTTGTAACTCTTCCCCTCCTCCCTGTACATTGCTAAAGTTTTTTACTGGTATTCACCAGGATTCCTGTCGTTGGTGATTTTCAGAGCAGTACAAGTTGGATTTTGGACTACCGTAATGAGTAGGAGATTATGCAAGTGATTACTTGTTCAGTAGTACAGTGTCATCAGCAAACTCTGCCACCTTGCAATCCACTTACTCCAAATTATTAAAAAAAAAAATTAAACAACTTATCGTAGTACTGATCCCTGAGACACTCCATTATTAATATATCTCTTCTTTGAGGTTATAACTATTTATTTCCTATCATTTAATCACTTTTTAATCCATGACAAGCCTTTGCCCCTTACTTCATTGTTATTTATTATCTTTAATATTCTTTTATGAGGGACCTTTTCTAAAGCTTTTTGAAATCCAAGTAAATTATGTCCACTGGGTCACGTTCATCTACTGTCTTATTAATATTTTCAGAACCTTCTAACACATTAGAGAGACACAATTTTCCATTACAGAAAGCTTGTTGTTTTTTTCCCTTGCCATATATATTATGATTCCTCAAATGTTGCACTATTTTTTTGTCTGTTTGATTTTCAGTCATTGTAACAAACTGTAATTCTCAAGACATCCCCTAAATTCTTTAAAAGAAGAATCATGCTAATGACTTCCCAGTTCTCAGGAAGTGCTGTGATTGGTAAGGGTATAGTGTGATTTGTTATTAAACTACTCAGTCAGCCAAATAACTTGAAGGATGGCTCCAAAACTTTCTGTGAAGAAGATTCAATTCCAAAACAACCAATGTTATTTTGCATAAAATACCTCAGAAGAGGAGCTTTATCATCTTATTTCTTCAGTATTGCTGAAAAGTATGTAACTTCTTAGATAATTTAGCCAATTCCTGCACTGATTATCCTTACTTCTTTAGTAATAAATACCAAGATATTCTGCTTTTGTATATATTTCTTGTTTCTAATAGATGACAATAGATGAAGATTCTGAAAATATTGCTTTTTAAGAAGTAGGTCAGAGGACTCAGGAAACCTTCTCCGCCTGGCACAGTCTTCATACTTGATCCCTTCCAAAGTTGCCATTGCGTGCTAAGGCTCTGTCTCCTATGAAAGAGCTGGAGCCAAACTGTTCAAGATCAGTCACCTTAACCTTTCCCCTTGTGGGGCCTTGGGTAAGAAAACACTGATCAAAGGGACAAAGAACCATGACAGCTTATGATGGTTTGTTCACCTCAGGGAAGACCATTTAATTCTAGGTCCAGAGGAGCAACTAGGACAGAGCAGCAATAGCCAAATAGTATATCTGCAGGTAGGTCAAATGAGAAACTGTTTGGTAGGGATGTAATGATTCCAAAAAGATGTTCTGTCTCTTCAGAGGGGGAACATGGAAAATGCAGACTCTTTCCTCTCTCCTTGTTCCTGAATGTAGGGATCAGGGTGTGAATCTGGGACAGAATGGCACAGAATTAAGGACAGTGCATGGTCAGCAGAAGTATGAAAAAATTGTCCTTCTTGGAAGATGAGAAGGAACTTGGTGTCCTTCCAGGCAGCTGCAGGTATTCTTGTTCTGCCACAGAATCATGGACATGTAGACAAGGCACTGCAGGTAATTGGTAAGTGGTGAAAAGTCCAAGATGAGCTAGGTCTCAAATCTCACCTAGAGTGTGAAGCCAGAGCAGGATGCAGGAGCCAGCTAGGGCAAGAAGCCAAAGTTCGTCCAGCAATTGGTACAGCTTCTCCAGTCACTATTGTACTGGAGCTGAGTGTTACAGACCCAGCTACAATATACTGATTGCTCTATATAAAATATGTGACTGATAGTTGGGATTTGGAGCTTCTTCTCAGCAATACTCTGTTGATAGCATTACTGCAACAGACTATGGGACAGGAGTTCTGACTAGGCTGCCCAGATTTGATGATGATGACATTTTTGGTCAGGCTGAAGTTTCTGGTTCTGGAATTTTCAGATTTGCCAGGTTCAAAGCTGATAGGACTTTCAGGCACTGGGAGACAGATAGACCTGAAGGACTTACCCCGTGCCTATCACAACCAACAAGTCAGGTGTTAAGGATCAACTGTGGTGTCACTACAGCAAAAGTGTATGTGCCCAGTGAATCCAGGATGTGGAGTACTGCCCCGGTAATTAATATCTGGACACTCAGATGGTGGTGCAGTAGTATATTGTGATGGGTTGACCCTGGCTGGATGCCAGATGCCCACGAAAGTTGTTCTATCACTCCCCCCTCCTTCAATGGACAGGGGAGAGAAAAATATAACAAAGGGCTTGTAGGCTGAGGTAAGGACAGGAGAGATCATTCACCAATCACCATCATGGGCAAAACAGACTCAGCTTGGGGAAAATTAACTCAATTTA
>JANZLQ010000008.1:17687686-17706348 GCA_026212715.1 Elanus axillaris
TTCTCACAGAAGCCACCCCTGTAACCCCCCCCGCTACCAAAACCTTGCCACAGAAACCCAATACATATATGTACAGTATAAATGGCAAATTTTAACACAGACAGAAATGAATTTTCCTCAAAGAATTGCTGGACAAGTAGCAACAGAAAAAAATAACCATTTAACAGGTAGGAATCTGTGAAAGTCCTTGGGTTTTTTTAGGTTAAAAAGGTACCCAGTCATTGTTGATATTTCTTGGAAGTGGTAGAGCCACACACACCATTGAGGCCATATTCTTTATTTAATTTATCATTGGACTTAATACAGTCTACTTCCAGGGCTTGCATTCCTTTCTCAAAGCGATGTGGATGGACTTCTTCATATCTTGCACAGCATTTGAATAACCATTCACACATCCATCACCCTGCTGGGATGGACTGTGTTGCAGGAAGCAGGGTTTGCTCATATAGCACATTATTTCAGTGATTGCCTCTTATCAGAGAGTGTTTGCGATCAGGGTAAATGATTGTGTTTTAGCTACTAGCTGAGTGCGATTCCTAAATTGCACAGTTTTCCTAAAAACATTGGAACTAACAGAAAAAATTGACTAGAGCTGTCTACTTAAGGCATCTTGCTAGCAGTATGATCTTATGCCACCTGAACAATATCAAATCACTGAAGTCTGAGAAGATTAAAATGGTGATGGACAAGAATTCAACAATATTCATGGATTGCTGAAGTGAAAATTACGATAGTAGGTTGGGTTTGTTGCCAATGAAACAAGTCAGGTTCTGAAAGCTAGTTTTTAAAATCAGTCAGATCTTTTTCTGATGGAAAACTATGCAGAATCATTCGCTGAAAACAACAAAAAAGAAAAAGTTTCCATTGTAAACTGAAATCTTTTGAATTTCACCTTCTTTTGGCTGTTTTTCAGCATGTTCTGCTTTTTCGGTGCAGGAGCGTCTTATCAGCTTTGCTGGTTTTATTACCTAATAAATCTCTAACTTAATTATAGCTAATATAGTGTTGCCAAATATTCAGAAATCATGAGTAAGACTTCCAGAATTCATAGGTTTGGGTTGTTGTTTTTTTTTTTAATTACTTGTTTGGGGTTCTCCTTGTTTGACTTCTTTCATACTTTTAGGAAATGCTCTAAATTTTTTTTCTGCTTAGGTATCAGGACTGGAAACATGATATTTTTCATGAAAGTTAATAGCCTCCTAATTAGTATAAATCTAGAAGCTAGCTCTTTAAGAAAAGCATCAACTATCATGAGGCTAATAATAAAATTGCAAGAGCTGACAATATTGTTATCCAAAAATGAATTAAGATTCCTTATTTTGCCAGAACAATAGTCATTTGTCTCCAATTTATCAGTAGCCTTTTAACTTTTACAGTTATGTCAGAGGTGTGGAAACATTTATTTTTATTTCTTACCTACAATTTACTTGTCTCTCTCTTAACGATGTTATCTGGGTCTTCAGGCAAAGTATTACACATCAACTTGTCATTAAGTCACAGTTTTGAAATAGATCTCTTTATCCTGTGTATCTACTGATAATTAAATAAGAATGCCAAAGTCCTTCCTTTCCAAACAAGATTTTTTTCTTATCTTTCTTTACCTTTTAAAAAAAATATTGTTTCTCTTTAATTTTCTTTTCCTCTTCCTTTTTTATACTTTTTTTATCTTCTTTTAATCACTTACTTTTCACAGCCATTAATGTCCTCCTGCTTTGAGAATAGAAAGAAAAAAGAACAGTAAAATATGTTTAAATGCTAGCTGAACTGTTAAGAAAGTTGTTGACACCTTTGTTTACATGTCCAGGACAAACTGGTACTATGCTATGTTGGTTCATACAAGCTATATGAAAATGTCACAATTCTTAGCAAAGAATGTTTTTTTTTTTTATTTTGGTATCCATTGAAACATAAGGAGAACCTTATACCCAGGGTTCCAAAAATACTCCTTTGTAATTTGTTATGCATACTGCTGATGTGTGTGCCTCAGCAGAACATGAACATTATTAGGTAAGCATCAGGGTGTACTTGAAAAGATTAAAGTTCATCTGTTTCATAAGAGATTAAATACAGCCCCTCTATGCAGAGCTGATATGATTTGTCTTGGCCAGGCAGGCAAAATGGAGTTTGGCTGTGTCAGAAATGAGGGGCTGAACATGTCCTGGTCTTGCTCAGGGAAACAGAAAGGGATGGAGGAGAATGAAGAAAGGACAGTAATAGGGTGGAAAGCCCCAAAGGAGAAAAAGCGTGAGAGAGAGCCCCAGAGAAAAACTGCTGCCACTGGGTGGATTGGAGGAGTGGAAGGGTGAGGTTGTGCTGGTGGGAGGACCCAGCCCAACCAGCCCAGCAGCTGCTAGCTGCCATCCTGGCTTCCTCCCACCCTGTACCCACCCGGGCTTTAAAATTTAAAATTATATTGAATATAATTCTAAATGTCCCACCATTTAAAAATGACAAAATGTCCTTTGGTTTTACTGTTACTACTATACCCTTCCTAGAGGAAAAACCTCATCCTCTCTACATTTGGGCAGCTCACTAGAACACTGGGGAATAGCAGGCAATGTTCATGATCAGGAGACTTAGATCTGCACATATCCTTAGACCATGTAATACTTTTCAGCCTTTTAAAGGACCAGCTTATTTTGTATTTCATACTAATGCTATTGGTTCTATAATGCTATTGTTTTTATACTTTTGCATATTTATTATATATTTTATATATTTGAGAAATATCTTCGTGTACTAGAAAAATAACAGCCTCTCCCCACAACTTGCCCATTGACATTCGTGTTCCTTCACATTTTTGTATTAGCTTTTATGTTATCATATAATGCTTTTTCATCCAAAGCATTGTGTAAGTGTCTGCAGGATCATAAAAACAAATGCTTCTCAACACCAATTAAAAAGCAAGACAAGCACATCTACAATGAATAGTTTCCAGTAAAAAGGAAAAAAAGGAAAGAGCTCTGGGAATATTAAGATGAGCAAAGCAGGGCTCTGAGGTGAGATCTACAATGCAAAAATTGGATCCTTTTTTGGTTTAGTAGACTACCTAGGAAAAAGAGTTCTAACTCTTTTAAGCATTGCCTTCCTTCACAGGTTTTGCGAGTCAAAAAGAGGGGGAAGAAAGTTCTGTGGATAGCTTGGCAGGTCAATGGAGCTCAGATCAACTAAGTGACTTCGTTAATCTGTGGAGGGGATATAACTTAGACTGTCTGGCCTAGTCCTCCTTTCATCTGCCTCTCCAAGAAAGTAAAATACATCCCAGATACTTGAACTATGATAGAGGATCTGCTTCCATGGTAAACCAGTGCTAGAAAAGGACAAACCCGAAAGCCTTCTCAAAAGGAGGTGAGTACTGGAAGCAGGAATCTCGAAGTCTAGTGTGACAAGAAGAGAACCTCTCCTTCCCAAGCATTATTTAGAGATGGTGGTAGATCACCCACCGAGGGCCGAGGACCTGCTACCAGAGGGAGTGAAAGCTAATGGCAGCCCTCCTACAAGTGAAAATAATTAATGAAAAATTTATGACCTGTATTATAGAAATTGCTGCTGGATAGTCCCCAGATAAATTAAATTAATAAAGTTGCAGCCTAATTAAGCCATATCTTTCTGTTTTCTTGCATGGCTGGGGCAATGATGCAAACTCAGCAGAACAGAGGAAGGGAAGGATAGAGTTTGAAGGGCTGAGGTCTGAAAAGCAGAAGACGGAGTATATTAAAAAGAAACTAAATAAAGAGGCCATAGGCAGTGTGAGCAGAGTTTTTTGGGGTATGTTATTATGCTTAATTTTAAGAACATTTGAGTTTAAGGAAGCTTCAGAACAGTACAGAAAAAAACATTTTTCCAATGGTGAAAGAAAAAGGAATTGGTCCTGTGAGATACTTTTTTACTAAGTGAAATAGGTGAGTGTATTTTGGAAGAAAGTGAATGGGACCACAGAATTTTAGGTGCTGGACAACAAATAATGAAACAATATTTTAATATTGTATTTGAACTTTAAAAAAACAAATCTGCAGTATGTTTAGAATTTATCTTTCAAATGTAATCAAAAAGGTAAAATAATATGGAAATAAAGCATGTAATTTTATAGAAATTAGAATTATAGAATTGACTTTGGGGTTTTTTTAGATTGTTTTACTGGAATCTTCCAGACAGAGCTGACTGGAAAATTTTATCACACTGAAATTTTCTTTCTGTTTGAGCTGTCTACAGTGTTTTTCAATTATCTTGAATTTCATACTATGTAAATATGTTGTATTTTGTGTGACCCATTCATTACATTTCTAATATATTTTAACATCTTCAAATTTAACTTTAAAAAGTTATAATAATTCCAATATTCAAATCCACTTAATTGAGATGGAAAATTTATTCGATTATTCAAAGAAAAAATAATTATTAATACTACATTATAATGTCATATCCATTAGTTAAACTGTGATACTTGTCACAAAAAATAATTTCTATTTTAACACTTTGAAATGAATAGTGAGGATGTTTTATTCTCTTTAATACTATCCTTATAAAACAGAAGAGTATTTTTTTAAATAGGAAAGTGGAACTTACTTTATAAGGCAATTCCTGAGCACAGAAAACTAATGGGGTTTGCAGACACCTTCAATGTGGAGCTTTCCCTCAAAACAAGTAGCAACAAGATTTGACTAATTTTGAGTGCCCGCTGTGAGCAATGATAAAGTTTCTAACCTTCTCCTGGACAGTGTAAATCTTTAGTCTTAGATTTAAACCTAAAACGCTCTGCTAAACACAGGGATGAAGATGTAACAGAGCTAAGGATAACTGCCATCAAGTGCAGTAATAAACAAATTTTAAAGTAACATTTTTAGTCTTTTAAAAAAATGTAATGCATCTTAATGCAAGTAGCACAGGCCTGAAAATGATTTTCCATCCTGTTGACTTCAGTAAGGCATCTCATGCTTAGAGCAGAATTTGTGTGCAAGGGTCTTGCCAAAGTAGGGCCACAGCAGCAGTCATGCTCATGTTCACATGCATTGGAAAGATCAGAGTTGCAGCATAACACATCCTTCTCTGGATCTGACAGCAGTAGCTTATAGGACATTACACTTTGAACTCATAAAACTCATGGTTTTTTTTATTTTGGTTTGGCTTGGCTTTTTTCTTGTGGCTTTACAGAAATATATTCAGTTGCTTACTTCCATTTGCACAATTGTGTTTACACATTTCTGATACAGTTCATGTGATTTCCAGAGCTATTAATATTTGCCTTTTAAAATGTTCAGTACAGTGAGTTAAGTCATCTGGCTAATCAAGCAACGCACAGACAGAATAAAAGTGTATGAACAATAGAATAGAGTTACAACACATTTTTTGAGTGCAGTGACATATTATCTGTTGGCAATAAAACTACATATTATGTCTATATTCTATGTAATTACTCTTTGAAGTGAAAAATTTGCAGATTCAACTTTCTCAAACTTTTTGATACAAATCACTTTACTAGATATTGATTTAAAATTAGAAGCAAAACTTGTGGGAAAATGAACATTTGTTACTTGTCTTGACAATGCACGAATAAATTCCTTACTTTTCTGAACTTCAGTTTTATTAAGTAACTTTCTATAAGACAAGTTTCAGCAGATCAGCACAAAATTTTCTTAATTTCATTACAGGCTGTAAATTAAAATTAATGAGGCTGACACCCACAATTAACAATGAAAAATGCAGATTGTTATAATTACTTAAGCAATAACATTGCTTTACATAGAAGACTTAAGGTGCTCCACAAATTATTTACAAGTGTTACATAAAACACAAAAAATGACAATTTCAATTTATTTTGTCAGTATAAAAAACAAAAGTTCTTACTAAAACCTTTCTCAATTGGGAATCTCTCGCCATGCATAATTAAGCAAATTTGATTGCAATTAAGCCTGGCTTCTACAGTGGAGTTTTAATTAATGCAAATCTGGCATCTACATCTATAAGATTAATTTTCGTGAATTAAAAGAAAACAACAAAGCGTATTTGAAAGTGCAGTTGTACTGTTGAAAGGGTGGAATGCAAAATCTGATTATTTTTCAGTCTTCCATGTGGATAGCCTTCGACTTATACTTTAAGGAGGGATATTTTATTTGGATCTGTTGTTTTGTTTCTCAAGGCATTATTAAGCAGGATCATAGCAATTACACTAAGCTTCTTCTAAGGAACATCTTAAAATGTAATTATATACATTTAGAAGAAGAAATGAATGATAACATAGGCTAAGAACTGAGGACACCATTACACTACATAATGCTTTTTCTAAAGCCATCATCCTGTTTCTCATCTTGGGCCTAGAATATCCTGTGAAGTCAGTGGGATTACCTGAGATATTTTCAGATATATTTTAATAAGACCTCCTCTTAAATTTCCAAATCCAGAATGACTTTTATAGCACAGAAGAATTTTTTTTTATTTATTTATTTAGCAGTGTGCTTTCAACTGATTTTAAAAGTGTATTCTCTGTCTTAAATTGGTTTGTATTTAGTTTAGTATCTTTAAAAGAAAAAGAAATTTCTTTGCTGGGAATTCTGTTCCTTTGAAACTGTTCCATAAGAGTCAGCTATTCTGTCATTCTTTGCACATAGAAAATTTCTGGGTTTAGAAACCACATGGCTTGTCTGGCTCTTAAATACAGCACTATGTAATTTTATTTTGTCATTTGTGCAATAAAGCAATCATATGGAAATGGACCATTAGCAACATATATTGCATTAAAACCTGTTCTTCTCACTGACATGCAAGAAGATAAATAACTCCTTTTTTCATTCAGTGTCTCCAATACAGGTGTCAGAAATCAGGTAATTCCAAGGAGGCATTTACTGCCACTTGGCAGAAATGCTCTGTCTGTTGTGAAAAGCTGAAATTTGTCCTTTCTTGAAATATATTCTGATATTTTATTCTAATGTTAACCATAGTTGCTTTATTTTTCCTTGGTCTTGCTTTTTAAAAAATGTGCACTGGGTATGCAGAGAAGATATGAATTCCTTTTTAGTCAAGGGTGAGCCAAACCTGTGTTGGAGGGAAGGGTGGTGACAAGATACAGATGCCTCTGGGAGAAAATGAACCACCAAAACTCTTGCATGCAGACTGCTGGAGGTGTGTGACCCTCATGTGAGAAGTAAAATTAGAAGCAGTGTAGTTTTAGTTCCCATCTAATCCAGCTTCTTTCTTATTTCTTTCCTCTTCTATTCAAAACCCAGAAATCTCCCTTTCATTATGTGAAATACCGTCAGAACTGTAGATTTCCCAAAGATGCTCTATCAGGGGAACTGTTCTGTTGTATCTGTATCAGGGAGAGTACAAAAGCATCTCCTCGAGGGGCTGTAAATGCTGCCACATCTGGTTCCTGTGCTATAGTTATTATTATGGCTCCCAAAGGCAGCTTCCAAAGCACCACACTGAGGGTGCCGGTAGGGCACTAGAAACAGTGGGAGATGAGTCCAGCCTTATAGTGGCATGCATTGCTTTTGCAGCAGGGGATTTATTGACATAAAGTGCAGCACTGTTTTGGTGGAGTTTACAACATAGCCGTATTTACAATTTTTTTATTAATTGCATTTATTTTCAGTATATTAAATCATAGTATTTATTTTAGTTGACGTTAAAGTCTAGTATTGCGAAGAATTAATAGCAGGTTTCGACAGAAGATTTCTAATTTGATTTTCCAAAATATCAGCTCAAAAAGAAAGGTAATGGACAGAAGATGTCCTGCAAGTCTCTGGTTATGGATCAACTTCTGCCTTTGCAGGTCTGGAAGAGCAGCAGTGTAAGTGCATTGTGATTTACATGATAGTATCTTTTTCACTGTCCATCACTGTCTTCCCTGTCTAATTTAGACATAGTTGGCACTAGAAATATATTTCAGCACCTGTATTGCTCCCCCAAGGTTTGTGTTTAGAAGTTTGGGGGTTTTAATTGTTTTTTCCTCTGTGTGTGCAAAAGGAAGACATTTGTATTTCTATCATCTATCTGTATCCAGTATTTGGTAATTTGGACAATGTTTCAAAACAGGCTCCTTAACCTGTGTTGAGACATAAATATTTGAGCATGTTTTGTAGATTGATGAGTATTCGCAGCTCATTTTGTTTTCAATTTATGGAGACTCATCGCTTCTGAAAGACTAGGTTGCTTGAATGTAGACAGATAAAGGCTACTTTAAATGATGAGTCCTGGTTTCAGCTGGGATAGAGTTAATTGTCTTCCTAGTAGCTGGTACGGTGCTACTACATTTTGAGTTCATTATGAGAAGAATGTTGATAACAGTCTGATGTTTTCAGTTGCTGCTAAGTAGTGTTCAGACTAAAGTCAAGAGTTTTTCAGCTTCTCATGCCCAGCCAGCGAGAAGGCTGGAGGGGCACAAGAAGTTGGGAGGGAACACAGCCAGGGCAGCTGACCCAAACTGGCCAACAGGATATTCCATACCATGGGACAGCACATCCAGTATATAAACTGGGGGGAGTTGTCCTGGGGGGATTGCCATCTGGGGACTAACTGGGTGTCGATCAGTGGGTCATGAGCAATTGCAATGTGCATCATTTGTACATTCCACTCCTTTTATCATTAATGCTGTCATGTAATTAGTGTTATCGTTATCATTATTAGTTTCATCTTTTCATATTCTTTTAAATCATTCTTATTTCAATCCACAAGTTTTACATTTTTTTTCCCAATTTTCTCCCCCATCCCACTGGGTGGGGGGGATTGAGTGAGCAGCTGTGTGATGCTTAGTTGCTGGCTGGGATTAAACTACAACATGATGGTAAAAGAGAGACTCAGGCATATGCTCTATGACTCCCAACAGAGATACTGCTATACTTTAACTATAGGTACCTAGCAGCATCTGACTGAATCAGAGCACCAAAGCTCTAACCTTTTAAAAGTGTTAGATGCCAATAAATTATTTATTTGGGCAACCTATGAGTTCTAGCAAACCCTTAGCAATGATCTTTTATAGAAAGCCATAGGCATGTTCAGACTCTTACCACTCTTTGGAACACGTAATGTTTCTCAACATACCTCCATCCACCTGTGGTTCTGAGTACTGTGATGGTGACAGGATAGTTCTAAGTTTGCTTTTCTTTTCCTTTTTTTCTTTTTTCTTTTTTTTAATCTTTTATTTATTCTTTCTTCCTCTTTCTTTTTTTTTCTTTTTACTCTTTTTTTTCCTTTTTCTTTTTTTTTTTTTTAAATGTTTCTCATTGTTTTTAAGATAGGGTAAAAGCAGTCATTCCTCCTAGAAACTGAGAGACAGTGTTTGTTTCTCAGTCTGAGTGTTTCAAATCTTTATCATTCAGTATCATTAAATCTTCAATGGCATGTTCTAACCACCAGAGTAGGCACTACTTTAAATAAAATCTGCTCCTGCCCCTTTGTTAAAAGGAGTGAGGAGGAATCAAAGGAGAGATATCAAAAACGCAAAGTGGAGTAAGTTTGTTTCTGTAGCACAGTGCTTAGAACAGTCTTCTGCTAATGTTTCCCACATTTTTTGTTTCCCAGTGATTTTCAGCAGTCTCAGACATGACCGTTTTCCACATCTGTCATGTAGGAGACCAGTTTTGAAGTCATCCTCTGAAAAAAGTTAATGTGCTGTGCATACACACACATATATACTCTTGAAAAAAGACACATCCCATGCAATGAAGCAGCAACTACTGTGGTTAAAATTGTGGCCAGAGAAAAAGGTTGTGGTTTCCCTTTTTTTCATACAATTAGTTAATCAAGTTTTTCCTGAAAGTTTTATAACATTGTGGGTGAAGAATGAATCAAGACATCAAAACTCTCAACATCAGAGAAAGATTATCAAAGTTAATGAGAATAACAAAAATTAAGAGATCATTAATAGTCATGATACCAAAATGAGAACTAGGAAACCAGTCCCGGAAAATCTAGAGACTCTTATGCTAGTCATTAATCTGAAGACTATGAGTAAAATATAAGAAGTGATTCCATCAGCTTGTTGTGCAAACATGCTGAGAACATCCCTCTTCTGGCTTGAGTTTTTCAAAGGAGCCTAGGGCCATTAGGCACCTAAATCCTATTAATAAATCTTTGTCTTGGTCTGCACCTTTTCAACATCTAAAAAATAATAAAGCTACATTGAGCTGGTATTTCCTGTTTAATGTTCATTATGCATTGAAGAGGTATTGAGAAATAGTTCTTCTCCTGCAGTTATGAAAGAATTATAAAGGTCTTTCCTGAATGAGTGAAATAAGTGCAGATTTTGTGAGTCTATGCCAAAATCTATTTAATTAGGTCATCATTCTTAGGAAAATAATGCACCAGCAGCTTCAGAGAACGTGCAAAGCATGACATATTTGAATTAACTCTATTTAATTAAAGAAGCACCTTCTGAGGGTCTCAGATTTCATGGGACAATCCAGTTGTCACTGTGACTGCTACTACAAGCATCCTAGAGCTCAGATTTCTTGTTGTGCTTGTCAATTTTGTTTTGCATTGGAAATACCTTGTTTTATATGGACACTGATTGGAGTAAGGGGAAGAGACCAGCTAGGTAGGACAGAACTGGCAGAATTGCCCATGAGTGATGCAATGCACTGGTGAGGATGGAAATTGAAAAGAAGCAAAGAGGATGGAAGAGAGTTCTGTTCAGGGTAGGGAGGGAAAAATTTAAGAAGGAAAAGGAAAAAGGGTGTAAGTGAAGTGTAATACCTAATTCTAACAATGATTCAGGGCTTTCAAACGGAAAGTTGTAACTCTCGTTGCTGTGTTTCCCTATGTTTAACAGTTTTCCCACCTCAGTCTGGAAATGAAGGATTTTATGCCTTAAGAAGGTCACAACTAAGTTGCTGTGCACTAAGAATAGAGCTGCAGTCGTTTTAGTTTGTGTAGATAAAAACACAATGCTTTTGCTAAAACCATAGATGTCCTGACTAAAACCAATATTTTCTAAAATTTTTTTATAAATTAATAAATTTATTTCTGAAAAGAACATTATTTTTTGCCTTGTTTCTTGATAGAGCTGTGTTCTTCTCACCTTTCTTACTGTGAAGGGAGACATTTTCCTGAGCTTGTTGGGAAAAAGAGTTGAAAGGTAGTCATTTTGAAAAAGGTGAATAATAATTATGATCTGATTTCATCCCACTGAAAGCAACTAGTTTGTCAAAGGAGTTGCCCACTTTTGAGGGCTATTATTTGAATTTCTGTGGCATGTTTGTCCAGTTGGTTGATTGGTTTGTTTACTGCTAGCAGTAAATATATACTGTAACAGCAGTGAGGATATAAAAGAGGGATCTGGAAGGGATTTGGAGTGTGAGGAGAGGAGAAACACAAGAAAAGTTGCGGAGAACAAATGAAGAGAAACTGGTGTGCAGAATATGGGGAAAAGGATCTTCAAGGGATGGAAGAAAGAAAATTACTGGATGTATGCACAGATTGGAGGGATCTATGGAATGAAGATAAAAAGTAGTAATTCATTGTACACATAGTCTGCTTTTCGCTATGTTAATGAAATAAACCAGCTGAATTCAGCTTATCTGGCCAGTGCACTACATTCTGTGCTGCTCTAGAAGAGCATAAAGAAGTGAGAGAACACCAAAGACTTTGATCTCCTAAGTTAACCTTAATTTTTAAAAATGAGAAAGAAAAAAAGGAGAGAGTGGTTCTCTGTACAGTGAAATTAGAATTATCACTTAGTATTTCCTCCTTTGAAATTAGTCTGAGACTTGCTATTTGTAAAGTTGAGCATTTACAGAAAAATGCAACCTAGAGGTATATTTGCATCTTCAGGATTTGCAAGTGAATAAAAGTAATTGTGATGTACATCTGACAAAAGTTGTAATTGTCACCAAAAGGTAGTTAAATTTTGAAAGTCCAATTATGTAGGGCAAGAAAAAGGAGGAAACCCATAACAAAACATAGAAAGAAGTCTAGTGCCTATATTGATGGTGGTCTTTATACAATAAAACAATTTTAAATCTAAGATTTCTTCATTATATGACTGGTATGTCATAATTACAATATACTTGTAATATAATTTACCCTAGGTCTTTATCTAGAAAGTGGATAACCCCAAAGCCAAATATAGACTTATTTTGCCCAGATATTTTAATTGTTCTTTTTTTCTCATTAATTGATTTGTTGATTTAAAGTTACTGACATGGAAGCTTAATCAGTCTAATATGTGATATCTTTTCTCTCGCCTCTTCTCTGTGCTGCAATGATTTTAGTGAAAAGATGAAAGTGATAAACATTTCTTACACATTGAAGTTGAAAAATGAAAAAATATATTATTTAAATTAGCAAATTTGATGAAAATAACTTCTATATTCATCTGTTAGCCTTACAACCCACAAAATTATTTTAGTTGCATACAATGATTTCTGCACTTTCCTATTTACTGAAGCATAGTATCAATAACAGAATTTACAAATGACTTTTCAAGGGCTTTTTTTATTATTTAAAATGTGTATTTGGATAATTCTATGTGATTCCTTACACTATTTTATTAGTCCAGTCTTTGCAGATCAATCTTATTCTTCTTCTAATAACATGAATTGCTCTCACTTACTCATACCACAGAAATTAGGAGCATTATTGTCTGTGTCAGTATCTGATGGAGACTGGGTTAAGAATAGGGTATTCTGGGTTTCAACTATGTAATAGTGATTTCCTTTGTTACAGCACTTTTAGTGTCCAGAATCCTGCTGTTAACCCAATGGAAAAGTTAGAACAGAAGGTCGAATGCAATTTGCTCACGAAGACAGTGCTCTGCCATCTTGAAAAATATGGTACAAGGGCCTGAATAGATTAGTTAGCTCATGATTTTGAGTCAGTGCTCATGGCTGAAGAATACAGGAGTTTAAGGTCTTGCAGATGAATTTAGCAAATTATTTATAAGATGAATCTGTACTGACAAACTAATTATAGCATCAGTATTATTAAACTTGTAAAGTGTTTCTGTTAAAAATTTGTTTCTGCTTGAATTGTTGTTTATAACTGACAGAAGCAAACTTTTTAGTAAGCTGAACTGTGAATGGTCCCATATGCTTATAGAATGCATTTTGTAAGAAACTTCTGTAACATTTTTTAAAGTAACTTTTCTGAAAAGCCCTAATTATTATGACTAGTAAAATAAGTATATTTCAGTAATTAAATGTTCATGCTTCTAATACAGCATGTCACTAGATGTCACTCTGGATTCCATTTTTTGATAGTCTGATGATTTCTACCTTTTTTTGCCTTTCTGTGCCTACTTTCCTCACAACAAACCTGAATAGACAATGTAAAGTGTGCATGAATAACACAGAATTGCTGACTGAATGTCAATTTTCTAGTGTGTGACTTCTATTGATCATTCATTATTGACATGAAGGTCTCCAGTGTCTCTGCTTTCCTCTTTAAACTCTTTCTCAGCTAAAATTTCCAAGCAACAGAATCAGAAGGCCTTGAAGAACGGGATGATTCAGGTCTCTGAGGATGTTTTACAGAGTACTTTGACCTCAGGAAGGCATCAGAGGTACTTTTTATAAAGACTCAACAACTGTTTCGAATAAAAATTTAAACACTGGAAAAAAAGAACCTCCTACTTAAATCGAACAGCTTTCATTGACACTTTTTTGGTGTAACTATAACTGACTGCTTTTGGCAAACATAAGGACTTTTTGAAACAGTTTTTTAAATGTATGCATTTCCCTTTCTTGTAGCCAATAAAATATAAATAGCATTTTCATGGTGACGAATGACATATAGTACAGTATTCTATGATCATGGTTCCAGGATTTTATTTCTTTTAGCTTTGTATACATTAATTAAGTATACACAATCAGGGCTGAGTGCAGAGACAGCTAAATAAACAAATGACACTGTAGAAAGGTCTTTCTGCATACTAATCATATCCTACATCTGCAAGCAAAAGCTCTATAAATCGATTTGCTCTTTCACATCAAAAGACAAACAGTGAGGCAAGTCAGCAGTTCCTTTGTCAAAGTCACAGAGATTGCTGTTCTTCACAAATGCATTTCTACAGAGCTGAATTCAACCATTTGATGATTAGCATTATTGGCAAGTCTTCAAAGAAGATTCATCAAGTAATTTGCAATTGGATTGGTTGCCATTTTTGTGATTCTACCCCATGAAATTGAACAAAAAATGATTGACATTTGAATTCTTACTTGGAGGACAAAGTGAACTAGCATAAGAAAAAGAAGGAATCAGGTTCCCAAGAGGTTGGGAAGCTGCTGTGATACCTCTGGTGATTCCCACATGGACCAGATCAGACAGGTCTGAAAAATGAAATGAATTGGCAGGGTAGAGGTGGGCAGGAAGATGTAGCTTCCTGTGAATATAAGAAAAAACAAATAGGCTCAAAGTGCTAATTTTTAAGATGTCAATTTATATATCTGGATGGATGTGCTTATGCAACCCCTCTAAACACTCCATCCATTCCTGTGTGAAAAATCTCACTCAGAAGGAAGGAAAACCAGTCTATCAATTCACATGTTCTGTGTGCAATAACTGAATTCTCTGCTATCAGTGCATGTTAGATATGTATTGCAAAATGAAAGAATAAGAACATATTTGTGCGTGCATGTAAATAGTACACAGCTGTGTGAGAAACTGTAAAGTGGCGTGATTGAGTACAGGAACTATTCAGCCCTTGATAACCTTACTTACAATTTCCCATTTTTCAAAATAAACACACACACACACAAAAACTTGCTGGAGATTTTATATTCTGGTTTTTGCTATCTCTGTTTCAGAAATTATGAATCAGAACCCTCTTTCTGCCTTGGCAAAATTACAATGATGTTTGTATACCTCCTTTGAGCGTGTTATTCCCTGAAACACGGGGAGGATAGAACCTAATACAGAAAGGTATAGATAGAAAATGAAGTGTACTTGAGCTCATTTGCTGATAGCTCCATAGCTCTTTTCTTCTGCAGGATATTTATTATATGTTTTTTGTTATGATGAAACTTGTATTTGCATAGCCTCACTTTTTAAATAGATTTTCTTTCCTATGTTTTGATCTCTAATGCCTACAGATATTTTTGGAGAGACTGATATTTTGGTTACCTATTTATGGTACATAAGCTCAGGTAAAGCTACTCCATATACAGTTATGAAAGCTGAAACTTGCGGAAGACTTATTTCTAATATCCTAATTCTTTAATTCTGCAATGTAAATAATACCACAGAACTGACAATGAGTACTTGTACATCAGAGTAGTACCCTAGATAAAATGAGACAGAATATTAAACCCCAGTATAAAGCAAAAAAGTGGCAAAATGTCAAGTGATTTAAAGTATCTTCCACATTTTCATTCACTTTAATGAGGGGTAAGCTTGAGATTTTTTTCAGCCAGGTATCTTTTCAGACATCTTTCTGAAAAAGAAAAAAAAATCCACACAAGCCAAATCAGTTCCTTAATTGTGATTTTTAACTGAAGTAGACTTCCATCGTCTAAAAGTATGACCCACAGATAGCTAAAGGATGAACTTGAAATCATGTTGCTATGGTAAGTATATACAAGCTGCCATTCCAAACATATTTGTTGAGTAATACTAATGAAGAAATTGCTTCTCTAGCCATGACAGAGATGGGAATACTGCTTTACAGAACATATAACATAGTAATTAAACTTCAGAAGGCTTTGGGATACATTGTCCGGGATTAATTTGTCTCAGAAAGGGTCTCTAAGTGAGGGATGGATTTTGAAGATAGCTGGGTCCCTACACATAAGATGCAGAGGCTTCCTAGTCTGATCCTGGGTCTGGTGGAAGCAGTCATTAAAATGTGTTTCTTTTATAATCTCAGTGGCTGACCTTATAATCAAGGGTGTAATACCTATATGGAGCATAATGGCTACCTATCTAGGCTGTAATACCTATCAAAGTAGATATTTTGCTTCATGATGGGATTAACATGACTATCTGGTATTGTGTGAAATCACACAAACAGCTAAGGATGTTAACCACTTCCCCAAACTTCAGGTGGTTAAGTGAGGTACTAAGGCTAGGAATGTGGTATCCCTGAATCCTGCCTGTCATCAGCTGGGAGGCTGACTGGGAGGCAGAAACTCCACTGAAGAATGACAGGTGAGAATCAGTGTTGAAATTATTATTAAAGGTGATAAGGTAAAGATATTCCAAATACCCTCTAGGGGCTGTCATGGTTTAACCCCAGCCAGCAACTAAACACCATGCAGCCGCTTACTTGCTCAGCCCCCAACCCAGTGGGATGGGGAAGAGAATCAGGAAAAAAAAGTAAAAGTCATGGGTTGAGATAAGAACAGTTTAATGGAACAGAAAGAAAATAAGATAATACTGATAATAATAATAAAAAAATCACAATAATAAAACAATTGGAATATACAAAAGAAGTGATGCACAATGCAATTGCTCACCACTTGCTGGCTGATGCCCAGTCAGTTCCTGAGGAGTGATCCCTCCAGGCCAACTCCCCCCAGTTTATATACTGGATGTGACGTCCCATGGTATGGAATACCCCGATGGCCAGTTTGGGTCAGCTGCCCTGGCTGTGTTCCCTCCCAGCTTCTTGTGCCCCTCCAGCCTTCTCGCTGGCTGGGCATAAGAAGCTGAAAAATCCTTGACTTAGTCTAAACACCACCCAGCAGCAACCGAAAACATCAGAGTGTTATCAACATTCTTCTCATACTGAACCCTAAACATAACACTATACAAGTTATTAAAAAGAAAATTAAATCTTTCCCAGCTGAAACCAGGACAGGGACATACGACACCACACTGCTTTTAGTGAAGCTACCAGACATACATGTATAAATACATGTATATGTGTATGTGTAAACATATATGTGACAAGTGTAAAATAATCAGATTGAGAAAAACATCTGACATTTTTCATCTTTCTTAAAATGACTGTCCATGACACAATGGCACATACACTATATTTTAAAGCTGATGCTTGTTTCCTCTTCATCATATTTCTGTCTCTCTTGTAAGTTATGTTATAGTGCTACTGTTGGTAGTATCTCCCAGATCAAAAAAACCAAACCTGTCATCTCAGTGAAATACACTGACTTTTAATTGAATGGAAACTTTAAAAAAAAAAACACACAAAAGAAAACTAAATAAAATATTTCTTCATGCAGTGATTGTCCTTATTTATATGTTATATCAAATAAACTCCAATCTTGTGTTAAATTGTTCTAGGAAATTCGGCAAACCTAAAACCAGTGAATCTGCCTAATGACATGAGTATTTCAACTTTTTCACAGGAAATCTTACTTTAAAGGTCAAGCAAACAGAAAGGAACAGCGATACTGATTGGTGTTGATATTCTAGTAGCTTTGATCTTTGCCCACTGTGAAATTCCTCACAATATCATTGGATACTACGAAAAACAATGACAATTTAATTAATATAGATCTAAAAGATCTATGACTATCATATCTATGGCCTTATTAGAAATAACTAATAATAATTTTACACCTTTGTTGGTTTGATTCATTCAATGCCATATTCAGTTCTTTAGTAAATAGACATGACTCTCACTGAAGTGAACATACCTGCCTTTAGAACAAATTTGGTCCTCTGTAACAGATTGGATAATAAATTAAAGCAACATCTAGAGAAACTGAAGGTCTCAGTACTATTTTCTTAGTGAGTCTGAGGAAAACAATTCACCAAATATTTTACCAGATGCTGATTCTTGTACTTCAAGTGTTTCTTATATATCTTTGGTGTGTGCTATTCAATGTACGTCTTCAAAAAGGGATTAATCACCTTTGTGATCCAGGTTTTGCGTAATGGTATATCACCTCCTATAGAGTATCATCCTCACTGTTCAGAAAGTTAGTTCTTTGAGTATTATATCTCCAAATTATACTAGCATTAGAGAGAGATTGTTTTTACGAGCGGAAGTCAGGATATCACTCATATTAATTGGCTAGGTCATAAAGCTGTGAATTGATGAAACTAGCTACTGTTCTAAGGGGAATACTATGGTAATGGATTTTACGAAGACATCAGATTCTGGGGATTATATTAGCCAGACTGACTATTCATTCAGTAGCTGCTGAGAGATTACTGCAGTGCTTTGTATTTTCCCAACTGCAGTATTGCTAGCCATTTTCAATGCAGTCTTTGTAGTCTACAAATTCTGGCCAATGTTTTCCAATCAGATGTAAAGCATCAGGCCGTATGAGTTACAAATGCCAAACACCTAGAGTTTCCTTTGCTGTTCTGGCAGTTCACCTCTGAAAACCTGTCCGTTTTACTTGGGGCTCAGACATTAATAGAGTTATGAGCAGTGTATTACTTAGCATTGAAATAGCTGTCCTGGTTTCAGCTGGGATAGAGTTAAGTGCGTTCCTAGCAGCTGGTACGGTGCTGTGTTTTGAGTTCAGTAGGAGAAGAATGTTGATAACACTCTGAAGTTTTCAGTTGCTGCTAAGTCATGTTTAGACTGTCAAGGATTTTTCAGCTCCTCATGCCCAGCCAACGAGAAGGCTGGAGGGGCACAAGAAGTTGGGAGGGACACAGCCAGGGCAGCTGACCCAAACTGGCCAAAGGGGTATTCCATACCATGGGACGTCACATTCAGGAAAGAACTGGGTGGTGGGGGAGTTGGGATCGCAGCTCGGGTACTAACTGGGTGTCGATCGGCGGGTGGTGAGCAATTACTCTGTGCACCATTTGTA
>JANZLQ010000008.1:17706448-17737550 GCA_026212715.1 Elanus axillaris
ATTAAACCGTTCTTATCTTAACCCACGAGTTTTACTTCTGTTCTCAATTTCCCCCCCCCATTCCACTGGGTGGGGGAGGAGTGGGTGAGCAGCTGCATGGTGTTTAGTTGCTGGCTGGGGTTAAACCATGACAATAGCTCACTTCAGATCCCTGGGATCAGTCATCTAGGATTTACCCTTCCCACACAATGCAAGTAAAATATGAGGTGGCTTAAAACTAGACTCACAAGGAGGGTACCATCGAGCTCCTAAGAAAATAAGTTTCCTTGGACTACAGCAGGGAATCAAGAGTAGTCATCAAAGCCCTAAAGACTACTTCTGTGTGAAATAGTTATGAGATAAAATACTTAAATAGACTAACAAGTGGTTGAGTGCCTAATTATTAGATTAAACTGATGTTGCCTCTTTCAGACATCTTGAACACCTGTTACTGATGGTAACCTAGCAGCAAACTAAAGAATACCCTGTTTCCACTTGGACAGATATATCCATTACATAGGGCACTTCCTGACCAGGTGGAAGATACCAGCCTTGTCCTTCTTGTGCCAAAGGACAGGTCTCTATGCCTCTGGGTTGATTCTCTCTCTCAACAGTGGAATGCAAAGAAAAGTGTACAGCTTCTGCAAGAGGACAAAGAGTGTCAGCAGAATAGTGTATAGGCTGGTAAATAAAGCATATTAATAGCTCATGGATGAATTGGGTTATCCTTCTGAGTTAGCTAGTCCACAGCAGGATTTTTGCACAAGGAAACTGAAACTAAAGTCCCATGCATCATCCACTGACTACTCATGGCATACCACAATGTCCTGGTCTCTTACTCCTGACTATAGTATGATACAGTTGTCATACTGCCATGGACACTAAGGATGGGTAATACTTCTTTACTTTGCCGCTCCAGTGTTCTGGGCACCTGATAATACAAACATGAACATGAGACTTTGGAAGTAATGTATGGCTCCTTAGCTAAAAAACAGCATTTGTTGAACCAGATTCTACATCCTAGGAAAAATTTAAAACAAACAGCTGGAAAAGTTCTTCCCTTTTCTCCCTCCCTCCCTCCCTTTTTCATTCTTCCTTTCTTTTCTACTTTCTTCCTGTCTTTCTTCTTGCTGGAACTTTCCATTGGTGTTCAGCTTTTCCTTCAGATAACCTTTTACCCCTGAGGCATTAGCAGCTTTCAACCCAGGAACCTGCAGTCATTTATTTCTGTTTGCTGTCTCCTGGACATTGCACTAATTATGAATCAGGTGTGGTTTTAATCCATTTTCTAAAGAATAGGTGTCTTCCTTCATAAAGAGCCATTATAAATGACACCGTTGGCTGTAATAGAGATGAAATTGTTCTGAGTACTAGAATTATCTTTCTCAACTGTGGCTTGAACTATGTCAGAAGTAGCAACCTCATTCTTGATTAGGATAATAAGAAACCATGAAACCACTAAAATAAGCAAGCTGGCTAATTAAAATCAGTGTTTCAAATTTGAGATCTGTGTCTTAAGATTACTCCACTGTAGAGAGACCTTTATCTTCTTAGAGTTGAGCATGTACAAAGAATGACTGTAATCATCAAATGTTGAAACTTGGGGCATACTCTTGATTAATGAAGTGGATAGCATGATGCCTCTTGAGCCATGGAATTGAGTGCTATAGTTTATGTGCTTATACATTTTTATGTACTGGAGTTGACTCTGACTCTTTAACTTTTAACATGCCAATTAAGTGTATGGTTTAAACATCTTAAATAACTGTCTTCAACTGCAACCCATTAATTTATCTTCTACTGATGAATGGAACTGTTTAGCAAAAATTCTGGAAAAATAAAAGTTTCAAAATTAACAAAATTAATCTGCTTATGCAGCTACTCTAATGGGCAAAATTAGTCTTTCCCCCAACCTACAACGAAAGATGTTGGACCTTCAGAGAATACTCTTATTTTGTAGTACACCAACGCAAAAAAAAGACACCTGCACAGAAAAGCTGTAAAGTTAAAGGCTCCATTTTTCTGAATGCTCAGTTACCTTAAGGTGACCTAAACTCTTATTGCAATGACAAAGTGTCCTGGTTTCAGCTGGGATAGAGTTAAGTGCCTTCCTAGCAGCTGGTACGGTGCTGTGTTCTGAGTTCAGTAGGAGAATAACACTCTGAAGTTTTCAGTTGCTGCTAAGTAGTGTTTAGACTAAGTCAAGGGTTTTTCAGCTTCTGATGCCCAGCCAGCAAGAAGGCTGGAGGGGCACAAGAAGTTGGGAGGCGAACACAGCCAGGGCAGCTGACCTAAACTGGCCAATGAGGTATTCCATACCATGGGATGTCACATTCAGGAAATAACTGGATGGCGTGGGAGTTGGGATCGCTGCTCAGGACTTACTAGGTGTCAATGGGTGGGTGGTGAGTAATTACTCTGTGCACTATTTGTAGATTCCAATCCTTTTACTATTACTGTTGTCATTTTATTAGTGTTGTTATCATCATTGTTACTTTCTTCTTTTCTGTTCTATTAAACCGTTCTTATCTTAACCCACGAGTTTTACTTCTTTTCTCAATTTTCTCCCCCATCCCGCTGAGGGGGGGGAAGGTGGTTAGCGGCTGCATGGTGTTTAGTTGCTGGCTGGCATTAAACCATGACACAAAGGAAACAAGTTGAAAATACTTTGTGTAAGAATACCTGGCTATCTAGGGCTTGTGCTAAAACATGTCTGAGCATCCTAGTAGAACCAATTTTACAAGGGGGGGCAGATATTTGATTAGTGGGCAGACTTAAAGAAGTGTTTCTCTCTCCAATCCCCCCCTCCAAGTTTTCTCCTTAAATATTTATGAATTTACCTGTTCTTATAAAATAAGTGTTGACACAAACTCCTTATTAGCCATAAAATAAAACTGGACTAGATCTACGTCAATACCTAGGAGCTGCAGCCTCCAAAAAGTGCAAATAAAAGTGTATCTTGGCTCAAAATAATATACTTGTCTATGACTCACAGATTTATCTAATGTCTTTTGGCTATCTAATGTTGGTATTTTGATTTTTGTCATTCCATACATTTTCTTTTAAGGATTATAGTAGAGTGGGGCAGGTTATCACTTTGTGTATATTGACAGATTTCAAGGCAAAGTATAGTACTAACATATTTACATTGCTTTTTCTTGATAACAAAGTAATTATTTGTAGTATTATATATTACATGTCATATAAATTATATTAGCATATAATTTCTAGAAGTAGCTAAGAAATTAAGGGTAGATCAGTACTGGAAATTTAAACAGTATCATAGAAACATAGACTTACAGAATTATAATTTTGGTTGGAAGGGACCTTTAAAGATCATCTAGTCCAACCCCCCTGCAATGAACAGGGACATCTTCAACTAGATCAGGTTGCTCAGAGCCCCATCCAACCTGACTTTGACTGTTTCCAGGGGCGGGGCACCTACCACCTCTCTCCGGGCAACCTGTTCCAGTGTTTCACCACCCTCATCATAAAAAATTTCTTGATTATATCTAAGTCTAACCTCTTTTAGTTTAAAACCATTGCCCCTTGTCCTATTGCAACAGGTCTTACTAAAAAGTTTGTCCGCATCTTTCTTATAAGCCCCCTTTAAATAATGAAAGGCCACAACAAGATCTCCTTGGAGACTTCTCTTCTCCAGGCTGAAGAACCCCAACTCTCTCAGCCTTTCTTCAAAGGAGAGGTGTTCCATCCTTCTGATCATCTTTGTGGTGCTCCTCTAGAACCACTCCAACAGCTCCATGTCTTTCCTGTGCTGAGGACTCCAGAGCTGAATGCGGTACTGCAGGTGGGGTCTTCCCAGAGCAGAGCAGCAGAATCTCCTGCCTTGATTGCCCAGCTTTTCATCCAGCAGTACCTCCAAGTCCTTCTTGGTAGGGTTGCTCTCAATCCCTTGATCCCCTAGCCTGTATTGATACTGGGGGTTGCCCCGACTCAGGTTCAGGACCGTGCACTTAGCCTTTTTGAACCTCATGAGGTTCAAATGGGCCCACTTCTTGAGCTTCTTGAGCTCCTTCGATAGATACGTTATATTCATACATGGTTTGTAAATGCAATTTTTCAATGCTGTGTAACATTATTGATGAGAGTTATGCTATATTTTAATATAGATCTATTTTATAAACAATATTTAGTCAACAGAATGCAATTTGGCAACTGACTTCTTCCTTCCAGCTGAGGGAAATATGAGTTGTTAAAGTTTTTTGATTGATAGTATATGAAAATATACTTTTATCACATCGTTTGTAGCAATAACTTTTTTACTAACTTTTGTACAATATCTTAAATTCCTTAAAGAATTTCCATTTTTTCTCCTCTTCAGGTAAATGAAAATTGCTTCAGAATAATAAGGATGGAAGAAGAATATATTGTCCATCAAATTTATATTTTTACTTTCAGGGTTTGCTCCATTCTCTCTCTTCAAATTTTCTTTTTTTTTTTTTTTAACTTTATATATAATAATTGACATACCAGATAAGATAAGCCATTCATCTGTTGTAATACCCTGTCTCCAACAGCAACCATTATGTCTTCAAAGAAACTCCAAAATTGGTATAAAAGACTATTGTAGAACTGCATAGATCTGAAAGTTGGAGATTCTTTCTGGTTTGTGCCTTGAGGCACACTTTTCTGTTTGTTTCTTTCTATAGATGGTTTTCTAATGCTCAAAGAAGGCTGTACAGAAGTCATTGTTTCAAAGAGTCAAAATTAAACAGCAGAAATATTATCCTTTGCCCTCCAAGTGCATCTAAGAATTTTATGAAGAAGGTGGTTTTTGAAATAACCTGTATAACAGAAACTAAAAAATACCTGATGTGTAATGGAAGCTAGTAGAAGGCTCATCTATCTCTTCATAGAAAATTCAATGGTCGGGAGATGTCATTACAGTACAACACAGTGTGTTGTTTCTTCAAACAGTTAGTTGTATAAAACTGTCTGTCTCTTCAGCCATTTTATCTTTTCTGTCTCTTTACCCTTGTGTTTTTGTCTTCATTTATCATCACTTTCTTCATTCCCTGAGACTTCAGGATTTTTTTTTTCACTCACAAAATGTCTTCATCATTTCTGTGTTAGTCTTTAACACCTAGCAATTGTTTTCTCACCCTCTTTCAGTCATTATAATGAACAGAAACATACTTTAGCTGCACATAGATCAAATCTATTAGAGGTTTGTTTTGAAAGTATTTTGAAAGCCACTGCAGAAAGGCTACCAAGTGTTGTGAATAGAAAATTCTTAACCTTCACAGAGCCTACCATATGCATAACTTTCACACCCAGCTCACTTCACTCACTAACAAAATTGTACCCTTGTTGCATGTTTTCCTTTTATTGTCTTTAAGGGGAAAGAATCTATCACCATAAATCTTAAATATCTCCAAAAGTACAAGTAAAAATACATAAATACATGCAACATGCAGAATTGCCTCCTGGGATGCATCTATTATGCATACAGAACTGTCATAACAACCCTCACACAATCACATTTTTTCCTCTGCTCATGGTCTTTACACCTATCTCATTTTGAGAATGCACCTGGATGTAATGTGGATACTAAAATGTGACTAACACTATAAAAATGTATTTGCCACTTTTTGGAATGTACTTATTGATACAAATATAGAATCTAATAAATCCACCTAGATTAGAAAAAAGCAGTAATCATATAAAAGCATTTCCTTTATTGTTTAACCAAGTTACTGAAAATAGAGCTATGATTCTTGAGAAACAATTGTCCTCTGGACAAATGAATAGTCTAAGTCTAATCCACATGGTACAATTTTACAATTTTGTTAATATCTTAGCTTTTCTTTTAAAGGAGAGAAAAAGAAATGACGTTTTATTTTTATCACAGTAAATCTCTCTCAGTTTGCCAATAATATTGTAAGGGGTCATATTCAGATGTTGATCTATTTCAAACTCAACCTTTTAAGCAGAAATCTGGTAGATTTTCTTCTAATTCAAGAGCAAATCCTTTTGAATTTTTTTTTTTAATTCAAGAGCAAATTATTTTTTATATATCCTCTATTTGGCACTGGTAACCTCTAGTCAGCACTGGAAAGGCCATTTATGGAGTACTGTGTTTAGAGAGTCAGAGCTACTGGAGAGAGTCCAGTGAAGGGCCACAAGGGTGATGAAGGGACTGGAGCATCTCTCCTATGAGGAAAGGCTGAGAGAGCTGGGACTGTTAGGCCCAGAGAAGAGAAGGGTCAGGGGGGATCTTATAATTGTGTATAAAAACCTGAAGGGAAGGTACAAAGAGGACGGAGCCAGGCTCTTTTCAGTGGTGCCCAGTGACAGGACAAGAGGCAAAGGGCACAAACCAAAACACAGGAGGTTCTGTGTGAACATCAGGAAACATTTTTTTTGCTGTAACAGTGACTAAGCACTGGAACAGGCTGCCCAGAGAACTTGTGGAGTGTCCATATTTGGACATATTCAAAAGCCATCTGGACATGGTCCTAGGCAACTGGCTCTAGGTGGCCCTGTTTGAGCTGGGGAGTTGGACAAGATGATCTCCAGAGGTCCCTTCCAACCTCAGACATTCTGTGATTCTTTGATATTCTGTTAGAAAGTTCCATTTGCCTATATAGAAGCATTGGGGAAATGGAGTTTTTCTCTTAAGGAAAAAAGGTGAAGCTGTTCTAGAACACCTCTAGAACAACTTAAAAAATGCTGCCTGTCTGATATTTGACAAGAATATCATCTTTAAATTACAAATCTGCTTTTCAATTGACTGTTGGAAGTTGATTTGGTAAAACTAATGATCAGCTATCTTTCCCTTGACATTGAGCATTCACATGTAAATAAATGGATTGGAAGTTTCCATTGAAATAGTCAAAAGGTCAAAACTGCATGTGAATGAAGAACAAAGATGTATGGAGTATGAATGCTGACAAATAAAAGATTTTTTTTTTACCTTTTTTTTTTTTTTTAATTTTGAATGTGCTCAATATGACCTGTGCATTGCAAAAGCTACAGTGGTGACAGGTTGTTCTCAGTTCCCTACACTGGGTATGGAAGTTTTGTAAGTGTTCACCCTACAGTCATTTGGACCTGAATTTGGAGCAAACAAACTTTACAAAAGTTGTGCTGAAGTCTTAGTTGCTGGTGTTGGATGTCCCATTCAGAGACAATACATAGAAGCAGAGAACAAAGTTTCAAGGCAAGTAAGCAGATAACATCTGGTACTACCTTTGCTGTATTGAAATTACATTTTGACACTGAATTTTAATATACTGGGAACATCTTTGGGACCATTTCCTTTTTTATTTATCAGAAATGACCACAAAGATAATGATTTACTTTTGAAACCAAAATAAAATATATTGATTTGGTGATCTTTCATAGAGCCTAATGAATGAAGCAAGTTGCTTTTGGCTTTGGCAAACTCTTGGATGGTCAAGATTTTTAATGTATTAGTTAAATGGTTCGATAAAGTCTACTACATTAGGTAGGATATTGCACATCACTGAGTGAGTGGTAGATGAGCAATAACTAAAATTATTCAATAATTTCAGGAGGTAAATACATCACTTGTTTTATGACTTTATTTCATTTCACTGTATCAGACAAAATGATTAAACATGACTGCCTCTGTCTTGGCAGATTCATAATGTGTGTCATGAAAGACACAGATACTGTCCTCAGTATTTTTATTTTTAATTGCAATTGATTTATAAAGATATACATAAGTAAAAAGACTTTGAGAGCAGCTCTGTTAATAAGTATACACACACACTACAACCCTTCATATCAACAGTATTAATAAAATGTTAACAAAAATGTATGGAGAAATTATAACACTTTTAACAAACCATTTCTAAGTAATGTTTCATTTTTTTATTATATTGCATATATAATAATGTGTACTGCATTCAGATTAACTATGTTTAATATTGCAACTCTTCTTCTACCATACCTTTCTTCCTAAGTATGTGATATGAACCATGACATTACAATCTTAAAGCTGTAACAAGAATGAGTTATGTTTGTACTATTTCCCATTCTCATTATATTCTTTGTCACACAATGAATTAATGTTGTGCCATTCTCTGTTCTCATTACAATCTTTTCCTTATGAATGGGGCATCAGAATTTTAATGTCTTTTGTAATCTCTGAGTTATAGGAGTGTGTTACACTACTATGACCTTGTTAATATTTTGCATGGTGATTGGCTGGCTGCACACTGCTGCATGTGAGGTTACACTGAGCAGCCAATCAAGTGGTTTTGACAGTGGCCGATTCAAAGTGTTCCACTACCCTGAAGTAAGGCCCAGGCACCTGAGTATGTTACTGCCAAAGACAGCCAAACACAAGAAAGTGTTCATTCCCTCCCCAGGTGTTAATCAGATGTCAATATTTCAGCTTCCGCAAATTATGAACCACTTACAAGAATGGTAATATGCAACTTCATACACTTTTTGCAAGTCCTTTTGTTCTTCCTTTGCTTTTATGTTTTCCACAGTTTTAAAAACTGTTGCGTATTGCTCCATATTAAAAAAAAAATAAAAAATGGAGGCTTCTAGATTTCTGTTGTTCTTAAATTGAAAGAAGTTGGAGGTTAGGACTTTAACTGCTTCTTGGATTTGATGCACTGAGCATGTGCCTGACAGATTAGAAAGCTTAATAAATGAGTGCACATACAATCCATTATTTTCCACTGTTGAAACCCAGGAACAGGGTATATCCACTTTCAATCCTCTGTGCTTACAGCTAAAATTCTGAAGATTTTCAGTTATGTATTTAAATGCCGCCTTGTCTTTTTGGAGGTTCTCACTTGATAAAGGTTTGTATGATTAGTTTGAAAAAAAATTTTAAACATAATGTAGTCTGATAGAACATATTGCAGAAGCCTGGAAAAAACAGAATATAAATTATAAAAAGGATTCATGTTTATCAAATATGCTTTTCATGTTAGTTGATTCTTGAAAGCATTTTCCAGTTTACCCAACGTAAATTATATATATGAGAATGGATAATAGTGGATTTTCTTTATTTTTTTCATCCTATCACGTAGTAAATACATGTTCATAGCCCTGAGGAGGTGTTATTAAAATTTGGTTTGTGAGAAAAATTCTAAATTGGTTAGGAAAATGTTAATACTGGCATGTTGATTATGATGACAAGTAAATTGGCATATGTCAGTCTCTACTGTGTTGGAATAATGCCAATAACTTAGTCTTTTTGGGAGAGTATAATTATTCATTTAACAGAAAAGTAACTATAAACAACAAACAGTGTTTTACTTAGGTGCTGCTGAAACCCATAACTACTGAATCACAACCCACCCGTCATTCTGAGACACGTAAGTAGGTTGCTTTGGTTAGGAAACTCTGTCATTAAGAATTGTGCAAAACCACTTTGACCTTATGGAGACTGCGGGAATGAGAACACTCACTGGAGCCTAAGAACTTTGCTGTGATTCTTAGCAAAGGGTATATAGCACATATAATTCTTTACCTGTTGTCCAGTTTTATTTTCTGTACTGGCGTGGTAGTTCAGTGGTATAAGAAACACTGGTGAGCAGTGGTTCATACATTCAGCTTCTTTATTTAATTGGTTTTTCTTTGGAACTCACTGCCGTGCATTCTCAGCATCTCACAGATTTTAAATTAATTTATCTTTATAATATTCCCAGTAAGGTAGAGAAATATGTTACAGCTGGTGAACTGAATGTAGATAAAATTATTCGCCTGACTTGGCCTAGTAGCAATATCATTAACTTTGTCTCTTTACACACAGCCAGGTGTGTGAAGGAAAAGTCAGGGCCTGGAACCTAACCAATGACCAGTTATGAACATGGGGACTTCCAGGCAGGGTTATTTTTGTTATTTTTAAAGGATTTGAGGAAAACCACTCCATTGTCAAAATTTAGAGAGTGAGGCAGAGAATGCTTCTGTACTGAAAAACCTGAATAGGCCCAGTTTCAGACTGTGAAAAATCTCAGCAGGAGTATATTTTGGGAAGTCATTGAGCTTTATCTCTCTTCATAAGCCTTCAACAATAAGCTACAAATGGGTAAGAACTTCCCTTCATGGCTGCAGTGCCATGTTGTCTCAGGAAGGTGCATCCAGGAAACCAAACCTGCCACCTACAGTTGGCTTTTCTGGGAAGAAATGGGAAGGGTTGTGCTGTGACACAAGATCACAAAACAATATTACAGGTTTATTAATTTATGCAAGAGTCAAAGGGCAATGGCCTTCATAAATTAGCTCATTTGTTACTAATGAATACCTTTAAATGTACCTAAATATTTTTTTTCCTTTGTTTGCCCCTTTTTTGCATATTCAGTAGCTACTTACACTCTGGTCCTTTGCATTTAAATTGGATGTTCCTGTCAGCATTTAATTATTAACAAACTCAACTGCGTAACAAAGTCAAGTGAGGAATATGTGTAAGTTTTAAATTTTTCTTTGGAGACTTGACTTAATTTGATTTGGGTAATGTAGGTAGGCTAAATGAAGTTCACATAACATAAATTCTGTCCCAGAACAGTGGTGTCCACAACTTATGTGAAGATGAAAGTTCATGTACATTGAACTTTCAAGCAGTCCTTTTACAGGTTAAGCTCATAATTCTGAGGTTTGTTCCTAGTGTGTTAAATGTATTAAGGTAGATGTTTTATAATTGGTACCTTCTGGCAGTTAGAACATGACTTCAATTTCCAAAATGTTTGGTGACTAGATCCGACACTATTTTCCTTAAAGGAAAACCTAGGGGGTGGTTTATGTATTAAGATGGTTAAGAGCTGGGATTCAATGCACATAGCATGTGCATTAGTTGAAAAATATTTGAAAGCAGTGGCTAAAACTGAAGATGAGTGCTGAAATGCCAAAACAAAGGCTATTCCTGCATCCTAAAGTCTGTCCTTTTCCATAAGGATTTTTATTCACATGATTGATAGCACTTTTTTTTCCTTACATCTTTTCCATCTGATAACCTCTGGCCTTTCTGAACTGGAACAGGAAAACTAACTCTGATTTTGTAAGACAGGGGGATGAAGCACAAAGATATATATAAATGGGAATTTGTTGCTGGATATCAGAAGACCGGATTGACTGAAGGAAAAAGACTTAACCTGGGGTACATGATGTGACTACAAATATGTTTGTTGCATTGTTTTCTATTGGATTCTGTCTCTCTGTCTCTTTCTTGTTTTTAAAATCAGAGTAAAATAGTTACATTCAGAAATCAAATTTCTCATTTAACTCAAGGTTTGTGTTCCTGTATGCTTACTTCAAAATACTGCCACAAATTAAGCCTCTGTGAAATACAATTTCTCCAAAAAAAAAGGGTGGAGGACAACAAACTGCTATCAGTAACCTTGGCATTCATGTTAATAAACATAAATATCTGCTGAATTTAGAAAGTCCTAGATTAAGCCCAACAGTATATAAGATTTAATTGACATGCCTGCTAGTAAAGCGTAGGTCTTACCCGTTTCATCTGTTCATCTCTGATTTAGCCAATTGTGTAGCAGCAGAAGGCTCTGAAAGGCTTAGCAAGTTTTACAAACATAAACTGTAAATTTTGAGAGAGTGAAAAATCATCGAAGTTTCTTTCCTACTTTTTAGTTTGCTTCTGACAAGAAGATTTAAAAAAAAAGTTCAATTCTGTACTGAATGCATATAGAATATACGTTTTATATATCATATATTATATAGACTATGAATTATATGTATGTGTATACATAATTCTCATTTCCTTGAGAGACATCAAACCTTTTAGGCTTTCAACCTAATAGTGACTTTCTTTAGCTACAAATTCTCCTATTTCTGATGTTAGAAAAATTTATGCATCAGATTTCTATATAGCAATAATTTGTCCGATATTCTGTGAGAAGTTGCCACAAAACGTAATGACCAAAATACAGCCATCTCTGGTTAGAAGTACAGTAACACTGCACTTCTCAGCATTTTAGGGTGTGAAGCAAGACAATAGATCTTATTCAGCTGAAATTGTGAGGGGAATTTAGATAAGCAGAAGGTAATTAACCAGGTTAGAATTTGGCTGTAACACAGGAGCTGACACCTCCTATCAAGAGGTATGTAATCACATTGCGTGATTTTCTGCAAGAAACACTATACAGAGCAGTGCTAATTTTCAATGCTCTTGTGAACAGCGTTTTGCAATATATGTTATTTTCAAGACTCCCAGAAAATTCTCTGTAACTGCTTTTAAGACATTTTCCCTAGTGCAGAGATTTTTTTTTTTAAGAACATGTTCTGAAAAGCACTGACAGCCTCTCCAGTGAAAGAGCCAGGATTGTCAACCATTGATGCAAAAACCTGAATCTGCTTTGACACCCTAGAATAAGCTTCTGGCAATGTTATGTCTTTCTTTTAGATGTTTGGATAAATCACACAGCTCAGAAGCTGCGACATACATTATGCCTAAGTTATAAACAAATGCTGCTGAGGTAAGCATATTTCTCAGTCCAGCATACTGAATCTCTAGATGTCACTTGGCTGCATCAGTGAAATGTTTGCTCAAGGCTTGTCTGTGCGTTCCAAGCAGCTTATACAGATCTTCCATGAGACCCAACCAAACAGATGTCTGTATTACTGCTCTCTCCTTTCTTAAGTACCTGAGTTTCTCTACCAGCAGCACCGTGTTTGGAGCAGCTGTCAATCCAGAGGAGATCCCTTATAAAAGAGAAGGAGAGAAGAATTTGTGTCAATCACTGGTGCTGTTCTGCCTCTAACCTCCATAAGGCTTGTGATCATGATGACTGAAGACTTTCTTTCCCAATGGCTGTCCTTGTGTGACACGCCATCACTGTGGATTCTTCCCTTTGTGTGGTTTGTGGTTGCTGGCAACTGACCTGGACTGAAATGAAGGATCCTCTTAGGTATTTACCTCTCTATCTAATGACTCTTTAACATTTTTGTTTGCTTATTTGGAGTACTGACTGCACTGTGTGTCTTTCCTCTTGAGTTCTGCAAGGCCCAAAGCTTCAGTGTCTGCTCCTAGTCAGGAACAGAGGCTTGATGGAGATGGTGCTGGAACAGTCCTGCAATAAAACCACTGTGAAGGAGGATTGCCAGGGCAGCCAACAGACAACATGGGAAAGATACATGAAATCTTATCTTTCTTATAGTTTAAGGGGCCTTCGCACAGCCTTAAAGAACATACATTAAACAAATACTAGCCACAGACTACATTCCCTGCTCAGACATCTAAGTTCTGGTTTTATAGCATGGTGTATTCCCTCTGACTTTAAGTATTTTTTCTTTTTCCATGTTTGGAGAGACCATCCCTGGAAGATGATACATCTCACTTTGCTTGTCTGGCATCTGCAGTGAGTTGTGTTTTGGATGTTTTCTTCTATTCACTATAAAAGGATACCTAGACTAATCTGGTCATGTAAGCTCTAATTCCTAAATGGTTAAAGTTATACACCATGAAAAGCACCTATAGACAACTGAATCACTATTTTCATTAAAAAATAGTGTGATATCACTTAAAAAAAAGTTACAATCAGACTGTTAAAACAGTTGTTCAGGATATAGACAATCAGTGCTTTAAGACCTCTCTATTCCAAGATGCTGGAACTCACATCTCCCACTCAGGTAAATTCCACCACAGGTGCCCGTATGAAATCCATCACAGCTGACACCTAACAGCTACCACCTAACAACCTAAACTCTTTATTTATCCAACTCTACATCATACCATAACCACAAATGGCACAAAACACACCAATGGAGATTTATCCCTAACAAAAGAAAGCAAAATGTTTATTACCTACATTTCTATTTCATACCTTGGTCCACCCATTGTGTCATTTTGTGACTTCTTCAGGATTTAATATTTCCACTTTGTTGCCAGATGCCCTGCTTCCAGGAGACCAGCAGGGGAGGTTGGAAGTGAGCAAAAGAATGAGAAGTCCAAAGATGAATTAATGAATGCTGATGTTCATCTCACAGATAGCACCACAGCCATTTACCTTTTTTTAAAACCTTTGTCAAATGACAGACAGTAGATTTCAAATGCATGAGAGAACATATTTGTGTCTTGCTATATAGGGTAAGTTTTTCTGAATATCAGATTTTAAGGAAAATGGGAAGCATAATAGTTGCCTCTTCTAAATTCAGCTATCTGTATGGGAAGCATCTAGTTAAAATCAGTATCCATTCTCTCTCAAGAGTAGTGGAAAGAGCTAGAGATGTCCAGAGCAAATATCCTCAGAAGCTGATTTATTCTACCTAGTTTAGAAACTTGCATGGATTATATCACAGGCTGGAAGTCCCATTCTCTCTGGGTTAACGACAGAGGAAGTTAAGACAGTTCAGTTAGGCTAAGCATCTAACTCATTGATGAGATAAAGTTAAATGGCACGAATGTCAACCCCACCTTGTATCTGTTGTTTGGTTGCCTTTGAAAGACAGTGGTTCAGACACTTACAAGACTGTTGAAGAATGTGGGAAAGACAAATGAAGCCAAACCAGGTAAATGGCATGATGATAACCAAAAAGCATTAAGACATGTAGTGAGTCAAGAAATAAAAGATGGTAGGTCCAAAAAAAGGGAGATTAAGAGGTCAAATATAGAACATTTTAAACTTGGTAACTCTAATAGGTATGCTGTCAGTGAAAAGGTAACCACACTGAGACAACTTTGTGAGACAATAACAATTAACAATTGTTAACAAAACAATTAAAAGACAAATACCAAAAGAGAAAAGAAACATCCAATCCTTACGCTAAAGAGAAAAGAAACATCCAATCCTTACGCTGGCCCTTCAGAAAACAAAAAATGGCTAGGGGTGTGGGCAGGAAAGGGTAGCATCATCCACCTCCAGATGCCCAGCTAATGTTATTATAATAAAAATGAGAGGTTTCCTGAATAATGCCAGGGAATTTCCAGAACAGCTCAGACACACATGACTGTACTTCCCAGAGAATAACCAGAATAAGTTCAGGAGTTTTAGAAGAGAACTGAAAATAGACCAATAGTAATGATGGCAAGCTCTCCTTCGCATATTAGGAACAGGTAAGAAAACGGGGAGGTCAGTACTGAAGACTGTAAAAGGTCAACAACAAATTTATGGTTGAGTAAGAAACTTGTTTGTTTTATTTAGGCTTCAATTTAAACAAACAATTAAAAAAGAAACTTGTTCATATTTTGGTTTTCTAAGAATGTTTTTTTGGTCTGGTTTTGCTTGGTTTGATTGTGGGAAGAAAGTGGGATGATTGTCCTAAAATCAGATCTGACATTTGCAAGGAGTCATATTGCACCCACTGTAAGACTCTCACAGAATTATGGAGGAAGATGGAAATATACTGAAATACATAAAGTATCAATGAACTGAAGTGTTTATAAATATCTGTAAAAAAACAGACAAGACAAATGAAGAGCATTTATTAATTCTGAAATCGTGGGCATAGCTGAAAACAGACTGGAGTGATTCTTGTAAGTGGAATAGAATCGAAGGTGTCCCCTCAAGCGGAGAGGTGAAAAGAGAGGGTACTGGAGAGTAACATCATATGTTAAAACACAGTGCGGATACCACAATTTCAGATGGGAAGACTGCTGTGACAGCAACACTTTTTTTCATGAAGTTATTAGCAACAAATAAATAAATAAAAAGAAATAATGACAATGAACTTCCACTGCAGACCACCACACAGGAGGAGACAAAGAATTTAAAACTGCTAGCTTAGCTCTTGAGAGACAGTCCATGATACTTATAAGAACATAAAAATGAGAGGTGAAAACAAATACGCACAATATGTTTATATGAGTCAGGGAATTTCAAAGGCAGTACAAAGGGTTTATAAAGTATATTAAGATGAGAGACACTATAGAGAAAGCAGGGGAATACTTGAGGGGAAGATACTTACATCCTAACAGCCTCCTGTACCTATTCATGAGCATGCAATACCGTAATCAAATGGGATTAAATATTTATACAGCCTGATACTTCTGTTAGTACTGACACTGGGAGTGGAGGCAACTCACTGAAGTTTGTAAATTCCATACATTATTATGGTACAGACAGTGCATGAGTCTCTATTTGTGTTTATGAGTACCAAGTGCAGCCCTAAATCCTGAGCATAATGCCTCTTTCCTAGGATCCTGAGTGCCCTTGGACCCCTACACACAAAAGATCTCTATCGTGTGACGATGAGCTGAGCTGTGTATTGGTATTCATTCAGTGTGAACAGGGTTATAAAACATGCCACTGTTATTTCCACTTCCTCCAGATGAGATCACTGTTGGCTGCCTGAGCATCTCCTGTGCTCCAGCCTAAAATCAGGCAGGTGAGCTTAAACCAGGAGCAGACACGAAGACGCCCTCACACAACTGTGCAGCAGGCTCGGCTAGTATGTGGCCACCAAAAGCACAGCTGAGCAACTGAGACTATGCCTTCCTGCACAAAAAACTTCTCTGGAACAAAAAAAAACCCTCTCAGTTGGCACCATTCTCACCTGGGAGGCAGCAGCTACCAGCTGAGAGGCAAATCCAGAGCCTGCTGCCCTCCTCCAAGACATGTGCCTGCCTGTATCCTAATTTGGAAACAAGAGTGGTAGGTTGCTTGAGGTCACACATGCAGAATAATCACAGAGAAATATTGTGGTGCTATGGAAATAGTCCAAAGGAAAGAAAAGAGAACAGTAGGTGAAATGCATGCAAATTTTGGTTTCATATACCAAAAAATGCATGGAAAATATTTTCAGCTGGAACTATTACCATGTGAATTATGAGCTGTGTGAAAATTATGTATGTGTCAACAAATTACTGTCATTTTTTTTCTGATATGAGGAAATATCTTATGGAATATTGGTGAGTTTTAGGTTTAGTGTTCTATATAACTTTTACATTAATAATTTGGAAGACACAGTAAATTCATTGAGAGGATTAATGACAAGGACAGAAAAGCAGTAAAAGGCATCCCAGAGAGATTAGGGTAGAAAACAGCAAAGTCAGTTACATGCTGAGCTGGTGTGAATTAACACAAGCAAAATAATCTGAAATACCAATACCATACGGAAGACAGAAACTGAAAGGATTTTATGTGGGGTGAAGAAGCACATTAAATGTGAAATTGAACTGTGATGTGATGTGATATGATAGCCACAAAATACCATCCATTTTGGAATGAAGCTCTTCACCACAGAGTATGAAGATTGTACTCCTTTTCATTAGGACTCTGGTATGATCCCATCCACGGTACTGCATTCCTTCCTGGGTGTCTCATTACCAGAATTACAGTTTGGAAAGAGCCAAGTAATTAGGAAACAAGAAATTGTTGAAACTGGGTGGCGGGGGTGGAAATTAGTAAGCTAAATGTGGACACTTAGGTAGCAATGTTTAAAGTAAGAACATAACACATTAAAAATGTCCTGGAACTGCCAGGGATGGAAAAGAACTGGCTGATAAAAATCCTGGTGCAACTGAGCTAAGGCTACAAAAAAACATAATAGATAAATGCAGTCAAAATAACCAGGTATATTTCCTGCCAATTGTCTCTATTAGGCTATCTTCCAAGGGAAGCTTTTTCACTTGGGACATTAAAAAGTGGATTGGACAGAATTCTGTGAGATGTATTGTTTTATATAGCTTAATAAGTGGTTTCTGTCACTAATATGGGCCAAATATATCAAGACTGCATACAGTTCCTGCTGCTATTAGGAGCAGGTATTCAAGCACGGAATGTGTCTCTGTGATTCTTCTATGGTGTTCTTCGGCGAGGTGCCCTTGCATTTACCATTTCCTAGAGATCTTTGATCTTTTCAATGGCATGTAACTGGCTGTAGGGATCAGCGAACGCAATGTTCCTGACTGACTTGTATTTAACGTGGGATTTCTAGCTGAGAGAGTGGGACCGTGTTTGAGTATGTGCTATTTCCAATTCACTGGACTTATTAGCAGTTTATACCCTGTGTTTGGTTAAGAATGTTCTCAGACACTATTCTAAAATGTTATTAATCCTTTCCATTATTGTTTTTAATAGGCTGTGAGGTTTAGTTTTCTTGCCTGATAGTTTAATAATTCTCTCCTGAATAGGAGAACTTGCTTTCAGAAAGATTTATCAGGTTAAAAAAAGGGTTTGATTTAATATTTGAAGATGGAGTTAGCCTCCTGCTGTGCTTTAAGCATTTGAAAACCTGCTGCAAAGTGGCATTTCAAAGACAGCTTAATATTAAATTCAGTTTGCAATATTCATATCTAATTGTTGTAAGACCCGTTGTTCTGTTAATAAGTGGCAGAATAACAATGTTATTATGTTTGGCTTTCACATGCATTTTTAGACCTTTGTTAAAGGACATTGTTCTTGCAAAGGCTTTCCTCAAAGCAAAGAAAAACATTTACATATACAGTAGATAAACTCCTACAGCTTCAGAGCAGTCTGGGTGTTTATCATCTTGTGCAGAACTGATTTGAGTGTTATTCTGCTCAGCTATTCTCAGAGTACACATTGTATTCTCATTTAAGCATTGGCTAGTTGTGTTATCCAAATCACTGCGTTATGAAAATAAAATATCGAAGAATATGAAATGATATGAATAGGAAAATATGCCATTTTTTATGAACAGCATGCAGTCTAGTCCTCTGTGTTTTCTTCTACAGCAGAGGTAATGTAATAAAGAATTTTATATGACCTCAGCACTGATGTTATTGAGTGATTTAAAACCATTTTCCCATTGTAACTCAGCTGTTCTGCATTTTTAGAGATTGTTTTTACCAATATTACTGAAAATATCAAGAGAGTAGTTGCAGGAGTGACACTGGCTACTTGCTTCTGTTGGACGGCTTTTATCTCGCATAAAACTATTAAGCATACAGTCATTATGAATCATTAATAGCCTGACAGCAAAGTTGACTGCAGTGGGAAAATCAAGTCAGTTTTATTATTCATTAAGACATTCCTGAAGGAGCTAACTTTTCACAGAAAGAATAGACAATAGAATTATAATATTTCATACTTATGAATGTGGTCATGTGTTAAACTACTTTTCCTTCTTATAATCAGATTTTTTCAGTTACTTATGCTAATCATTTTGGTAACATTTTTATTGCATGCATTCTGTTTAATTCAAAACCTGTCTTCCAGGATATCGAAGTTATGTCTGAATTTCTTTACAGTAGTTACATTATACACATCTTCCCATACTAAATTTTAGTTTCTCAAAGGAATTTTATAATCTAAAATTAGGCCAATTATGAATTTAAAGCTAGTCTGAAGACCGTGCCTCACATTCCTCTTTGCACAGGTTTTTCTGTTTTCCAGACAGAAAAAAAAATCACAGTTTTTGAAAAGGTGTGTGGAGCTGTGATGCAGAACGAGGTCAGGGAAAGAAATATATACTAGTGGCTTGATGTACACATTCCAATAATGACAAGAGCACTGAGACATTTTACTTGATTTTTTTTCTTTTTTTCTTCCCTTTTTTCCCTCTTTTGATATGGGATAGTACGAGCAGCTCTCAAGTTAGAGCCAGAGAATTAACCTTGGGGTAGGGTGCTGTAGAGAGATACCAGATTGCAGCTGTTCTTAGGGTAAAATTTGCAAACATTTCCCTGAGATTTGTGAAATCAGCCTAACTGTATACTTTGGATACAGGTCCATGAACATGGTCTGTGGGGTTGGCTCAGATTTAATTGCCTACATGAGAGTGACCCCCCAGACTTCTATGTATTTAGACCCTGCACTCATTCAGTATCCCAATCTCTTCATTTTACTGTCTTCAGAATATGAATTCCAAAACCTTACAAGGAAAACTAGAACTCTAATGTATAAAGTGTTTTGATATTTTTGGTCATACAGAAATGGATTTTCCATGCTCACAAAAAGAGCAACACTGAACGTCATAGATCAGATTCCCCCATATCCATGGACATAGAACAGTGTTTTACTCCCAGCTTTCAATTTGGTCCGGTTTCTGAACTTGGCTGGGAAAATGAGCTTATATGACTGCAGAAAAACTTATTTTAAAGGAGTAAGCAAATTTAGAGATGTTCTGTCTTGGATATTAACATCACAGCTTGGGAAATCCAGTGTTATCACCAAACTCCTTAGATTGTTCAAGACTGGCATTTTAAGATGAGACTTATATAAAAACAACAGGATTCAGAATATCACCTGGTATAAAGGTGCATTCAGAGCAATCAAAACTAATGCATCTAGAGTTGTAAGTGCTGAATATCTGCTTGCAAACTGTTGTAAAATAACACTTTAATATTAATGAATCTAGGTAATTATCTGGTCTACATCATGCTTCCTTCATAGGCATAGAGACAGTGCTTTTCATAAGCCAAAAAGACAGCATCAATATTAGAAAAGTGATACTAGAAAAGCACGACAGAAAAGCTGACACATCCTGAGAAAAGTCTGTCTTCACTTAAGTTCTGGTTTAGAATCATAGAATCGTTTGGGTTGGAAAAGACCCTTAAGATCATCAAGTCCAGCTGTTAACCTAGCACTGCCAAGTCCATCACTAAACCATGTCCCTAAGCGCCACATCTACACATCTTTTAAATACCTCCAGGGATGGTGACTCTGCTACTTCCCTGGGCAGCCTCTTCCAATGCTTGACAACCCTTTCAGTGAAGAAATTATTCCTAATATCTGATCTAAACCTCCCCTGGTGCAACTTGAGGACATTTCCTCTTGTCCTATCACTTGTTACTTGAGAGAAGACCAACACCTACCTCACTACAACATCCTCTCAGGTAGTTGTAGAGAGTGATAAGGTCTCCCCTCAGCCTCCTTTTCTCCAGGCTAAACAACCCTAGTTCCTTCAGATGCTCCTCAGGAGTGTGTATCTGGCCACATGAGTGAGTGGAAAACGTGTGTTTTAGAGATGCTATGCAACAAGAAAGTACTAGACTTGTTGAAGACATTGCTAGAAGGTTAATAATACTTTAGTCATCAGTGACATTGGGATTATGGGCCTGAGTGACAGATAGGATGCTAGTATTCTTCACAGTGACTAGAAAGCAGATAAAAAAAGGAGGGATTGCGAGGGAAGAATATCAATGCTATTTCAACCATGTTCTGTATTTGTTCCCTATGCTTAGGTGAAGAGGTCTCACTTTCTCTTACTCCTTCACAGCATACCTCTGACAGCTCATCCAGGTCCTTCCATTTAATCATTGGTTTTACCCCTTTCATCTGCATTTTAAGCAGTGGCCCATCCCTCTCACTCCTTTCCCATATCCCCCTCAGAAAGCTGTTTAGGTTCCTGATGTCTCAGCTTCTCTCTCCACTGGCACTTCAAGCCCATTTGCTCTTCTCTCACTGTATCCTCTTGTAAGATTTTAAAAAATCTTTTTTTTTTTCCAGCTATGTACTCCAATATATATGACAACTGTTTTTAACAAAGTTCCTTCCATACCTTAACTTGGAAGTACCTCGAGAACTGGTATTTTTGAGACACAAATGTAGGCACATGATATATACTAATCTGTGGAGCAGAATGTAAAACCCCAGAACAAAATCACTACTTTATTGCTGGTGTCATCCAAAGAATCTATAAATCTGTATTTTATATCTGTAACACATAAGTAAAACCTGGCCTGTATTTCTTTTTAACATACCTTCATTCTAATCATTCCTTATACTAACTGCAAGTGTCTCAAACTTGACAGCTAGTTTAGCATTAGACAACAATAGAATATTTCATTTCTGTAAGTTTACTTATCTTGTTAAAATTCATATTTGCTTGTAAAATACTGAGAAAGGCTTTTAATCATTTGCTGTCAAAATGCCAGGTGGGTTTTTCCATCAAGAAATGGTAAAGTCAAAAGATTCTTTTTAAGTATTCAAAAAAATATATGTAAGATATATTTTCATACAGGCTGAAAAAACAATAAAATATATAGCTTTAAAAAGAGAGGGAATAATGAAAGGTAAAGATCAGCCTTGCAGCTCCATGGGATTTCGCTCCATGCAGCATGCGCATATGTGGTGGGGCTGGGGTTAAGCAAAGTAGACAGGAGGATTTTCAGGCCGGAGAGAAGAGAAAAACCTGGAAGGAGGAGCTGCCCGAGATCAGCTCCTGCAGGAATCACATCAGAAAGAGTGCGAGCAGAATGGAAATGGGAGCTACCATATGCCGCCAAGCACAAACGAAGATGAAAAGTCTGTGAAGGAATGGGGAGGAGGCTGAAGGAGGAGGAAGAGGGAAAAACAATGAGTTGAAACAGTCCTCTCTATTGGCAAAATAATTTTTTTCCATAGCATCTTCTCACAGCCCCAGCTGTTTCTTCACTACCACTCCACTGTGATTGCTCTAAGAGCTATATGGAAAAAGCAGAGAAACTATTTTGTGGTACCTTTATTATTAATACTAATATGTTATCCATTTGTATTTATAGGCCATCCATGCCCAGGAGCCTCTGGGCACATAACAAAATATAACTAAAACACAGCTTAGTTTTAAAAAAGGCAACATGGCCCAATTAATTCCCCAATTAATTAATTTATTCTACATAGCTTTGAATTTTGGTCTAAGGATTTTATGTAGGACATTAAAAAAAAAAAAGAACAGTTCCACTGACAAGACAGGTAATTATTTTATTCAATGATTTTTCTCAATGCAAAGCTATTAATAGCTGGATCACTAGTGGGGGGCCAAATTCTGCCCTGAGGTAAATCCAGCACCATTTCTCTGACTTCAAGGGAATTACTCTTTTACTGGGATCAGAACTGGGCTGTTAATTTATAAGTGCCCAGTTATTCATAGAACTGAACTAAATTATTTTTTTTCTTTTTTTTTTCTTTTTTTGAAATATAGAAGCTAGCTTTAAATCACACAACCTGACTTGAAGACAATATAGGTATAGTTCCTCCTCTAAGAAAAAGAGGAGAAACAATATCCTTCCCAACTCCTTGAGAAGCATCCACAGGCCCCATCTGTGTCCACACAATTCTGTGAAAACACAGCCAGGGCTTGACAAGACCTCATATACAGTTCACATTGTCAGAAAACAAATGACATATGATAGGTAAAAGGAGAAAGGAAAGGCAAACATGTTCAAATATTTAATGTTTAAGGTACAAGGCTGCACATCTTTTCTCCTCCTCCCAAACCCAGCACTTTCCGGATATTTGTTACAAATACATCATTAAGTATCACAAGAAAAGTTCGTGTCTGGTTTGATTAGCCTTTGGGTCCTCTGAAGAGGAAAAGGATTTAGATTTGGGGATTGTTGTCTCCATATGCTGTCAGCCTAGTGGTGACTCCTCATTCCTGTGAAGGGAGGGAGAAGAGCTGGGGAAGGAAAGATGATCTGCCCCTCTTCTCGGAGGGGAATTCACACCCATGTCTTTCATGTGCTCTGTTATGTTTAAATAAGGCCTCATTATTAGGTAGCAATAATATTATCTCTTTGCCATAATTTACTTCCTTGTTTTGAACATGGATCTCTGACATGCTTAGACTAATGCTGATAACCAGGCTTCAGACTGAAAGGGAATTTGTGCCCTGTATGTGGTAGTAAGCTGATATGCATTGGTAGCATCCTTGAGAGAACAGGCATTATTGTTTTTCTCTTGCACAGGGAAACTTTGCGCCACGAGGTATTGCCAGGGAGTCCTGCCCTTTCTGTCATACGAAATAAAACACGTTTGTGGCACATTTTTTCACCTTAGCAGTAACATAAGACATTTTTTTCATTATTAACATCTTTCATTCCTTTCCATTCTTCTGCATGCCTTCTTAATACAAATAACAAAAATAGTCTACAGACCCCCCAAATTCAAATTGAAGTATAATATCACACTGAGAGGAAATGTGATTTAATAACTTGTTAATGTGGGACTAGAAAAATGCATTTTCCACCATTATTTTAGACTGTTCAGGTGACCTTAAAGAAATCCCTCTATCCCTCTCTTTGCCTAAATTCCCCATTTATGTAACAGTGTTGTCTTTACTTGTCACTCTAAGGATAAGTACAAAAACATGATAAAGCTTCAAGTGAAACAAAATAGATCATCTGAGTAGCAAATATTTGCAAAAGAGCAACTTAAATTTCAAGTATACCCCTTTCTCCCTCCCTTCTCATCTCCAAAGTTTTAGAAACTGAAGAGTTAGGAAGTACATCAGCCCCTCTCATTTGTTAAAATTAGATGTCAGCAACAGTTTTATTAAAAATGGCCATATATTAAGCACGTTTAAATCAACATAAAAATGCATGAAGATGTTTTCTTCTTTGTTTGTTCTTTAAAGCCACTGTAGACACCACTTATCAGAACTGAACTGCAGAAGAATTTGCCACTACTGATAAATTTGAAAACATAAACACCCCCCCCAGTAAACAGTGAAAATGTATTTTTCAATACAAAAAGCCTGTAGTAACCATCGAAACTACAAATCTATAGAATGCAAACTATATTGAAAACAAAGAGTTCCAAAATCTCATTAGCAAGGAGTCCAATCATTATTTAACTGTAAAACAGGACAAGAGAATCCATGTTCAGCCCTTTGGGGTCTGAATACACTCTATAACTACATTTCACTGTAGTTTGTAACTGCATCACTTTGGAGGAGTTGTTATATTTCAGAACATTACTGTGTACTAATATGTAGCTCACCAAAACTGTTTGAAAGGCAGGGAAAAGCCATCCTTGAAGTAAATAATACTGAATAAATATGAAGAGAAAAATCTATTGTGTGAGTAATTGTAGAAATCTTAGATAAAAACACAGGGTGTGCAACAGTTACTACACAATGCTTGCAATCCAAGTAATGTGTTGTGTTGCATGGGGATTGTGAGACCTGCTAGGATGCATTTGTTGCCAATTATTTTTATGGGAAAGATCATTATGATATTTGTGTATTGCACAGAATTTGTGCTGAACTCACTCTGGAATTTTTGTTGTGACATTCTAAAACTTATTTGACACTTGTGGTATGGAATTTGATGTCCTTGAGCTTTTAAATATAGTTTTTATAATACCCACATTGTGAAATATTTGCTGCACACCCAGTTAAACTAGTTTCTTAAGCATGGGGGAGTTAACACTGTGATTTTCAAGAAGGAATTCTGTGCACTCCAAAATGAGTCTTGTATGTATGCTACACAATTGTTTTGCAAACAATACTGTAAATATACACTGAAATTGAAGATAATAATATTTTACTACCCCAGAGACTAATGGATATGCTATTCTTTTGTGGTTGTTTTATTATTTACTGAAGCACAGGTAAATGCCCCAACTTGTTAGTAAGATGCCTGTGAGCAATTAGCTGGGGTTTCAAATAAAAAGCTTTAGTATCACAATCCAGATTTTTTCATTTCCATTAACATTCCCTTCAGTTGCTCATTGTGAAGAATTGTGTCTAAGAAAAGATATGGGTCTGGGCTGCCTGCCAAGAGTTTTAGGTTCTTAACAGATTGTTTTTCCCAGTAGGGTCGACTCACTTTCTGCTTGAGACGTCCACTTTTGTCTGTATTTCCTGAAACAAGTCACTTACAAGCCTAACTCCTATACATCTTGAGTGCTTAAAGAAAAGAGGCATACTGATAGTGTTATCACCAATTGTTATCACCAGTTATCAACTATACTCAAATACAATATCAAACACTTTTAAATCATTCTCTAAATGCTGTTCCCAAAATACCAACTTGTTGCTGCAGTTGCTTGTCAGTCACTGCCCAGTCTCAAACCTCATCAATGAACGAAGCAATTTGAGACACCAAAAAGCCATATAATGGGCTGACTTCTTATTTCAATGGATCTCCCAGTAACTTTTCATACAGGAATCCAACATGGATCAGCCCAGGCCCTCCTGTCTGACAGTCTTCTGCTGCACCACAGGTGATCAGACAGGTGGGCTATGGCAAGCACCACTGACCTTACCCTTGGGATTCAGTGCTTGTAACATCCATACATAAGGCAAACATTATGCAATTCAGAACTTGCAGTCATTTAAAGAGAATCACTGGAAGACATTCAGAGCTGATCTTGGCATTTTTTGTTCTTCACTGAACTCAGGTTTATTTTTTTTAGCACCTAAAATCTTAGCACATCTTTCCAAAACTGCTCTTCAGTACAGTCTTAGAAAGCAGAAGTGGAATTGGTAGACAGAATGCTCTGTATCATCAGTGACAAATACGAGGGGAAAGATTTGATTTCTTAATGACAGCTGCAAATGGTGCCTTCTAGACTCCTCAGGGTAACTCTTCCTTTGGCTACTGCTCAGAAAGGATGTGGTCTTCTACACTTTCTGCACTACATCTGCCAGCTTTTTATGGATGATCTATACTTTATGACATCCATGATTTCTCTGGCCATGTATGTTTGGGCCGATGAATAGGCACTGTAATGTCATCTGTAGGAGAGACTATTCTCAAACTTGAGCTTTCTATACATAAAAGTACTTTAGTGGGAAAGTGTTTAAACATATGGTCACCAGTTTTTGGTGAGAGTATTCATGAATTTTTTCTGCACACACTGCAAGATTTACCTGTGTTTATGAATTGAACACCTGGTAAATTTTTCTTTTTCCCAACAAACTATTGTAAGGACAAGACTCAGAAGTCAAAAGGAGTAGCAATTACAGTAACTGAATTGTAAATACAGGTATCTGTCTATAAATCTTTGTTTCTACTTTGGAAAATCATGATGAAAGTATTTTAAAACAGTTGAATATGTAACTTCATGGAAAACATATTAAGAATGTAATGCAAATTTTCTGGATCAAACAGTAAGTTATGTAGTGTTCCCCCAAATGTACTATCTATGTATTACCAAATAAACCAGGAACTAGGTAAAGTTCACAATGAAGGTGACTTCTCTTGAGAGTGAAATATATTGTGAGCGCAAACATTTGGATTTAGAACCTGAAGAACAAGTTTTCTTTTCTTTCATTTGTGGATAACAAAAAAAAAAAGAGAACTAGTTCATCTTTAATTTTTGAAAGATGAAAAACAAACCATGACAACCACTCACAGTACATAAATAGAACATCAACGATAAATTATAAAACAGATAATTTTCCTTAGTGAATAATGAACAACAAATGCTGAAAAATTAACCATTTCATTTTATGTTGATAGAAAACTTAAGAGCATACCAAACTAAGATTCCTCGTTTGAACGGCAGAAAATGAATGACAGTTTCAGCCTCCAAAAATAATCATGAGTTCTGGGTTAATTTGCAGTGTACTTCTCCAGTGAAATTCAAGAAACGTATATCATATTGAATATTCTAGTGATTTTTCTGTACTTATAATTGGATTGGGACTCTATCTGCTTCTGGAGATGTTAGCTGTATTCTTTTAAAACTCTAAGTTTACTGGGAAATTCAAACATGTACTGCATTGTTTAGTTTGAAGCTTGAATAATACTTTCATATGAAGAAAGAGCTAGGGGAACTAAGGGAATGTATCACTATGCATATGCACGTGTCAGTATGCCGTAAGGCTGTATATACTTCAGGTGTGTATACCTCAGATGTTTTCATGTTTGGGGCACATGTGCCAACTATTTTTAAGGAATTCAAACCTCTAAAATATTTTTCTTTCCAGGTCTGCAGGTTGTTTCTGTTAAACAGCAGCCAACACATTGCTTTTCAGCAGTAGGATTTTAGTCTGTGAAGCCTGCCTCAGTTTTGTCTCTTTACAAAGTGGGATGGTGCTGCAAGCAATAGAACCTGATCATATGTGGCCTACATTCAGAAAGTGTATATCCATATCCATTCCAAGACAAAGCTTTGCTCAGTGAAGGAGACAATTTCCGTAATACATACATACAGATACATGAATAATGTATTTCTGCTCTTAATTTACTACTCCTGCACATTCCTCTTTAGCTGTGTTTGAAGAAAAAGGACCCACAAACCTCTTCATCTCTCTCAGAGGACAGTGGTTTCAGAAGAGGAAGGTGAGGGAAGCAAATTTTTCCATCACACGGTGGACGGTCCAGTGTAATTTTTTGTCAAAAGCTCCTTTTAGGTTTCCCATGGAGGCTTCTGACTTCAACCACAGTGCCCCAGTATGCGAGTATGTCTGGAAGCTGTGGGAGCTTGGTGTTTCATAAACCTTTCACGTTTCATAGTGCCTTACAGACATTGCAAAGCTTTTTGAACGAATATTAGGGGGTCAGCTAAAACCTCATTGATCTAAGACCGAGTGCCCAGTAATCTTCAGCAGAAGGATTGAACCAATATTTTAAAACTCTTTACTTTTTCCTCTTTCCTCTTCACTTCCTTTTTGTCAAAAATGGCATTTAGTTTTCATGATTTTTATCAGATCCCAACTAAAGAAAAGAACAAAAGATAAATACGTTTTTCTGGGGTTTTAGAGCTGTCCACTTCATTATTTATAAACTTTATCTGTGAATAAAACCATTAATGTTACCTGGTACTAAATGGCCTACATCCCTGAAGTTCTCTTAAATAAAGCAGACCTTGAAAACCCATGGGCATTTAAATACCCATACTTTGACTGCAGGCTGAACTAAAATGCAGCTTTCAACTCCATGCAGTTTTTCAGCTCCATCTATTTTTCTGAAGAGAATCCAGCTGCCTGGCAGCTATCCTACTACAGTTTTGTGCTATTTCTCTCCCTCCAGCCCAGATCTACTTTTCTTACCTTCAAAAATATGACATGAACAGAGAAACTCCCTCCCTCAGATTCCCATGGTTCAAGCCACCAAAGGTTTTGCAGTCATCTAAATGGATCAACTTAAGTTTTGCCTGCAATGGAAACTCACTCAATAGAGGTTCCCACGGAGGTCAAGAGCCTTGGTTACATTAGCATTGTCCTCCTGGTACAGTTTGGAGGTGGATGCCCAAAATTTCCCCCCTTAGTGTGTTTCGGTCCATTTGCACCATGGTGTGATGTGAACAAGACACATCCCTTTCCAGATTAAGTCCAGCCCAAAGGAGAAAATCCTGAACTTCAAACACGGGAGATGCAAAGCTCACAGAAAAAACAGCTCTGATCTGCTTATCTACTCCCACTGTGCCAAACTCCTGGCTAAAATAGACATGGTCAAAGGGAGTTTTGACATGGTTCATCTGATGACAGTCTTATATCTGTGAAACCAAACAAATGGTCATTTTAAGAAATTAGAATAAATTTTGAAGGTAACTGATTAGTTATATGAAATAAAATTATTTTGGAGCTCTTAAAAAAGACTGAACTGCTTGAAAACATAGATGCTGCTTTGAGAAGGCCATTGATTCCTACACGATGTAAATTGGAAATCCTCTCACTAATTCACCTTCTTTAGGAATCAAAGTTCATTTTATGTATATGCATGAGCCCTTCTAAATGATGGGGGAAATTTTCGCTTGCTCTGTTTCTTAATATTTTCCTGTTAAAATGTATTAATTTCTTTCCTTCATCAGACTGCATTAGGCTTACTGTCATGAAGAGCTGTGCCCTAGCACACATGCAGAGTCACCCACATGTATCTCTCTGTAGTGGCTGTTGCTTTTTTTCATGTTCACTTGTAGCATGCATCCACTCACAGCACTGAAAATGCAGTGCTTTAAAGATCCTCAGAGTGGAGCTCAACCACAGCCTACCAGAAACGTAGGATCAGGCACTAGCACCTTGGTGCAAGGTCACTCCAATTCCCTCCCTCTGTTTTTTCTCTTTCTGTTTTATCCCAATGGGAATTCAACAATACAATCTTGAGTGGAGTCTTCAGACTATACCATTAGCTTATTGAGTAACTGCACCTGCTTTTAAATTTTAATGATGCATTTTTAATATGATAAATGTATTATACTTCAATGGTTTTATATGCAGGTCGAATAAACTATGAGTTTTGTTACTCTTCAAATACTACTTTCCAAAGAACAGCCTTGTAATTGTACAGCTTATGTAGTTGCACATGTGCCTGGTAGTTTGAAAATTACTGTGGTTCTGTACCAGTGAACACAAGCTACTTTTGACTGCAAATGGGTAGTTAATTCTTTTGGTAACTTGAGAGCAATATTACCTACAATAAGGCTTATAAAGTATTTAGTCTATATGGCTGCTGGGGGAGGGAGAGGAGTTTTTTTTCTGTTGGTTGGTTGCAGCAGGATTCAGTAAAAAAAAAAAAGGTTTCCAACATTTTGTTTGAACTGCGTTACTGGAATATATTTGTGATACACATAAGGTTTTCTTGTGCTAGCCAGATACTAAAGGAAGAGTTTGAAAACAATCATAAACAATAATTACTGATTTTACAGAGAGAAGTGGGTGACTAGAGTGAATAATAAGAATTCTACCTATTAATGTAACTACCAAACGTACTTGATCACTAAAATACTGAGATGCAACATAAAAATATAGAGTTTTGCTTAGGAAATCCACATGTATGAACCAAAACATTTCTATGCTGTTAGTTTTATTTCACTATTTCAAATAACATTTATTTGACTTGGGAAATATTCCAAAATAATTGTTACTGAATGGCTTGTTTATTTACTACAGAACAAATACACTTTAGCACAGTTTTCTCCACCCTACCTTGTCATATTCATTAGTGCTGACCTCAAATACTTCTGCATGGTTCAAATTAGTTGTTTGGACTTTTTGCTGATTCTCAGTTGTTGATTCTCTTTTATGGCTTTTAATAAATTGCCACAGGGATAAAAGTGCTTACTTCTGGACACTTATCTTCAAGAAATTAAACTGAGACCAGAAGGTCAATCTTGTTTCAGTGTAATGAATTCCAGTTGTTGTGTTTTGGTATGTTTTAATATGATTAATTATCCTTTGCCCAGGCTGATTCTTTTCTTCATTCCAGTGGCTAACAAAGAATGGACAGTCACTGAATTACCTGAACAAGAGATAATATCTAGTGTAAGAATATTATCCAGCCAGCAAAGAACTAATGTTACTGGTTTACACTAGCCTCCAGGCAGAAATGAAGTTAAACATCTGTCACATTGCAGCAATTTTCATCTGTCTAATGGGCTGTTGGCTCTATATGCCAAGTAGTGTAACCACAGCCTACTTTAAAGTATTTCAGACCACTGCAAGATGATTTTCAGAATAAAAAGGTCTTAACCAGGTCTTAGTTGTTGCCCTTCCACTATTCTATATTTATCAGTAATGGATGCAATTGAAAATACTTTAACCTTGGTAGGATTCCCTTCCCTTCCCTTCCCTTCCCTTCCCTTCCCTTCCCTTCCCTTCCCTTCCC
>JANZLQ010000008.1:17737650-17762640 GCA_026212715.1 Elanus axillaris
CCTTCCCTTCCCTTCCCTTCCCTTCCCTTCCCTTCCCTTCCCTTCCCTTCCCTTAACTTCTCTAAACTTCCCTTCCATAAACTGCCCTAAACTTCCCTTCCCTAAACTTCCCTTCCCTAAACTTCCCTAAACTTCCCTAAACTTCTCTAAACTTCTCTAAACTTCTCTTCAATAGATATAAGATACCTGCCAGAAAATATCTGAATTCATGTATGTCTCCAGTGGTTGAATATTTGGCAGAGGTTGCATTTAACTTCTCTTTAAAGTCTACAAGATTAATCATCTCCTTAGTCAAAGCATAAAAGTGACTACAAATGCAGCCCATTTGGTTACCATCAGGCTCTTCATAAGAATAAGGTCAGACACCTTATTGAAGGATAGTTGGCAACAAAACTGCACTCGGTGACACTGATTCACTCTAGGACCTTGGTCATACCCTATCCCTCATTCCTCTATCTGTAACTGATGCTTTCCTACTTAGGCTTAGGTGGCTAACTGTAAGTATTTGAGCTGTACACACAAATGCCATCAAATTTGCAAATTTCTCTAAGTTGTAGCTTAATTCTGAATCACAGCATGACCAATTTGCAACAGTAGCTGGTCCAGTGTGTCTATGATATTGGATTAATTCCTTTCATAAAATGTTCATGGAAATTGTGAACTGTAAGACTGTATATAGATCAGAAGTGTGGGCCTGATTTTTTCCCAAGAGTTACTTGGTGAAAATTTTCATTCAGAAAACTGAAACTAGATTTCACTAATCACTATTAGCAGTTTGAGCCACCTTCTTGCAGAGTTGGAATAAATTGATTTGGGGCAAAGACAATGTGTGAAATTAACACAAAATTCCTTCCTTCAAAAGTTTGGATGTGATATATGTCTGTTTTCCTCCTTCAGCCTTCATATTTTCACACTACTAATAAATGAGTGCTTAATTGCCACAGTGAAGCTGTCTGGGGTTACTTCCCAGCAGTGTCTTGCCAAGGCCAGCTGGAATTCTGCTTGTATTCTGTAGCTGATTAATGGAGGCTGCTGGTGTTAAACACAAATAAATAAGAGCCCCCCAAACCAAAAAGTGTGGACTTCAAGAAATGTGTAGTGCTCCCCTGAAGTGAAACAATTTTCAAATTAGAAAAATTGACAGTGGATCAATACATATCTCCTGATATATCCATAGTAGATAACCAGCTGTGATCAACCTAACTGGTTACCATTTTTTCTACAGAAAAGCAATTGAAATCGCTTTCTTCTGACATTAAGAAATTAGACTTTTTTTTTTCCACCAGACAATCTTGAAGTGCCACTTTAGAGTAATATGGATATCTGGATTCTTTTCTGTTTCACAGAAACAAGAACTATTCAAACTGATTTCTCCCTACCGTTTTTTTTTCTGGTCTTAAATATTTAAAGCTTGAAAATTCATTTTGATCTGGCTACAAGACACTTACATAAAACACTAACACTGCATACTGAAGTTCTCTACTAGATTCAACTCCATTATTTCTCTTGCTTTATATAAGCCCTGGATATCCTTGAGTTTTGTGTGGTAAGATTCATCTGCTTACTGAGATACAGTGTTAGAAGTTCACTACAAAAATTTTTTTGTTTTGTTTTAGTATTAGGCAGGCCTTTTAAAGGTTATCTACATCAGTGAAGAGATGAGTAGAAAGTGCTCTGAAAAGTACCTTCTGTATGTGGACTAGAGGTTTACATCTTATACGTGACAACTTTAAATATAACATCTACATATGATATCTAATGATTAAGTTGGTGGTAGATTTCAGTATAAATATATGACTGAATAGCAAAGATATGATGGACCAGTGTGAGTGCTGATTTGTCCCTGACCTACACAAGTAAACTGCAGACGTACTGACCCATAATCTTTGAGTTATGTTAGTACAACACCAATGCTTTTACCAAGAGAAATTCTCTGCTAAGAGATATAAACTATAACAAGTATCACTGGAGTGGATGTATCTACTGATTTTAAGGCAATGTAAATGAAAGGAACAGCTTTGATATCCGTGGATGTTCCTGAATGTTTGAATGTGGCCATTCTGGCAGCTATTTCTCAAGCCTGTTTTCTGCAAGAAGTGTCTTATAGTTCTCCCTGTTATAAGCAGAATGACTATCTTTTTTTTCCCAAAATGGAAAAAGGTGGTTCATCCCGCAAGCTACCACTTACCTGTGTAGACATCTAACAGCTGGGATTTACACAAATAAGCATAAAACTGCTGTCCTTGGATTCCTGGTTTCTCAGTTGATTAATCTATTTCTAAATTTTATTTGAAATTTTTTTCTGGATAGCCTGACAGCCTTCTAGGTGGGATGGGGACCCTCAGGACTCCTGGCCTTTCTCTACCACAGAGCGGTCAAACTCTGGGATGGGCACTGGAAGATGCACCTGTATTTCTGAATAAGAAAGGCCAGGAGGGTTCCTTTGCCAAACAGTGCAGGTTGCCTGACATCCACACTGCTAGCTCCCTCTCAAACAGACTGGTGTGCCTACACTACATAGCACTGGTGTGTGGGTGTGTCAGTTCAAAAAATAATGTTAAATCTTTGTTATCCCGCTCTACAACAGTATTTTAATTATAAAAATAAGGTGTTTGAAATGAGATAATGTATCATCTTTCAAGGGGAAACACCTGTTGCGATGGTGCTGGAGGACTACGTAAGATGGAGAGATCTGGACTTGACACAGATTCTGCATTTCAGGAGCACTCACTGTTGACCTATCCCCAGATGGTACCTGGGCTTTGTCTGCAAGAGCTAGTGAAGCTGTGCAGAGCCACGGTGGGAGGTCGGGGGGCTATCTAAGAATTAAATCTGATGGTTCAGGAGTGGTCTAATGTTCAAACTATTTTCTTCTCATCTTTTATTTTGCAATATAAATATTCCTTTCAGTCTGTGAGTCTGAGGAAGCCCAAATATTGCAGCCTGTGAACTGTATGCTTCATGCCCTTGAGGTCAATCTTACAGGGCAAAGCCTGTAAGACACATTATGTTTTGGAAACAGCATGTTCTGATGCCTCTGTGACAATATTTTTATCAGAATTTCTCATTTGTATGCAGATTTTAAGTTACCATATTAACCATTGTTTTATCACATTCCCTCAAAATATTTTAAAGTGATCTTTTTCTGAGTCTCTTATTGTAAGCATTCCTGCTTATATGGTTATGATTAAGTTCTACTGTAATCTAAACTGGGATAAACAATGAACAATGTCAGATTAGATTACTTCATGTGTAAATGAAATCAAAATTTAGTAACTTAAACCACCAGGTACTTAAAAATCATCTGGCTTATTTTTACCATTTTAATGCTACTGGTGGAATTCTTCTCCACTTCTGGTTGTTAGTAGCCTCACCTATCGTTACAGTGAATGGAAAAGGATGGGTGTCTCTGGGGAGTGATTCATTCCAGCCTAAGAAAGGTGTCTAAACCAGGTTGGATGAGTTATCCTCTAGTAGTGTCTATCTCTTCACAGACTAATGAAGAGATAGGTGGTTCTCAATTTTTGATCTCAGAAACGCAAATAAAAAAACCAAGACTATTGCCAGCAGAATTGCTGACAGGAGGATTCATACTGCTTTTTGAAAATCTGTGAGATCCACAAGCTGAAAAAGTTTAAAATTGTAAATGGAGCCTGGATGACACTTTAAGACTGAATGCCTGCATTTGAAGTTGTGAATATAATGGAAAATACTGATTTATACCCAATTGCTATACCTTGTTGTTTCTCTATGAAAAATTAAGGATGGACTTTTGGGAAAAGTAAAATATTGAGAATCCATTGTAAGCTTTTTGCTGAAAATAAATGGGATATTGGGGAGATCTTCACTTGTTATACTACTAAATGGTCTATAAGTCATTTAGGTCTTACTGGGACTTCTGCCAGTACAATACATCATTCTTTTTAATTAAAATATGAGTACTACCCAAAAGCACTAAAACCCATCAAAATTTTCAAAAAATCTTGTCCTTGTTAATGTAAAATGTTACTTTGACTGAAGCAGGGACGTGATTTTGTCCATAATATCATCCCAACAAGAAAAGACAAGGTTTCATAAGGCATTACTCTATAGATGTGTATTTATATATAAAAATATATAATTTTTTTCAAGTTGTATTTAGAACAAAACTATGTTACCATATTTAAGCATAGATTCCTTCATTTTTATGACTGAGTTATGCAATGCTTCTTTCCATAAGCTCACTTCTTACACAAATAATTTATAAAGCACCATGTCTCAGGAACTGTGTTCTGATTAGTTTGCTTAGACACAATAATTTTCATAACTGCCACTGCACATTGAGTTTCTTATATTTGCTTTGGACAGCAAACTGCCAACTACCTGCAAACGCTAGCAACTTCATACAATTTGTTTTGGCAAAGGTCTCCATGCAGAAAATTTTCTGTAAGATGTGGCAAGTCAGATTTCATACCTACTATCCTCACTGGAACTCAGGCTCATGTTTGTTGTTTCTATAATACTCATCAAAGCTAGAGCAGCAGAGATGGATAAGCTAGTCAGGTTGCTGTATTCTTTCACTATTAAAGTTTACTGCACTTTTTTAATTTCTGATCTTGTTAAAGTCCTGTGTAGCTCCTACAGTTAAATTAGGTCTGATCATAGGAAAAGATCATTAAGTCAGATTTTAATCTCAGTTGCATTCAGAGCAATTCCATCAGCTAAAGTCAATATATTTATTTTTATGCAAATGAGTTCAGATTTAGATTCTTACTGTTTGTTTTTATTTTTGGAAGGAAAATTTAGCAGTTCACATTGACACCCAATAACCCTTCTTTTATCTATACATCACTGCAGAAGCAAGTGTTGTTTTCTGTTCTCCTCTGTTGTTATGGCAGCATATTTTCAAGATATCATATTAGTCTGTTTCCTACAGATTCTACTGTTTGTTTTCTTATAAAAAGCCTTAAAGATAACAGGTATATGTCCAGCTTGAGGTAAATCAGATTAAAGAGATGAATGCCTTCAACTGCATCTAAAAGTATCCAGATGCTGATGCCGACATTTTCTAATTCTCTTGTTCTTCCTTCAGGCTTCATTTCTCAATACCTTTGCTTTGTTCCCCATTACCTTTACTACCAATGACTTTTTGAGTCAGAGTTATGGATAGGCCAAAATGCTCTACCCACACAAAACACAAAAGTGCATTTAGTGGTCTTGCCCCCAATGTAATACTCTTGCCTACTGACTTAAACATGGATCTAAGGTAGATTTTAGACATTTCAGTGAATGCTTTTCTGTGCACAGAGTCAGAAAAAGACACCAGGAACCATATGTGAGTCCAAAATAGCCTGTAATCCATGGGACAGAACCTCTTTTGCATCATGGAAAATGTTGGTTTACAAGAAAATATGAACAACTTATGCCCAAGAGCAATAAAGTTCTGAGGTTTGCTAGTTCACAGGGAATCAAAGAATACTTCATATGCATGTATTTTAAGGCAGTACATTGATTAGGTTATTATTCCAACACTGACGCTGCAGACATTTATAATCATGGTTAACTTAAGGTATGTTTAAGTGGCATGCTGCCATTAATGAAAGCATTCACAGATATGCTTTTTTAATGTCTGTCTCTGTATTTCAGCTACTGAACCATTTGCAACACCAAAGAAAAGCTTAAAATTGAAGGCAGAGAACATTGCCACCCACAGCAGCCTCAGACCTCCTGGTTAGGGCTTTTTCTGGGAATGTGGGCAATACAACTTGGAACTAAGCTTGTTAAATGTTAATCAAATTGCCCTTTTGTTTTTGTGTAACAGGCTCACACCCCTACATCCATTCACAGTTGCTTGTTCCCTTTCCCTTCAAACAAAGCCAGCAGACTCAGCATTTTATGCAACTGTGGCAGCAAAAAACTTGAGGGAGTCACAGGACAGGGAAAAGCATTAGGTAGAAAAGGAAGGAGGAGGGCTCCTGAGGTATTTTGGCTGATGGTAAAATAAATGTTTCCATAAGTAGCAGACCTACCTCAGGACAATTTGTCACTTGTCCAGCTTCTTTTTCTTTTCCTTGTCCAGTCAGGCTTTAATCTACTACTTAGGCCAACAGATGAACCGTTTATGTGGCAGTTCTCTAGCTAAGAAAGAAATACTTTAGGGTGAAGGTGAAAAGTATTTTTTCTTCATTTGTTTGAAATTTACTGCCATTTGTGCTTACAAGGCAAAATAGCAGTTCTGGCATCATTATTCTGAACCTCCTCAAATTGAAGTGGTGACAGAGTTCTCTGTTGCCTCCCTGGTGAATCCTCTAGCCACTAGGCTATAAGATGAAATGATACTTGCTACCAGTTGTTTCCAGAAAGAAAATGGTGAGCTGTCCTCACTTCCTTGAAGGAAAGGACAGTGGCACTGATTTTCTGAAGAAAGTTCTGACTGTGGATTCCCAGTGAACAGAAATGTTTTTCTAGAGGCCTATATAATGCACTTACTCTGCAATAGTCATGTTGGTAGCCATTATTTTGGGTTAGAAATCAAGGACCTGACTGTTAAGATTAAGTGACTTGCTCATGAATAGTCACTGTGCTAGTAAAGTAAGAATGCAAGTTAGGAATAATTCTCTTCCTTGTCTTTTCCTTTAGTCACTACATTCCAGAGTGAAATATCAAAGAGAGCATCAGAAGTTAAATCCCATTAGTGCTGGAAGTTGCAGCTGCGCTGTAAGAGCAACACAGACAGAACAAACTCAGACTTCCATGAAAGTCTCAGGTGAAGTCTGTATTCCTGCCGCATCACATTGTTTTGGTTTTTCCATTTTTTGTTACTCTATGTTTCCATGTCCTTCGGAGGAGCATGTTTTATTGGCTAAGTGTTAGGAGTCAGAACAGTATGCCCAGCTTTCTTGTGGTCTTGCTCCTTAGGGAAGCCACTTACAGTTTTCCACATGCCACTCATAAGACAGGTTACTAGTACTTATTTATAGCAACAGATAGAGCTAAGCTAAGCTGCAAAACATTTTGATATTCTTGACTAAAAGGTGCTGCACAAAATGCAAATTATTATTGTTTCTCTTCTCTTCATCATGACACCTCTTGGCTCTTATTTTACCACAGTATGCTCTTCTGTCTCTCCTTACAATTGTGTTATATTGTTCTCCTTGCTCCCTCCTATCACCTCATCTTTCCTTCCACATCAAGGAGCCTTTCTCAGTAATAGTTCTGGCATTTGGGCATAAGGAGCATGCCCCACTCAGAAACATAATAATATTAAATCACTATAAAATGCAGTTATCTTCAGTTCAGCTCTGGATGTCATTCGCAATAGTTCAATAGAATATTCAGTAGAATAGCTGATGATGGGCCTGATTCCTTTCACTCGTGTCAGACTTATCCCCATGCAACTCTATTGCCTCTGGCAGCATTCAGCTGATTTTAAATGATTAGTAATGTAATAAACATAGCTGAAATTTTTTAAGCATCCATAGCAGATCAAGTGTGCACCACATCAGTGGGCTGCACATTTCATTGTTACTGGCCAAAACAATGAGGTCTCTATGGAGCTCTCCAGCCTCCAAAGGCCTAGATAAAGCACATAAGCACTAAAGATAAAGCCTACAGTGCAGGTATTAATTTTTCAAACTTGGGCAAGGAGAATTTGCCAGTTTCAGGGAATACTGTAAGACTCTACTTACTGGCAAAGCATTTCCATTTTAACAAATATGGGTACTGCTAATAAAGCATATTTCCTGTAACTTCTGTCCATGGAGAGTAGCTTAGAAGCACAGGGGAGCAAGAAAATTCCTGGTGTTAATTCACAACTTTAATGATATAGAGGCATTAACTTGAGCACGAATAGTGAGCCAGATAGGAGGATTCTTGCTAGGTTTGTGTCAAATTATTTCCAACATCATTTGCTATTTACATAACACCAGTAAAATATTTTTAGATGCTCTGTCCAACTAAATTTGTCACTGTGATCTCACTGAAATCACATTGGTTTCTATCCAAAGAAATTTGCTGAAGTTTTTCTAATAATTCTTAGATAATGAAGAGTTATAAAGCTATTAATTGTTAAAAAGCATGAAGAGGCAACTTAAGAAATTAGAATTTAACTGATTTCTTTAATCAAAATATTCAAAAGCACCTTCTGTTTTTTAATGAAAAGACTCCTTCTTGAAACAGTCATAATCAATGTGGATGTGAGCTAGGGAGGTCACACTTAAGTAACTTACAGAAATTTTTAAGACATTACTGCCATCATAGATAAGAGAAATTCAATGCATGTATTATACTTAGATTTTTAAAAGGCAGCTGACAAGGTTCTATACCAGAGATAAATTGCTTAGGTAAAGTCATGGAACAGCAAGAATGATAGGGTAATGGGCAAAACACTGGTATAACAGCAGAACACAAAAAGATATCTGAAGATGGACATTTCATGCTATTAAAGAAGAAAGAAGTGGATTAAATATATCAACTAAGAATAAATTTGAAGACTAGTCATCTGGATCTCCCAGACGGGATGGTGTGCATGACTGGAAAAGGGTAACCAAACATGGAATGAATCCATTTTTGTGCTTACTCCACTCACAGGACAGGAGGTGTAGAGACCTGCCAAGGGTGGTCACGCAGATGGAATTTAGATCTGTTATGTCTGTCATTATTGGATCAAGGTAGCATTTATGATGATAAACAATTATTTAAACAAAGACAAACAAGTCTTCTAAGCTGCCAGTGATTTTAACATCATGCAAGCAATGACTAACAGAGAGTGCTTCCAGCTCCCCCTGTGTACCACAAAGCAATGATAGGCATCAGTGTTCTTCCCAGGAGCAAGGAATGAGGAAGAAGGAGTCGATCTGAGGCAAGGGAAAGCTGAGCCACCAAAACCATGAGGCAAGCAATGGGTCTGCAAGTAAACTGAAATGCAAACTCTGCATGGTTACTGGAGCATATAGCAGGGGGAGACAGTGTCTGTAGCATAGATGAAAGATTGTACTACTCCCTTCTTCCAGATTCTACTCTGCAAATCTCTTCCATTTGGTGCTTGTATTGGGTTCACTTCTATAGCTTGTATGGCAAGTATTTTTCTGTAAGATGTAAGTGAACTCTTGAAGCCAAACAGTTCTACATAGGACAACGATAGGCAAAGAGCAAAAAGTATCTGTGAGTTCAAGAAATAGGTATGTCTGTTTGTGGAGGACAAAATATTGAGGAAAAAAGACCAGGGCAGATGTGTTGGTCTGGATAAGACTGCATGGTCTTATGTCTTTATTAACTAGTTCTAGGTGGTTGAAGTTCTTAAAGTATGTATATAAAACATTCTAGGAATACTGTGAAAAAACAAACAGGATAATTATTATTAAAATGGTACTCTCAAAGCTTAATCCATTTTTTATGAAACACAAAAGTTATACTGATGTAAAATTAAGAATGAGATTTTAACTGAAAGATGTGAACCAAAGGTTTCTTCAGAAACCCTCACACTATCCCCATGAGTATATGCATACTGATAGGCTCTTTCATTATGAACAGGATTTTTGCATCAGTCACTGAATAATAATTATTGTCTACTGTAGCTTCACCCCAGTCTACCTGGAGTTTCACAACATTGCAGCAGAAAGTTGATTTCTGAATAGGCAGCTCCTCAAACATGCAGTGCTCTACCAGATGCTAAGAGGATACACAGAAGCATGAGGGAGGGCTTAAGCCAGTATATAGGAGAGAAACCAGATGTGTGAGAAACATTATACAAGCACTGTCAAAAATGACGAAAGTAATAGCCTGAAGAAGCAGATGGGTGGACAAGGTGACAATAATATCAAACAACAAAATAGACAACAAAATGCTTGGAGGGGGAGGGGAGAAAAACTCACAATACTTGAAGGGATAAAAATAGGTAAATATGAAAATGTTTTAAAATAATGAGGTATGCATGTGTTTTTCTAAGATCTGTGTATGTAAATTCAAGAAGCATAGCAAAGATAACGTCAATAGTAATAATATTCATAGCCCTGAATTTAGCAGGGTCTTGAACAGGTTAATGAATTTGGTGTATCACTGTATCTGGAGTTATACATGGCTGCAAAATGAGAGGTACAAATACCTAGATCTTTTTAGGAACTGTTTGGAAATTTAATCTTAAGTATATAGACATTTGAAAAAGAGTTATATAACTACATTGGTGCAATCTTAATTGACCTATAATATGTTTAAAAAGGCATAAAAGCATCCATGCACAAAGCTGTACTGATTTTGCAGATACTATACAAACATTAGTGTTATCTTTGACATTTAGTTGTCATCATACAAAAGTATTGTATAGATAAACCATAGTTAAGTTGATTTGCATCTGTTACTAGGTGACAATAGCTGTGTTCAGTGGATCCCAAGGTTCCACCCACAAAACTGCAAATTTTTTAATTGATTTATAATTTAGGTATTTTCTCTCAAAAATCTCAACAGACGCTGGGAGGAAGAAGGATACCAACCTAGAACAGCTTCATTGATACAATGGACTTGATCTGTGTCTGATAAATGTTGATACTCAGGCAAGGCGAGTGTTTCAAGAGCTTTTTCTATGGTTCTTTACATCTTATTTGCATGAATTAAAGTAATTGACCAAGTACAGAGTATGTTAGAATCCAATCTACTGTTTCTTTGGAAAGCATAACGTCTTTGGGTAGCATTAGAGAAACGAACTGGCTACAGGAAATTCCTTTATTTACAGCAGGTTAGGGGCCAGGGAAAATTGCAAAATGAACACAAGGAGGCAACAACATCGAGGAAAAAGAGGAGCAAGACTAAAAAAAAGTTGGTTGCTTTGCTTTCTTGCACAGGTCCTATAACCATTTTTAATAGGATGACTTTTGAGTTATGTTGTTGTAAAAGAAAGGAGAAACCAGGATTATGTTAGGGTAAATTGACTAGTATGAACAAGACATCAGTGAAAGAAACAATAAGGCCTCAAAAAGATAGTGAAAGTAATTTATTGACAGCCTAGGTAGGCATTGCTAAAAATTTTAATGAATTCTGAGCCTCGGTGTTCACAAAAGAGGATTGTGAACAGATGCCAGAAACAGACATAAATTTAACAGCAGAGGTGGAAGGCATACTGAAGAAACTCAAGATCATGCCAGAAGAGGTGACCTAGAAATTAGAACATTTAAAGACTGACAAAACTAAAAGACCAGAAGGACACATTTGATGAAGCGTCCCAGAAGAGATAGGGAAACCTTTAGCAAGTTTATTTATAATCTCTTTGGAATTGAAAAGGGCAAAGTAGCACATATTTAAGAAGTGATCTAGCTAAAATCTAGAAAGCTTGACTTCTAAGATTAAAGGTGAAGCAAATACTTTAAAAAGTAAAGACATCAATTAGTTACATGGGTTTTCTAAACCTGTTCAAGACCACATGTGTGAATTTCACAATTACTCAGAAGTGCATTTCTATCTTAAAACCATATGAACCATTATTTATCTACTAACACTTTTATGTTCTATGTTTCTTAAGTTCTGTGCTCTTTCTCTGTTAATGAGCAGGTGATCACTATTAGCATATGCAAACTCTGAGATTTTACAGTTCTAACAGTAAGAAGACACTGAAAGCATCGGATCTTGTCCTCTGAGAGAAAAAACCCTGTAAGATGTCAAACAGAATTAACAATGAAATTAAACCCCAAAATACCAAAAAAATAGGAAGGAGCCGAAATTATAAGCTTTGCTCCTCCCCCACTAAAGTCCTATTGTGTGTTTGTGATTTTGCATCTCTAGCAACTCTGAGTCCCCACAATTCAAGAAAAAAGTGGACAGACTGGAGAGGGTCCAAAGAAGGGATGTGAAGATGATCAAAGGACTGGAGAACCTGCCCTATGAGGAAAGAATGAAGGAGCTAGTTATTTTCTGTGTGGTGAAGAGAAGGTTCAGGGTGACCTCATCATAGTATTCCATTACTTAAAGAGCAGCTACAAAGAAAGTGGATGCTCTTTCTTTACAAGGACCCACAAGGAGAAGACAAGGTGCAACAGGTACGAGTTGCATGGGGAGAGGTTTTATCTCGATACAAGAAAGAATTTTCTACAGTGACAACAATCAAACACTGGAACAACCTCCCAGGGACATGGTAGAGTCACCATCCCTGCAGGTTTTCAAGATGCAATTAGACAGGGTGCTACATAATCTCGTCTAGGCTCCCTTTCCCATGAAAGGTTGGGCCAGATGACCTCTTGAGGCTCCTGCCAACCTGGGCAGTTCTATGATTCTAGTCTATGGTGAATTTGTTTATTTGCCATATCCTTCAGTGAGCTACGGAAGTGTATAATCCTTTGGCAATAGTAAGAAAATGCTCCACTAATGCATGTAGCCCCATATTCTCAGTTTTGTGTGCTGGAGATGCTTTTGGTATTCCAGGGAGCTATCTGTGTCTTTGCTTCTGGCCATGCACTTTTTTAGGGCTGAATTTGTCATTGCCAGGCATTTTCTCTGTATTCCAGATCTCCAATCACTGCACTGTGCACCTGCAGGATGCTTGAAACGGCTGTGACACTCAGCCCACAACTTCTGTTGCTTGACATCTTTTATTTAAAAACATAAATCTAGCCCTGTATATGATTTGTTAAACCTCTGAAAATACCAGCTCACTGAATTTTTCACTCATCCCTGATTTTATCAAAGGAATTTCCTGTGATATAAGCCTCTAATCCAGAAGTCTTATGACCTTAATTAAATTTAACAAGAAGTGACTATGACAACTACAGAATTGAAATATTTTGCTTAGTTTGCAAAAAAAGGTTTAAAGACATTCAAATGGATTAAACCAGACCAAAGCTATAGAAAAATTCTTTCTTGAGTTCCTAGCAAAGTTTTTTCAGAGACAACCCGAGAGAAGTTTGCTGCAGGCCTGGTGATATATGGTACTGGCAGTATGTTACATTAATGTCCTAGGAATTGACATGTATATTATAAAGGGTAGTTATAAGTTCTAACAGTTGTGAATGAGGGAAGTATCCGACAAGTATAAGGCCAAAGCATCACTATTAAGACAGATTTTATTCACCTTATATAAAAGTAACCTGAACACAGAATGTGCAGTAACAGGCTGAAATTTGATGACTGCACAAAACTGGAAAATAAGTTAAAATGAATGAAGTGGACACTAAAATAAAGAGCAGTTGGAAAGGCTAAGACCAAGGACAGATATATGGTTATGAAATAATACAGAAAAATGTAAGAGAAAGACACTGATGATGAAAGAAAGATTTTCAATTTTCAAACAGCAATAGAGAAAATCTAGGGGTAGTGGAATATAACACGTAAACCTTTGACCCATTGCTTATAAGCAGTAAATTGTAAAAAAATGAAACTAGGGCCACATAAGGAGGCTTGGGAAATGTAATTGAGTGGGAATTATTTGACTTATGTAGAAATGGGACCAGGAAAATAGTGTTTTATTGGGCATAAAACCCACAAATAATGGGTTACAAATATCAAATAAGGAAATTTTGAAAAGAACTAAATTCTCTCTGGGAGAGATTTCATTGGAATGAAAAGGGTTCTGCATATATCTCCATAAAAAAAATAAAGCTGGTGTAACCCAGGTAACTTTCACTTGTTTTTAGCTACCATTTTAATTTCTTTAACCAATACCTCAGGTAGTTTATCAGTTCAGTGAATGTAAGTTCACTGAAGCTGACCTTTTGGGAAACAAATGCTTGCCCCAATGCCTAGAAGGAATGGGTAGTCTTTTGATAAATAGCTTCATCCAGCCCCATGCCTAATCTCCCCAAGCTGTTACCATTGTACTTTTGCTGCAGGTCTGTCCCCAAGAACAAGTTGTCCTTTATCCAGAGGTATGCTCTGTTTTGGGACTGCTGCACCCAGGACTAGGTTATCCAAGATCTCAGAGTTTTGCTTTCAGTTTGAGCAGCAGAGCTGAGATATCTCAGCACCAGTCAGGAAATGTGTGTCCCTGAAGGTAGGGAAAGATTTGTTTCTCAGTGGCTGGTTCTTCCTCTGAAAGTTTCTTGCCTCTTTTCTCCTTTAATGGTCCTGGGGCCACAGAGCCCCAGAATGGCTCATTTTTCCATTCCCTAGTCATCTATGCAGCTTCCTCTGAAGTCTTTTTCTACAAAATATATCTAGTTTATTACCCCAACAGTGAATATGAGGTTTACGCTTCTGTTTTACTTCACCGAGATTGTCTTGTGAACTGGTGGGAGTATCTGGTGTATGCAGCCAAGTACAGTCCCGGTTTGAACCCCTATACACACTGAGCTGAAGACCTGAATGAGAATGTGGCTAGTTGTTCCTAGTTCTTTTGCCCATCTTCAGATATCTCATGTTGTCTTGTACACAAGAAAATGCAGAATATAAACAAGATAAAAATCCTGAGCTGACTCCAAACCATCCTTACTTACCTGCATGTGTCTCACATGAGCATGTGATTTACCAGCAGGTAGTTCAGTGAATTTCAATGAAACCTAACAAAAAAAAGCAAAGTCATTAGACACACTGAACACTTTGCAATATTTTTAATGCTTTAGCTATAATTAATAAGTGTGGTTAACAAGTTTTTGTGAAATGGTACAGTGGACAACATAGAGAAAAGAGTTGATTTTTTTTTTTTGAGAGAAAGATCCTCTTTTTATAGTAATTGGGATATAAACACCTAAAATCAGGATTTTATACTAAAAGGGCAAGCTAACCTTACTAATGGTGATTACTCATTGTATAATAGAAAAGGAAATAAAAGCTTTTTTATAAAATGTATCAAATCCTAAGAGTGCTGTTAAACTCATTAAAGAAAAAATGAAGTTAGAGAAACTGGTCTTATTTTTTTTCACTCCCAGTAGAGTTCATTTCTACTTCAACAACTAAGCCAAGGTCACATTTAACTCACTTCAATTTCACCCAGTGCACAAGCTAATGTCAATAGTACAGCTGCCATGCAGAGCTAAAGACTGATGGTTAGACAAAGCCATTTACACAAGGCTGGGTCTTTCATCTTCTCTCAGCTAGTGACATAAGAAAGCACTGAGGTTATTCTCAACTAGAGACTAAAACTGGCATATTAGAAAAAATGTTATTCTCCTTAGCTGTCACACAAAGGATCTGAAGAAATGTAGAAATGTTTTTTTCCTTGGTCATCTAGGGAGATCACAAAGTGACTCTAATAGCCTTCACTCTGAAATTTTCACATGGTTTAAGTGATTGCCAAGTCTGATATTTTCCATTTACACTTCATTGCCATCAGAAAAAGAAAAAAATCAATATACCTACCTACTCAAGTGTGTCACAGGATGAGCTTATAAAAGAAGACATCAGTCTTTTTAGGGCATGAAAAATATACTTATTCAAATATATCTTATTTAAAATGACATAAATTGCAGTGGTTAGTCAAGATTCGATTTCCTCTAAAATATAAGACTTAAAATATTCCCTGACTTGCCAAGGAATAAGAATCCTTCAAACTGTTGATATGTACAAATGTACTCGTTTTCCCTTGTAAGTTATAACCACCACAGTGTACCAATATTAGTGACTATCTTTAGGAATTATAAAGGGGAGGTGAGATCTAACATATTATCACATTTCTCTGAGCCGGTACAAATAACTGGAACCTTGCCAAAACATGGGAGCAATAGCTTTTTTTTTTATTTCAATTTTACCATATATATGAATTTGAGTTGCCTTAGCTTGTTGCCCCTAATATGGTTCCATGTGATGTCATACAGTTGTAACAAGCTCAAACACCCTAAGCAGAGCTACCTTCCCTTCTCATGCTATAGCTCTTACATAGCTTATCTCTCCAATTAAAGATTTCTAGCAATTTCCATGCAACAATATGCAATGTCTTAGATTAATAAAGTATCATAGGTACAATGGAATCATCTTGTCAAAGATTTGACTGCTTGGCCATTGTTAATAACACTTGACAAGTGAGAGCCAAATTTGTCCCTGACTGTTCTGCTCTCAATGGAAGCTGAAAGGTCATCATTCACCTTATGATGTCGTTTCAACCCCATTATCTTTTCTACCTTGCTTTAGCACCTCTCTCTGGCAAAGGGAGTGAGTAAGACTTTGAAGAACTGAGATGGTATTTCAGGCTATCTGCCAGCAAGTGCTAAATAATAATGGAATTTGTTTGCTTACAAACTGAGCAAATGAATTTAGCCACTGAGCAGGTCACCTCTGTGATTTTTTTCCCATCCCCAGCTGGTCAATCATCTAAAAAGGCAAAATTACTAGGGTCAATCCCGAAACTCTTTTCCCCATGTGGTAGCACAACATACCAACCATACAGCTACTAGGCCATCCCCCACAGTTACAAGTATTTCAAGGTCAATTTATCAATTTAACAGCTTCATCTTCTTAATCACTAAACTTCTGTCTCTTTGAGCTTGTGCTGAAAGACTGTGGCTGCTAATTAAAATGGAGCTTTACTAGCAAGTACACAAATTAGATCCTGTCAGTAAGTTTATTCTAACTATTGGTCATTTCTAAATGCCTTTTTAATCCCCTAATTTTTACATTAAAATTCAAAAGCCTAACAATCTTAATCACCCCTACATCAAATTCATCATTAAGAACAGGAAGCCAGATGGTATAATTTTGATTTACCGGACTTCAGCGTGAATTAATGTACTGAGTGCCGATAATGAATACATCAAACCTGATATTGCAGAAACCTATGAATCTGGCATGTTAAATTAATAACACACTTTGCACAATGAAAGCATGTAAGCTCATATAAAACTGAGGAGTAATGGTCCCTTTTATTTTAAATGGTCTTTATTAGCCTGCAATTTTGACTCTTAAAAAAAAAATTTAACATTGTGGTTAAGAAAGTTCTGTCTGTTTCATAGCTGTTCTTTTTCATGTAGGCATGAAGTGAAATGAAAATAAAAATCCACCTGATTACAAACTTTATAGTTGTGAAAGATATATTGGTGGAGAAAGGACCCCAGTGAATTGACTGAATCCATTCAATTTATGTTGAAATTATGGTTAAAAGTTTGACTGGCATGCTGAAATTCACTTATCTCAAAATGTCATAGTACAATGTTGTTTACTACATGGGATAGTTATTCATTGCATGGAGTATGTAATGAATTATGCAGATTATGCTGAGTTTTTTCTTTTATCCTTTTCTTTCTACTGTGTATTGTTTCTTGTTCCAATATACCTTTGTACTGTATGGTGAATAAGAAGCTGAATAACAATTTGTTGGAATGGAGGGTCAGGAATTGGTTTTACTGAAAAACAGAGTAATCATATGTTAGGAAATAGTTGCTATAAAAAAGTACCAGGTACGTAAGGTCCATGCCTACAACATTTTCTGATTATCTAGCTATTATATAGCATGGGGATGGCATAGAGAGTAGCATTTTTGAAAGAAAATTGATGGATAGCAATTTTAAATATTCCAGAGTATTCAAACCAATGACTAGCTTGTGTTCCAGAAGTGAGAGGTTACATAGGGCTGAAAGTACTTAAATACATCACTTCTGAGTGTATAATTTTACATAGTGTAAATTAAAAATATAACAGACATTACATACTCTGGTGGACCTATGAATGAAAGGATGCAACTTAATTCTTGTTCATACCAAAGACAAAATTGCCTTCAACTTTAATGACGGCAGGATTAGGCTCAAATACTTAACTAGAGGATCTGCAGCTTCCTTTTCATGTAAGTAGCAGCAACACAAATAGTAGATTCTCCAGTATAAATTCTAGCTCTGAAGTATGTCTGAGTTATATAACTTCTAAATGAAATACAATTTGGAATGGTTTCATACTGAACAACCTGAAGTATACAAATGTAGGCCTATATACCATAAACCAGAAAGGTGGGATGAGGGTCATCTCTGTTTTGGAAACCATGGACTGTTTGCTATAAAAGCATTTAGAGAGTTAGAAGATGCCTAGTTGAGGATTGAGCAGGATAAAGCTGACTGAATAGGTTAACATGAGCATAAACATTTCCCTGACTTTATTCTGTCTCTCAATCTCTGCACAGTAAGTGAATGTTTGAACAGTCTCAGTGTAGCTGTAGGAAATATATTCAATATAGTGAGGGTAGGATAATACCGGGGAAAATGTTGCAAACTTGAATTAGGTGCTACTTTCCATCTAGCTTTCCTTATTGCATGAGTGTGTTCTTGCACTTACCACTGTGGCATATAATTTGTATTGCTTAGAGATAAACTGCTAAGATTGATTACTAAACAAAACAAGGGATGCATTACAGATTTGTCTAGAGAGGATATAAAAAACCTCTTATGCCTCTTCTTTATATATTTTAGCGGTTTTACCTTTCAAAGAAGTAGTACTTTGCGAATATTTGGGGAGGGAGGAGGAAGATAGTTGTTCCCAAAGAAGAAATTTACACTGCAAACTGTTCTAGCAGCTTGAACAGAATAAGTCAGTTGTTCCTGGATGGAAATGTTTCTCACTCTTAAATCTCTAGCTGAAGCTCATTTGACAAACCTATTATAAAATGAATAAATGTAGCTCTGTGTGATTTGTCCATTGTCAACATGTTAACACACTTTATTTGAAGGTAGATTGATGAAGGGTGGCTGAAGGAGTTTACCCTCCTGAGTTAAAGAATAGAAAACCCTTTTTTCTTAGCATTTTTCTTTTTTTCTTAGAAGTTCACAAGAGTAGATATACAATTATCCTCGACTTGCTGATGCAAAGGAACAGAGCATTTAGTTTCTTGTCACTGTCTCTGAAATTCCTAAAGGTACAATTAGCATTTCATTTGACATAATGTTGAAAGGTTCATAGATTGATCTTCCCTAAAATGCAGCAAGAATTTTTTGAAATGCAAATTTTGACATTTATTAACTTTTATTCCAGATCTGTTTATAGACTGTAAAACTGTGCATACATTTAACTCAAAGAAGCTAAAAGGACAATGTTTAGGTGGATACTCTGTGTTATAATAAAAGTCTATTTTATTGTTTCAACAATGAAATTTTTATTATCAGAGATTTATGATATCAGCACAGCAGTTTTTACTGCATGATTCACAGTGTTTTTATAGATGTATATTCAACAAAACAAGGAGAGAAATTGTACTGCAGTGCTCTCTCTCAGGAGTGCATTTCCCCATTGAAATAATGTCAGCAGTTTTCCACCTTCAAAGCCCTATGTTTTCAAATCAATTAACAATTCTAATTGTGCTGGAACAGTTGTTCACTTAGCTTGGCAAATGGGACAGGAAACATTATTTCCTTTCTTTGCCTAAAACGAAGACTTTAATCTTCTGAACCATATTTAACATATAAAAAACACACAACTGAAAAGTTAGGCAGTTTGGAAACTCACTCAATTGTAAATGTTGTTTTTCTCAGTGTTCAGGCCTTGGTAGAAGAATGGAGCAAGAGCACTACAGTTTCCCCTCTGGGTGCCAGCAAACCATCTTAGGATTCATTCTGAATATTTCAAGCGAGATTTGTATCTATCTGGACAGCTGTAAGAGTTATTGCTTTTGCAAGATGGTAAAACAAACACTGATTGTGACCGAACTAGTGATACCAGAATGCAGATCTGTATCGTGTTACACAGGGCTGACATAAAGCAAGTAATAACAACATGCCGGAGCCAAGACGTAAAGGCCAAATTTACATTCCATTTTATTTATATACATATATATTGTCTGCTTGGATAGGGGCATAGTGAAAGATATAATTACTGTGACTTCATGCAGAGACTAACATCCAACAGTTAAAATAAATACGCCTGTTTCTTCTACAAACCCCAAAGCCATTTACCGGATGGGCAAAATAATATTACCCCATTTAACAAATGGAACAATCTCATGGTACAATGTAGAATCATGCAACAAGCCCTTTTCAGCATTAAAGAAGTCAAGGATCTTACAGTTGAACATCATGCATAGTGCTCTATACCAAATAAAATGAGAATCCTCTAGCAAAAAATAATGTACAAATGCGGATTTAAGGTTGTGTCTTTTTATTAACACACTTGCATTACTCAGGTCACAAAAACAGTAATAATGTGTGTTGTTCGTATCAAGAGAATTTCTCAGTACAGATTATCTGTATGAAGGATCTGGTAAGCATTAACACGTGTATTAACCTCAGTCCTAACCTTGTGTAGGAACTTGCCAAGATATGGTCATACTTTGTGTGTGAAACTCCTGGGTGGTTAGAACATCGTTTTTACCACAACTGTAGCCATGTCTTAGTGCAATATAAACATGCATAGCATTGCTGTAGACACTGTTTCTAACATGATACTTATTCAGATCAGTTCCAAGAAAGAGCTAGAACAAAGTTTTAATTTTGATGGTTGAATTTTTTTCTTCCTTTACTATTTTTCTGTAGAGTTATTTAAATTTCTTCACTATTTATTTGTTTGCTTCTGTGATGGTGCATTTAGACAGGAGGTCAAAGTAAAAATGGCATCAAACTTTTAGTAATTAATTAGGAATTCAGGGCCTAGGGTTGAACTTACTTGAGTACACCTAGATTACAGTTTTCCTCTGTTTAAGACTGATGCAATTGTTGTGCACCCTAATGACTAAACTTAATTGCTCATTGCTGGGATGGACCATATTTTCTTATTGCACAATTTTAATTATTCAATGATGAAGAAACTGTCTCCTTTGTTGCATCTGCTAGAGGAATAGCATCATACAAAGATATTGGTTCTGGTATCGTTGTCAGGTTTCTGATTCAGAGCCTGAAACTTGACCCAAAACAGCATGAAAGCTAGATGAAACTCATCGGAAACTGTAGTCCCCTGGGGTGGTGAAGAAAAGGCTGTGAGAAACAGGTGGATAATGGTTAGTACCTACCTGCCATTCACAAAATGATAATAGTATTTGGCATGGATTTAGTTCTTTTTGTCTGCTTTATCATCATACACCTCTCCACAGAGCTTAGTATCAATTCCCTATTTTGTAAATGATTAATTAAGCCAGACATTATTCAAGGTACTTAGTCACTGTGACTACAGCATCTAAATTCAAGGAAGCCTGCCTGCCATCCAAGGCTGCCAAGTCTTCACTTTTTCTGTCCTCTTAGTGGTGATGAGTAGTCATAACACCTAAACTAGGTAATGATAGGAGAAAATATTAATGTTATTTGCTCAATGATTTTGTCTAAGCTGAGAGCAGAGATTAGAGTAGAACGCAGATATGTGTGCCACTGCAGAAGCACAGACTTGTTTCACCCTGGGTGACTATACTTTTGGAGCAATACTATTCCTAAGAATAGACCTAGGCACCTAAACTGAGACTTGGGAGGAAATAAGATCAAAATAGCACTCTTGGAAATATTTGTTGCTCGCTGGACACCTTGATTTATCATATTCCAAGAACAGCAGGAGGCACACTATGATGTCCTAGTTCCCACCTAATACTCCATTTCATTTCAGCAGTCAAGCCTTTTTCTATTTAAGCTTCCTTGGGCCTCCACTCAGTGGGTTTTCATACTGATTTTGTCCCAGTACTATCAAGTTCCCCACAAAATACAAGGCAAATCTTGCTCTCTGAAAAAGAATAGTATTCTTTTTTCCCTATGTCTACTGGCTAGAGCATCCGTACAGGCAGTCCCTGTTCCTTCACATTCTCCTGGGAGAAGGCTCTAGTCACTAAGACTGTAGAATTTGCCAACACCTCCACTAAGTGTGAATGTTTAGGGAGCCTATTTCAGTGGGAGAGCACTGATTCTTGTCCCTACTTGTAATCCTGTTGCTGAGTTTTGCATTCAACAATCATTAGCTTATATACCAAAATGCCAGATATTTGAGGGGACAGAACCTAGAATCACTAAGCATCCCTACTCACAAGGCTAGAAAGCCATATTCCCAGCTTGCTTTTCCTTTCTGGCCCAACAGATCTCAAATCCACCTTGGCACAGTAAGACATTTCTTATAACCAGGTTAAAGTGAGGGCAATTTCTTCCAGCATGTATTTAGCTTTCAAGACTGAAGCTTCTACAACAGAAACATAAAAAAGTTTGTGTCCCAGAAGCTTATCTTTTTTCCCAATTTCAGTCAGCTGGTGTAATGCATTCTGTTATCCCTTTTTATAAACCCTGCTTTTTTCTTGCATAATTTCTTAGGGAGGGTGAACAATGCTCCTTCCCCAGAGTAGATCTGTTCTCCTAAATAAAAGAGAACAGCAGAGCAGGCTTCAGCACTGAATCCTTGCTGTCCACACTGTTTAACTCTTAGTTCATAACCTACTTATGCTGCCTGTAGGGTAAATCTGCTCTAGAGGAGACTAGTCCTAAGGAGTATAAATTCTGTCAGTCACAGTCTTGTGGCCTCAAACCCAGAGACTGGTCCTCGGCCCTTTTTTATTTACTGGTCACCCAAACTGGCTGCAGTGCTCTGCTGTGAGAAATGGGTTTGAGAACTGTGCTATGCCAATAGCTACACTGAGGTATATTTTTCTTTTAATAGGATGGAAAGACATTATTAAATTTTGGGGGGAAAAATAAAAAAAGATGGAGGAGCTTTTCTTCAAAAATCAGTTTTGCAGTGTGGATTCTTAGGTGGCAATGTGCCTTTTCAAAGTCCCCAGTGAGGCATCTCCACTTAAGAAAGGCATGGGGCTTCAGCTAACTTGTGTTGCTGGCATTTCTCACTTAAACAGCTGTTACGGGTGTCCCCCTTCAAGAGAGGACAGTATGTCAGGTACGTAATGCAATGTTACAAATTCTGTTCTGGAGACACCACTGTACGTTAGGAGCGATGATATCTGCCTCCATCCTTTACCAAACTAACATTGTCACAGTTTATCCTTGAACAGGCCTCCTTGACCTGGAAGCTGCAGTTAGTACAGAACCTGCCTCTCATTTGCACCTCTGGAGAAGAACAAGCTGTTCACTTCTGGTACGCTGCAAGCTTTATTCACTTTATGGTCAAGTCTCAAATCTTTGTGAGAAGACTATCTGGGTTATGGATTATGTGTGTCATGCTTAAAAAAAAAAAAATCCTTTTCTGACCTCATTCTCAAAAGGTAAATATACTAAACAAAATGTGCTAGCATTAACTGTATGTGTGTTTTGTTTTACCCATGCTTAAGTTTTTTTGGTTATGCTGTCCCCTCCACTCTCACTGTTCTTGGAGAGTTGATGGTATTTATACTTGAAATCTGCTGCTTTAGAGTTACACGGGTTTTTTTTTATCTGAAGTACCACGAACACCTACAGCACTGTAAAAACAATTGTCATGATTTAGGATAGCTTATTCTTGACCACCCTTTGCCCTCTCCAGTGTGTAACTCATTTCTGCTATTCCCTTTTTTCCTATTCTTTGTACCTCTGAGCAATTGATTTCTTTTGATAGGAGGTTTGATTGATGTTGTCTTGGCTAGATATCTGAGCTTTCTGAATTTTGTTTTAGTGTTTTTAATGCTTTGTACTGTGGTAATTGTATAACACTTAAATATTATAGGCACCTGAGACATGATTAAATAAATAAAATTAAGTGTGGTACGAAACATTATCCTCCTTTGGTTTTCTTCATATATTTTGGTTTGTTTAATGAATAGCTTGCATTTTTCAACTTACATTTGTTAGGTATTTAGCATAATAATAATTTGGGGATTTCTATCCTGAATTTTTTTTTTTTATACAAAGTATTGTATGACACTTACTCTGACTAAGTTGATTATTTTTCCTGCCATTTATTTATTATAGTTCAGTGTAACCAAGATACACTTCATAATTATAGGATGATAACGTGCTTATTGAGCTTATTTTAATCCTTTGGTTTTATCTTAAAAGATGGAATTAGAAAAATGATTGGTTTCCCCTTTGTTACTGATCTTATCTAATGAAAATATTTCATCTTCTTTTATGGAATTTTAGGCATTTAACATCAATTCAACAATTGCATTTGTGGACCTCATACACAAATATACAAGTGTCTTTAATATTGTAATAAAAAAAGATCAAATTTTCAGGTGAATGACAGATGAAACTTAACATAACCTGTTCACCTTTTATAAGACATTCTCTCAGAGGAACTACAATGGTTGCTTGGATAATGATTACAGTAGTTATTAGAATAGAAGCAAAAAAAATTAAAAACCTGTCATTAGGTATATAGTAAATATTTTTAATCCAGTTGAAGCTAATATGTACTTCTGTTAAATAAAGCAGAGTTTATAGCATGTTTATGATGTCTGTGAAAAGCTTTTCTATTATTTTCTCTATTTTTCCAACTTATTAAAAGACTAAGGTAGTAGTTTTCATGATTTAATATTCATATTTCTCATGCTACAGGGCATCTGTGCAACAAAAATCATGTTTTATTAAAACATAAACATACTTTCAGTGTCATATCTAGGAACAGAGACCTGAAATTCTGGCCCCAGGTTCTGGTACAATACACCCTGTATGAAACAGTAACAACTACACATTATTTGAAATTAATGGACTTGATTTTCCTTCAAAATTACTCTGAATACTATCATAAAGCATTTTCATTTCACCCATTTAATGGTTGAAAAACTGAGGTACAGTATTAGAGCAAAAATGTGTCAGTTGTTGTCCCAAGAGAAGTGCCCAAAGGCAGTGAGGAGCTGGTTTTGATATCATGACATTTTCAGCAAGAGAACTTGTATTCAACAGCTCTACAGTGAGTTCAGCACCATCTTCCAACCTCCTTCCTTTTCCCATGATCCCTTTGTCAGGCCTTTGCAAGGGCTTTTGCCTAGACTTTGTTTTGCATGCAGCCACAAGCTCAGTGTTTATGAGAAACATTTATATCAGTGAGTGGATTTTTCACCTGAACTCTTTTGCTGATTATTAGTTTTGTTATTTAACAAGGATGTTCAGATCTGTGCAGGGAATTTGGTCAGTAGCTTGTACTAAAGTAATCAAATATTCACTAGTCTTTTTTGGTTTCTGTCATTAATCATGCAAAATGTTAATCACGCAATTATGATATGTAAAAGTTGAAATGTCAGTAAATAAAAATACATAATTTCAGTACTTTATTAAATTGAGGTTGGTGGAGCAATGG
>JANZLQ010000008.1:17770417-17795927 GCA_026212715.1 Elanus axillaris
CATACTGAACTCAAAACACAGCACTGTACCAGCTACTAGGAAGACACTTAACTCTATCCCAGCTGAAACCAGGGCAGTCAGTTATACTTCAGCCATTAATAAGACATTATGGCAAATATTCATTAACTGATTTCTGTATGCACTTAGTAATATTTATAAGCTGTATGGCATCAGAGAAATGAATTATTCCTCATTTGCTGGAACTAGACCTGTGTTTAGGAGTGACTTATGTGTACTTTGTTGCTACCTAACGTACATGAAGAAGATAAAAGATAAAGGTGTTAATTTTTTCCCTAGTCAGAATGCATTAATGAAATAAAATTAAACTTTGACATTTCAGTGGTTGTCTTAATCCCTAAATAACTTTGGAGTCACTGCCTATGGAGATGTGAGCCATTTTGGGGAGAGCTCTAGGTCTTTTTGAGTAGCTCTCCACTGCCTACAAGATGGATTCAGACAAATCCACCAAATAATGACACCTAGATTTAGGCAGATAAATTCATATGTCCACCATTTGAAGCTGAAGCTCATATTTGGTATCTAAAGTTTAGGTAGAAATGTCTAATGCTCAGATACTAGATGGTCTACAAGCAGTTTAGAACCATGTATGAGCCCCGTTAGCAAATATACTTCCTTGCAGTGGATAAATTGAAATGTGAGAGGAGACAGTCTCTCACTTAAGTTCCCTGACCATGGCATAAAGTAAGATTTCCATCTCACCTAAGGACTCACAAAAGTGAAACTTCTACCCTTTGTTCACTCTCTGTATCACAATGAGTAATCCAATATTTCATCTGTAGTCAGTGGAGGTGCTGTAGATTCTGCCAAAAATTATTCTTTTTGCAGAAAGGTTGAACATCTGTCTAGTGATGTTTGCTTCTGCCCACTTTGTGAAAAATTTAGAGTTTTAGTAATAGTATCTTTGCCTAATTTTGGTCCAGTGATATCTGGACTTCAGTAAGGTCTTTGACACTGACTCCTGTAAGATCCTCATAGACAAACTGTTGATGTACAGGCTGGATTGGCAGTGGGGTGAGCTGAAAACCGGCTCAACAACTGGGCCCAGAGGGTGGTGATCAGAGGCACAAAGCCTATTTGGAGGCCAGTGGTCAATAGTGGGGAAAATCTTGTTCAACATCATCATCATTAATGATCTGGATGATGGAGCAGAGTGTGCCCTCAACAAGTTTGCAAATGACACAAATTTGAGAGAGTGGCTGTTACACAAGAGGGTCATGCTGCCATCCAGAAGGACCTCGACAGGGTGGAGAAATGAGCTTACAGGAACCTTAGGAAGTTCAACAAGGAGAAGTACAAAGTCCTCCACGTGGGGAGGAACAACCCTATGCACCAGTATATGCTGTGGTCCACCCAGCTGGAAAGCAGCTTGGCAGAAAAGATCCTAGGGTCCTCGTGGACATCAAGTTCAACGTGAACTAGCAGTGTGCCCTTGAGGCAAAGGGGAATTGTACCCTGTGCTGCATTAGGCAAAGTATTGCCAGGAGGTTGAGGGAGGTGATCCTTCCCCTTTACTCAGCACTGGTGAGGCCACACCTGGAGTGCTGTGTCCAGTTCTGGGCTCCTCACTGCAAGAGATATATGGGCACACTGCAGAGAGTCTAGCAAAGGTCCACTAAGATGGAATGTCTCATCTATGAGGAAAGGCTGGGAGAGCTGGGACCGTTCAGCCTGGAGAAGAGAAGGCTTAGGGGGAATCTTACCAATGTATATAAATACATGAAGGGAGGGTATAAAGAGGACAGAGCCAAAGTCTTTTGCAGTGGTGCCCAGTGACAGGACAAGAGGCAATGGGCACAAACTGAAACACAAGAGGTTCCATCTGAACATCAGGAAACACTTTTTTACTCTAAAGGTGACTGAGCCCTGGCACAGGTTGCCCACAGAACTTGTGGGGTCTCCCTCTTTGGAGATACTCAAAAGCCATCTGAACATAGTCCTGGGCAACTGGCTCTAGGCATCCCTGCTTGACCTGGGAAGCTGGACCAGATAATTCCCAGAGGTCTCTTCCAACTGCAACCATTCTGTGATTCCGTGATTAGAGGATTTATCAAAGATGTGAATGACTTGGACTCAAGCTTTCCTCTGTCTGATTTCAAATAAGGAACCTGGATCTTCCAGGTGAGAATAAACTGCTACTTAACAAGACTTTGAGGATCTGTACTTCAGGATTAGTTATAAAGTGTTGTATATGCTTTAAATACTATGGCCAGTGCAACAGGAAGATAAACACAAGTCTTTTGACAGTGCACTAATTCTCTGTTGAATCACTCCTTTTTACTATGTGCATTTTGGAGCATGCTTCTAGGTGCTAAGAAATTTATATTAATAAACATACTTGCAAGATTTCCTGTATAAAGTGCTTAACTTCATTTCTTGCTTTGAATAAAGGGAGGTGCTTTTCTGCACTGCCATGGGGAAAGAACTATGACTCAGAAGTTTGTAATCATTCCCTTGAATCTCTTTTATTATGCTTTTTTTTACGGTGCAAACCAGCCTTCCTAGCTCATGACCAAAATCCTGAGAAGACACAGCAACTTCTCCACCCATTCCCCAATCTGTCTGACCCTGTCTCTGCAGCTGTGGGCAAAGGAAAAAGCAGGATTTCTGATGAGCCTTAAGTAACTACCCAGGCAAGATAAAAAGGCACTCTGCCCATTTTATTCACTGTGTGTTTCCGTTGCATCAAAAATCTCTCTTTATTTTAGCATTGTTAAAAAAGCAACAAATGACAGATAAGGTTCCATTTTGATTCTTAACTCCAAAGAAAATGGTCTCCTGTGGGTATTGGACAAATTAGCAAACATTTAATTGAAAGACAGCTCAGAATGTAGACGTGCCCATAAGCACCTAAGAAAATTTAGGTGCCTCCAGGGTTCTGTGCCAGGTGAGAAGGGGTTATCCTATTATATAGAATAATAGAATGCTTATTTTATATCTGCAGCTCTGCCAACTCTTCTTGTACTTAAAACCCAAGCCCTGAGGTCATGTGAATGTGCTCAGATTTCATTTTAAATAGAAAAAGGAAGTTTCTAGCATCATAGTTGAATAGAAAACTTGAAAACAAGAACGTTAAAGTCATAAAACCAAAACAAAAAGAGAGATGGACTTAATATTTTTATGTGTGTGTACATTACTTATAAATGTATATACACATATGTAAAACTAACTGTGGTTATTAAGACAGTCTTTGTTTTCTTTAAGGCCATAGCTCATGACCTTTTACAGTGTGGGCTGGTAAACCTGTGTCTATCAATTTTTGGTACAGACTTATGTATGTATATTTGCTTGTTGATGAATTACTTCAATCCATAAAATAATTAAATATTACCTTAACAAAACTGTGAAAACCATTCTCGAAATTGCAGTTTCCTGATGTAATAGAGAGATATCATTTTGGTTCTACTGATGTGAATATCAAAAACTATAGGACTGCCAGTGTTATAAAAACAAGCTTGTTTAAAGTTTCATCGTTGGAGTCTCTTAGAACCTCATGTAACTTCAGCAAATAAAACCTAGGCTGTGCATTTACTAAAATGAAAAAATATATAGTCTACACACATTATTTTATTGTTTAAATGGTTCTCATTCATGTTTCATTTCAATAATATTTCCCCAGCTTGTAAAGCTTATGTTACATTGAGCTCCTCTTTAAATTCACAATGCATAAAACTGCCAGGTGGCCTAATAACAGAGTGCATTAACAGATTGAACTATAAATCAGATGGCTGTGTTCACATACTGTAAAAACACAACCATTTTCTTTCAGTTCTGAGTTTGTACACAGATTCCTCAGAGAGTGTGATTGCTCTCAAATATTTAAAAAAGCCCATACAGCTCAATTTTAACATTAAGATTGATTTTATATTTCAAACATAAAATTGTTCTCTTCAATCCTACCAGAAAGTATACACAAAATATGATCTAGTTTTGACACAGGAAAGAAAGGAATGGGGGAAAAAGAGTTTGAACGTTTTCAGTGATGCCCCAGTAAGAATGGGACCCTAAACTGAGAGTAAAACTTGCAGCCTTTGTTAGCACTGGAAAATATATGACCTAGAAAAACTCAGCCTCTCTAAAAAGTGTTAACAACAATCATAGGTTAAGATATTCTAGTGAGGGGAATATAATAGTTTCCAGTGAATGTATTGATTGCCTTTTTTAAAATAACCTTTTTAGTGTGTTTCATTCTGGCTTCCCTTACTCACAGTAAATTTATTTTCATAGGACTAGATACACTGAATAAGTCTGAAAAATGTAAGATTTCATTTTAGAAACCTTTAAGAATAGAAGAGGCTATTATTTTTATGTTTGTGTCTATACACATCTCTTATACACCTCTATATATAAAAAAGTTTAAAGCAGAAACTATATTTTTCTGATATTTTGTTTCCAGAAGAGGCAAAGCAACAATGAAATCCATCAGTTGAGGTTCAAAAGATCATAGGATAATTCATGTTGCAGGGGAACTCAGGAGGTCTTTTAGTCCAGCCTTCTGCTTAAAATAGGGTCAGCTGTGATGAGGTCAAACTCAGATCTTTATGCAGTTTGTTTTGCTTCAAAACACTGGATACACCATCTATTTTTCAGCATCTACTGTTATTATTATTACAGTGTATGCATGGTACATTCGTGGCAAAGATCTAACTAGGATCATTCTAACTGCTAACTTCTGAATAAGATTGCAGAATCTCATCTCAGGGAGCTTGCAATATAACAACAATATGAATATAGAAATACCAATAAATATATGGTTAGCATTTATGTGCCAACCCACGAGATACCTCTTTTGAGAGGAAATATTTAGAAAAATAAAGGAATCACAATCTCATTCAGTAAAAGAAAATTATTTTCATCAAGTGAGTGAAAACTATAAATCTATACCCCAGAGGCTCTCATCAAGCAGAAATTTGTCAGAACTAGGGCATCAGAAAATAAATAACAGCTATTCAAATAGCTATGAAACAGAATAGCAGCTCAGGATGTTAAGATACAGTCTGAATTTTTCCTTCATATACAGGGGTTATATCTTTCTATATGTGTGTACAAGACATAGGAAAGACTGGATGCAAATAAAAAAAAGTTAACAATGCTGGTGTGTTTTTTAAAGAAGCAGCTCTTATAGTTTTTTAATGTTTAGGGGGTTTATGTGTAATCTCTGGGTCAAAGACCATGGATAAAATGTTAATAACAACTAGATGACTCAAGAACAATATCATTTTTTAAAGTGCTAAATAGTTCAAGTTCTATGACTTTCAACATTACCTAAGAAGTCTACGATTTTCTGTTGGGTTTTCAGGAGAGAGAATATAGCACAAAAAATAAAGAATAATTTAAGATAGTAAATTTTTTTTATATAGGTGACCAATTTGGTCCTCACACCCCCTGAAATGTCACCTCAATTTATATTTCTTAAGTTTTCCAGAGGATGTCTGCCATGAGAATATTTGCATCCCTCCAGTGTTTTTCACAATGTACCAATGTGCACTGTTTTGTTTGGGGTTTTTTGCTAACTATTTAGTTGCCTCCAAAACAAAACAGGCTTGGTTTTGGTGATAGTTTGTGCCAGTAGTCATTCCTGAAATATAGACTTTCTCTGCCACATACAGTTCTAAAACTCTTCCTCAAACACTGCTCTACACCCCTCAGCAAGGCCTCAAGGTATGAAATGTACCCTCAGTTTTGTGTTATAAACACACTATCATAGTAACCTGCAACACAGGTTTCACATAATTTTAAACTCTTTGAAATAGATGAAACAAAAATAAAGATAATGTTTTAGGTTCACAGCGGTAACACACAGGTATAGGGGTCACCTGTTACCAAGTGCGTTGTGGATGGAGACAAGCTGCTTCAAATGAGTCTACCCATGAGCAGTGTGAAAGTGAACCTCAAGAAATTGAACCTCTTGTACCACTCGGCCTGAATAAATGCATTTATTAATAGAGTCCTCAGGAGCAGATATGGATGTTGTTAGTACATACAGCTCTGGTCTAAGTTACTAACTCTGGCTTCTGTTATCCTCAATGGACTGTAAGCTGACCAGTTTAGACTTAAGCAATTAACCTCTTCTGGTCTCCAGTGTCTTCTTCCAACTACTTAAAGGCATTTTTTTACAAACATTACATTTTAAATAAGTGTTTCCAAATCCACTGTGCTTGCTCTGCCGGTCACTGTGCTTCGTTTTTCTGAGTGACAGAGAAAATGATTAGGGAACTGGGCTGTGTGTCTATAATGTGGATAGACTAATGGAACACACAACTGAAGAGACACTGTCATTTAAAAAAAAAAACCAACTGCTTTTACCCAAAAGATTGAAGCCTACAAGGAGACATCAGGAGCTGAAGCAATCTTACTGAGTGATCCTAAGACAACTGCCAAACTGGGAAATTTGAGTCATTGTTTGTATAGCTACCCTATAGATGCATACCTGCCTGCCAAAGATTGCAATTTAAATGCTTTTACTCTCACAAGGTCAATTGTGGTTACTTCTCCTGTTGGGACCCTGGAGGATGGGTTGGAACAGTACAAATGAATCAGGCCTGTAATATGCAGGCTTCAGCTCTTTACCATCTGACTGTACACTGTTGACGTCTCTCCTTTGGTTTTTAAACAGAGAACACTCCCATATAGAAGGAATCAAGGCAAAGAAATCCTAACTTTAGAAGTGGACATTAAAATGAATATATGATAACCTCAGAATAGTGATATGTGATACACCCAACCATATTACAACTCTGCTTTTTTCCCATTCTTATAACATTTCACACACCTGTAGCTTTTCACTATGATGTGGGAAAACTTTCAGGTTCAAAGGTATCTTAAAACATATAACAGCTGATATTTACAGTTACATGTGTTGCAAAGTGATGCCCTTTAGCACTGCACAACATGAAATTTGAATAATGTTGATCATAAGAAAGCTTAGAACAAGGAAGCACAAAGGAAAGGAGTTCAATTAATGACTGCAATTTGCAATTGCTCAAGCCTTTACAGAACTTTGTCTCTTCATTTTAATTTGCATTTCTACAGTAGGAAAAGGTATTTATCCCAGCACATGTACCTAGTAAATTATTTAAAAATCTAGTTCATCTGCATACTCAAAATAACCAGTATCCTCAGCATATGCTACTGGATAACTGTGAAACTCAAACAGTAGCTGAAAGCCACATAATGTTCAAGGAGAAATATTAATTTTCTGATGCTACTCTGTTCCTAGCTCATTTAATCCCTTCCTCTGGAATCCCAAAAGTCCCTGACCTTTTCTTTTTCTCTCCAGAGTCTGTAATGATTTCTTTTTTAAAAGAGCTAGGACTAGAACACACAAAATTTAGAAAATTCCAGTCATAGTGGGTGTGATGAGTTTGTTGTACCTCTAAACAGAAAAAATATCCATGTAAAAATTAGGCAATCTAGTGATGATGCAAGTTGGGTATCAACCCCCTCCCATTTTCACAGATATGAGGCCTAGTGCCTTTCTCCATGTTCTGCATTGCAGCACACAGATTAACAATGCAACCATAAAGCATGCTGAGGTGGCTGCCAAAATATATTTTTGTTTCTTTTCCTTACTGTTTTCAACTAATGTATTCTCGATATCTAACATTCAATGCAAGTATTTATTCAGCTTCATTTAATTTCTTATTATGTCCCACTTTTGTCAATAGTTCATTTTGAGAGCATATTCAATACTTGGCACAATAAGATTCTTACTGCTGATGTCTTGACAGAAATTGGAATATTGATGCCAAATTGTGGGTATTGATCTAAATTTGTTTCTTGCCTGTACCGAGTCAAAAGGCAGTATATATTTTGTTGCTACTAGTACTGTCTGGTGCTGTACTGTTCTGGGCCAGTATGGCTATTTGTTGCTGAACCATAGATCCAACAATCTAGAGCTTACCATGGATTTTTTATTGATATTCATGACTTGCTCTGAAGGAAAAAATCAGATTTTTCCTCTGAATTCATGGAGAGATAGTAGTTTTTAAAAAACTCAGAAGAAGGCAGGAAACACAAGGATTTCAATAAAGGGATCTGTGAGGGTATGAAGTTTTAGCTGATCTCTGCTTCTAAATGTGCAAAGGTCTGTGCATGCACAGCAAGTCACGGCAGTGAGAGCTGATGGAGTCTACGTGTACCACCTTCAACCAGAAGTAGCCGAAGTCAATGTGATGCAATGCATGGCTCTGAATGTGCAGGTAAAGGCTGATACATGAGAAGCACCACAAGTGTCTAGAACAACTCAGCAGGCCCCATCTGACCTACTTACATAAGATCTGGGTCTGTCTCAGAAACGAGCCCAGGAAACAAAATAGTAAAGTCATGATAACCATAAAGAAAAGAAAAAAAGGTTTTAAAGAGGTAACTTAAAGCCAGAAACCCTATTTCATACAATCTACTGGGTCATACAATCTACCTGAACAAACTTTCAAGCCAGCTCTAGAGCAGAAAGTTGTGCCTTTCTTCATAATGAAGGAGTTAGAAGAAATTTGCACAAAGCTGAAGAAAGCTGACAGAGAAATACAAGCGGATTTTCTAGCAAGCAGCAAAACAAACCAGACATGGACAGTGCAGGAAGAGCAGCAAAGGATTATAGAAGCAAGCATAGGTAGACGAGAATCTAGCAAGAGAAAAGAAACTTAGGTATTGGTAGTGTTAACACATTAAAATCAACTTGAAGCCGAAAAAGCAAGTATTAAAAAGCTATACATTCTACTAAAAATGGCATGACAGAGACCAGAAATGGTCCCTTTCAATCAGAGGCTAAGGCAGTTGTAGGCCAGTGATGAAAGCAGCATACTTTAAATGTCAAATATTAAATATCAAAATATTACTGAGCAGGATGGGAGTAGGCTTTGCTTACGAAAAAAGTGGAAGAACAGATAGAAAGCTTTGAAAGTCACAAGCTCGTAGAATCAGAAACAACTACCAAAAACGGGTAGCTATCATCTACACCTATTTAGTAAACTATGCAATAATGACTATTCACAAAGCCATATGGAGAGTAATCTGTTATGATCCCAAATTCAAGGAAAAAGAACTTATAAAACCATCACCCCACCTGCCTAGTTAATCATTGGAAAGAAATGTTTTTACATAACTTCCTGAACAGGCTACCACCTCTGGAGGAAATATTACTAGCAGAAAAAAATTAAAAGGTTTCCCAAGTGGGTAATGTGCAACAGAACAGATTTTCAGCCTAGAATGCCACTTTATGTTGCTTCATTTTTTCCCTTTGTAGTATCCCATTTGTTTTTAGGAAGAGGTGCTGCAAACATTATCAGCTCTTCAAGACAGGGAGAACTAAGTATAAACACCTACAGTAGAGAGATGTGCTCTGGTTTACAGTCAGTGGTGAGAAATAAGCAAGTTTAGGCAACAAAATATCTTATTCTAAAGTAACATCTAAAATAGGTTAGATATACAATAAGAATCACGTCTCAGCATAGTTCCTTTCATTTGATAATCAGTGACAGGTGACCAAGTCAGAAATAACATATTTAGAACTTAAATGCCTAAATTAGAAAGATAAAACCCACTGAAGTCCCTGGTTTGTACTTTTTTAACACTAACAGTGCAGTTCTGATGTTTTCTTAGGGCTTCTAGCCTCCTGCAATACATCTAAATGAACAGAATTCCACAGGCAAGCAAAATCAATGGGAAGGTCAAAGGAACGGGCTAGGAATTGTTTGCCACAGACTTTTGAAAGGTTGGATGGGAGGAAAACTTAGTAGTGGAGGCATGAAAAGAAGTGTGGATTCATCTTTTCTATGTCTTTTTACCTCTGGGTGAGACCCTTGCAGTAATCATTATTGAAATTGTCTTTCATTCTGCCAGTTTGAACTTATCAAAGAGTACAGTGGCATAATTCTCCATAGTTTTTACTTGGGCTCCGAGAAAAACAACAGTCATTGTTTTACATCAGATTGGCTCTTTGCTGGCACAGACGGCCTTTCAAACCACAGTGAGGTAAGTATGTCCTGTCTAATGCTCCATTGCAGTACCTGGTAGGATTAGACTCTCTGACGTTTGTAGTGATTAATTTCAAACAGAGGAGAAGCTGGCACAGGTGGCTTTTTGCACCACTGACAGGCAGCTGAAGGTTCTTGGTTTTGAATTGTTGGGGGTTTTTTCCAGTGCTGCATTTTGGGAATGTCTTCATTATTTTTGAACAGCACATTGTTAAGTTTTTTTTCATAACCACTGAGTTACTTATATTTTGTTTACCTGGTTGCCTGTGTTTGTGCAATTCTTCAGTATGTTGACGTATTAATAGCAGAATCTGTAGTATTCTGCAGGAAGCTTATTTTCTCATGGTTGAAACAGAGGTTTCAGACTATTACAACAATGCCAGAATAATACTAGAAATAAGACTCACCGCATTATCTTTGATCCAGTGGAATGTGGATATATGAATTCCTATATCACTGCTTCAGCATACTGTCTTTAAAAAAGGGAGATACTAAATTGAGTATTCTGAATATTTCTAGGGACTGGTGTTGCAGAAGAGACAATCTCACGGCGGGGGGGAGGGATGTTTATATTTTTCTTTATCTCTAATCAACTCTGTTGAGATGGTTAATGAATTGGCTCTAATGCAAATGTCTATAAGAGATTGCTGAATGCGTGTTATCAACCATTATGACCAGCACTGTATCATATCACCCTAAGTATTTCTTCCTTTCAAAAGCACTATAGGTTGTAACAAAATACTGTCCCTCTTCAAAAGGCCAATGCAGTGGAAAGTCACTGGAGTCAGACTGGAATAACTGCACAAGCCAACCTGGCTGAACTTGTTTTGTCTGCATGCTAATCAAATCTGTATCTTCATATAAACTTTTGTGCTTGCTTAGCCTTGTTTTAAAAACAACACCTTCTAGCAGTTGGGATCAAATCCAATTTTACACAATTTAAGGATGAAATACATAAATATCATTTAGCATGAAGATGAAAAGTAGAATTGCACTTCTAACAGTGAACATATTTATCCCATAATATTGCTCAATAACATAACCGCAACAGTAATCATTTTAATTAAAAATACTTTCTAATCTCTATGCATTTTGGAATGAAAGAAAATCTCTGCCACAAATATATATGGATGCACAGAATAACAACCATCTTCAGGAAGAAGACAATAATGCTGTTATTGCTGGTTTTTCATCAGCTTTAAGATGTAAAAAGCACCAAATGTTTGGATCCAAAAAAAAGGAGTAAAATTTTATTTTTAATGACTTCTTGATAACTGCATTATCTAATAATATTGAAAATATATGTTGAGATTAAGAACCTTCATTTCAACTAACCAGACTGGATTATGGACCAAGACCATTAACAAATCAGTCTCAGTGTGTCAGGTTAGTTATCTCAAGAAGGACACTTCAAATTGCTCCCCACATTAAAAAAAAAAATACTATTAAAACAATCTGAGACTGAACGTGCTTTCATTGCATTTAGAAAGGTTCAGGCATTAAGGATGCAGTTTAAGATGCACCTCAGCTATAACCTAGGCTATAACCAAGTCTGCTCTGTTAACATGATGAAGTCCCTATTATTTCTCCTTATTCATACTGCGTGATGAGACATTCAGTACTAAAAGAGTGAAAATCACCTTTCTCCAATAAACTCCATATAAATTAGAAGTTAGTTGTTAAAACACTGTGCAGAGTGCATCAGAGAGAAGGCCAAGCATTGGGTAGCTGAAATAGGAAAGAAAAGTAACCTTTAAGTGTCTTGTCTTTCATGTTAATAATATCGAATTTAGTGAGTCCTTCCCAATGTTTTACTTGCAGAGCAAATATTTTCTCTTTCAGTTATTGAACTCATGGTGTGATGTCAGCTAACAGCACCTTCAATTTCTTTAACTAATGAATAAAGATCACCAGAAAAGTGATTAACTACTGCAAAGTTTTAAAAGAGGGTGAGACAAATGAGTTTTTACATGTAGTTCAGAGGTTATCTTCTGGGTTTTTTGAAGATAAGTGATGTGGGTTTGTTTCTGGTAGATGTAGGCATATGGAGTAATTATGTGTCTAAGAAATATTGCATATGATTTTAGTGAGACTATGTGGTAAAATTCAGCTGACCTGACTGGAGAATATTTGGGGTCCAGTACTACACAGAAAGGGAAAATGCACAAGAGAATTTTCTTCTGTTTTCATTTTTGCTATATTAATAATAAATAATAAAATTCAGAAAGAAATCTGAAGTTTTACTGAATTTATCACTAAGCTGGCCTTTACATTTTCAGCGGCACTCAGCTATGTGTTTTCCTTCCTGGTAAGGATCTAAATACAGTGATCAATACACCTGCCAACTGTAACCATGATAGGGTTTCAGAGGGATTCAGCTACCCTGACTTAGTAGTCTAATAGTAGCTTATACTCTAGTAGCCTAGCTACTGCCTTACAGTCTCCTTGTGGAAGCAGAAAGAAGAATTTGGAAAGAAATTGGAATGAAATGGTCACCTGCTGAGGGTGGTATCGAGTGTTATTGATTTAACTTTTCACATTCTCCAGGGCTGGGATGCTTTCTTTATTTTTTTACAAGCAGCTATTCATTTTCATCACTGCAAATGAAGGAAATGATTGTAAATTTGCATGATTGTTAGGGGTGGATAAAAGACAGATGTCACTATGATTTGGCATATGTGGGATTCTTGCCTTTAAATTCAGGGCTGTTCTAGCATTGTATCTTAAGTGCCATTGCTTCTGGACATTGCAGAGTAGTTATCTTTTAGTGGTCCTAAAGTTTAGGTGCCTGGTTTTGTGTACTACAGAGGAACTGCTGATCTCTTGGTCTCTGCAAACTGGTGTTAGCACTGCTTTGTGTGAAACCTTGTGAAAGGCTGCAAAGGGAAACGCTGCCTCACTTAACCTGCTTGAGTTCTGTAAAGGACTCCTAAAATGGGCGGTCACCAACTCTGTGTGTATTTGAACATATACTGAGGTTTCCTAAGATCTGGCAAATCTCTTTTTTAGGGCTGGTCGAATATAGGACATTTAATAGGTATTGAGTGCGGGGGGGGGGGGAACAACCCTAAAAAAATTAAATATTGAGACTATTTTTTTTGGCCAGAATACCTTAAACATGTACGGTGACTACCTGAATCACTATCAGTTCTTCTTCTTCTTACTTTTCTGTTAATCATTAAGTATTTTGCAAATTTTCTCCAGATTTTTTTAATGAGGCACTGTCTTCTGGTCTTGGTATAATTGAAAGCAATATATCCAACATTAAAAAGGATCTATTTAAACTATGATTAATCATTAATGCATGATATCACATAGCCTTATTTAATGTTATATGTCCTAATTTAATCTCTTCTGGATATATCCTATTTTAATCTCTTCTTGATTCAATTTACCTGATCAAGAATTTATCTAGATCTATACATCACAGCTCATGCTCTGCACACACTTTCCGTTCTGGAAGTGGCATGGCATAAAATCTGCTACTTATTTGCAGTGGTTTTATTCATTTTCCAACCATTTACCAAAACTGTTTGTTGGGTATTTTTTCCTGCCAAAGTCACTTGTTGCTATTTTGGACATCCTTGAGTAAAGCAATCATTTATTTTAAAAGTACAGATAAGGTCCTTGGTTAATATCCATTTCTTCACGGGGTTATGTACATTTACAGAAAAGGAAGTTTTGCCAGATGGCTGCAGTAATGAAAATATGTCTAGGAATAAAAAGGAGGAAATTAGCAAAACTGAAGTCCAAGAAATGGAAGTCTGCAACTGCACATAATGAAGGCTAAATATATAAAATAGTTTTATCAAAACACATATGAATCTAAACATTAGCATTAACTGGCTTTTGATGGATTAATGGCACAAAGCTGAAACTTGGTATAACTTTTTTATAAAATGGTGATAATTTAAAATACAGCTTCTCAGGATGAAATGGACTGTACAAAGTCTACAGATTCAGGATGAAGCTTTTAAAAATGCCATTTCAAAGCCTTCAGTTATTTTCTCAAAATGTTTCTAGGAAACACAGACAGCTACATGAGATCTCAGGATAGAAAGACAGAGGAGCATTACTCATGGAATTCAAAGAAAAGGACAAGTGTAATCTTGCAAGGGTCAAATTTTAATGGTAGGAAAAATATGTTGGAATTTGATTAAGGCTAAAGTTTGGCTCAAATGTAGAAGAAAATAAAATTTTTGACCAATTGTTTTTTAATGAAATGTTCTTAGTGTTAAGCAGAAGTAGTCCATAGACGTTATAGCAATTTATCAGAATTTAACCAGTAAGTTCCTCAGAGTACTATCAGGCATGTAGGAACTACAATGTGTTCAGTTAAAAGAGTAGTTTACAATGAGGCATTTTATCCATACTTAGAAGTTAGTTTAAATAGCAGAAGGAAGAAATTAAGCAAATAACAGAATAAGAGTTATATAAAGTTGAGTTGTTATACAACTGCAGACTGTAATACAATGCACATGTATATGGGGACCGTTGCTATCGAGCGTGCAGTTTGATCTTCAGCATTTTACTGCTTAAGTATTAACCATGCAATATCAAAGGTCTCTTTACATTTTCCTGTTCTTCCTCAGGTTGACAAGCTAGTTACTCTGTAAGTAACCTTTCTTATCTCTAGGACAGTTCAAGAAGTCAAATATCTTGTTTTTAATCATATAACCTAAAGTTCCTATTCCTTTTAGAACAAAAAAAAGAAAAATACAAATTTAGAGAAAACCTTATCTTCTGGTAATTGAAATACTCATATTTTCCCTGTAAAATCAGAAATAAGATCATGCACAAATCAGAGACCTTTAGCAACAGAGGGCGTGGCTGGACCAGGTGGTGGTACCAGGACCTGGAGACCTTTAGGAGAAAATGGGAATATAGTATTCTTCAGTGTGAGGGAGCATGAGCAAAACTGACTGTATAATTTATGACATTGCTTGAATTGCTTATTTGAGGAAGTAGGTACTAAGAAAAAAACCTGACACTTTTCTTGGTTTGTACTTTTAAAGTATAATCTGATATGACGGAAATGCAACAACTTTTCAGTGCTTCGACATTATCAACCTGACCGTGACAACTATCTGATTAAGCCACATGCAATTACTAAGTTTTATCCACTTCCATAAACTTCCTTTCTATGTGACTTCTAATGGACTATATAACATGTTGAGATACATTTAATCAGAAATGTAATGTAACAGTAGCTTTCTACTGCAGTGTAAATTAGAATAGACACTTTTTTGGATTTGAACAAATGTTTGCATCACTCATAAATTGACAATGTTTCTTTATCGCCACTATAGAGAAATATCTGATCTATCTTCTGGTACATAAAATTTCTGCAAAAGAACTGCTTCTTGATGTTAATGACAATACAGTTCCCAAAAGAACTTCAATGCAGCATGAGCATACCTCATAAACAGTACCCAGAAATTAACTTTTGGGGGCATTCTGAATTCAGTGCTTGTATCAGTAGCCTCATGCATGAACAAATTAAACTAGGATATCATTCATCAGCATACGTATTATAAAATATTTGGTAATTTATTTATAAAAAGTTAAATTATTTCTTTTCTAGCAAGGAGCTGTAAAGATGATACTGTAATATAGACTCCTTTTAATTTGCCAAATAACTTTAAGTCATCTTATGTGACTCTTGTCTGATACAATATTTCTCAATTACCAACAAGACATTTTTCTCCACAGAATGTCAAACACTTTGACACACATACCCCTGTGCTTATGAAAAATAATTAGTGATTAGTGATTAGTGAAAACAACTGGCTTATTAAAGAAAAAGAAACTTCTATAAAAGGAGTTTGGAGGCTACAGCAGGACTTAAAAGTCTACTGAGCCAACTGCAAAGTCTCAGGTTGGTAGTATCATATAATTTTGTGAGTTACAGGTAAAAGTATGTTTTAATAAGTGCAGTGGAGGTGTTTCTAATGCACTTCTCTTGAACAGCTCTTCAATAATGATTTAACACATACTATAATAAAGAAGCTTGTACATGGATTTAATACATTTTATTTTATTGCACTCTACTTTATCTCAACCAATTTTCATCCTAATTTATCTCAAGTGACGAAACATTTTCTGCCTGTAAGCATGATAAAATCATTTCAATGTTTCAAAGTGATAGTTAAGGACTTCTAAGAATATATATATGCTTTCTTTGTCTGTTTCTAGTCAATAAACAAATAATGATCTCTCACCGGTTAGATTACAGTGCATTGAAACAGTATAACTAGTTTGCATTGTCAGCTCTATACAGAAGGGCTGCCCCACTGAAGGCTAACATCTTTATCTCAAGCAGTTCTCCAAACTATTTTCTCTCTCATTATCCAGATAAGAAATCCCCCCTCTAAATGTAACCTCCTCCAGCATTCACTTCTCTCCCCCGCCCCCCGCCAACTTTATATTTCCAATATTTCTGTATTTCCCACCTAAATTTTGTGTGGATCTCTAGGTGACTTTCAGACTCAGTCACATTCTTCTTACAGTTATTCCTACCTGCAGATGACAACTGCAGCTTTCTTCTCTACGTGGCCTTCCCACAGAGGCACTTTTTTTACCTGAAGTTGCTTTCTTCAGCTAAGCTAACAACATGGTATTCCTTACCAGTGTTCATTGACACTAGATTTCAGTTTAAAATCAGCATGGTCATAACCAAGAATCTCATCTCATTTTCCTTCTTCTATTTTCTTTTTGAACCCCTATGAATCACTGCTTTCTGTTCTTCTTTGGAGGCCATAGTCTCCTAGGAATGTTGTCCACCTTCATGCATAAGCAGATTAAATGGCATAGCACCAGTGGTCTTTCTCTTGGTAGTTTCCCATTAGCTAACAGAGGTGACACTAACATAGTGTAAAGATGGTCCAGCTGCCTCACACTAGCTACCCTGAGTACCAATAGCAGTTAACCACAATAAACCAGAAATCTTGAAGTTTAATTTACCCTCCTTCTTACTCTTCATTAAATTGTGTGCTGTTACCATTATCTGGTAAGCTTGTTTAAAGTTAACTCACATATTTCTATATGATAATTAGTCACTCATGTGGCTGAGTGACAAAATACTCTAAGCGCAGGCAATGTTTGCTTGTTTTAATATTACATTGTTCATAATTCATTTTATTGCACTGTTTCCTTAAACTCTGTAAAGTATTTATATACCTGTTTTTCCTTTTTTTCACTGGCTAATAAGTAATTTGCTTCTAGGTGTTAGACAGTGACAGCCAGGAAGCTCAGAAAAGATAAGGCTATGCCCAAACAAATAAGAGGAAAATTCAGGAACTGTATTCTTCTTCCTTGTTTCTTGTGATATGAAGGCAAGAGCACAATATTTATGGATTGACCAGCAGTAATCCAAAGAAATATTATTTGCATATGAAATCTTTGTTTATAGTAAAATTTAAATAGCTTTCTGTTAATTTTCTTCAATTTTAAAAAATTATGTCATGTGATTTCCTTCCTGGTCACATCTTCAGCTCTCATTCAGACATTTTCAGCAGTTTACTAATACTCACAGTCTAGTACTAAATGTAACAAACTGGAAGTTCTCAAGTGCATTTTAATGGTGTGTTATAGACATTAAATACACAATCATTATATTAAGGGTTATGCTTTATTTTTACTTTGTTGCTGGGTCCAAAAGTAGACTGGGGAGAAGAGACTTGGGAGCAATAAAATTTTCCAAAAGTTCTATTAAGTAGTTGAAACATGTGTGAGTTTCATAGTGGCTTGGCTTTTTTTTTTCTTTTCCACATGAATATTTACAGCCAACCAGGAAAGAAAACAGGAGTTCCAATGTACCATAAGTACATCTATCTTGATATTTTTTTGGTCCAAATTGAATATAGACCCCCAAACTGGCTAAAAAGAGTCTGTTCTAACAAGACTTCCAGGCTGATATTTTTTATCCCAATGTATTCACATCAATATCCTAAAATTTGTCTGTCTGTGCAAACTGCTTGAACACTTGAATTTAGTCATCACTATATTAATGCTAGTTCACCGTGGCAGCACTTTTCAGTGTGTTTACCTTCTTTTATAATGGGCAAGAGATATCTACTTGCCCAAAAAAAGGCTTGTATAACACTGAGGATGAGGTGAAGCCATTGGAAGTGTACAAAACAAATTTACTAGGAATAATTTACTTTCTTAGTAACAGTTTTTACAGTTTAGGACAGGTTAATTTTGCAAAGCACCTCACCTTAAACTTGAAAATAGTTTTAACAAGATACTTTTCACATTGTGCATTTTAGATTACTTTTAATATCCAGCTTATGAAAACAAATGTTTAGCTTTTTCTTTTCCCTTTGCAGTGACAAGAAATTGTGCTTGCATGGGACACACCAGCCAAGTTCTCTCTAGTGCATTTGACTCCACTTAAAAAATTAATAAAGCTGTACATGCAGTTGTCAGTAATGATGGGCAGAACCGATCAAGCTAATAGATTCTCGTTCTGGACAACAGAAGGAAACCTAAAATCTATAGGGTTCATGTAAGAATGTGACAATTTTTGCCAAGGTAAAATTTATGCTATATATTTATTTCTAATTTGTCATCTGTTCACTAAAATAATACACCCATTTTTTCCCCCAGAGTTACATTTTCCTTGGGAGGTATAATTCCATTGGAACAGGGCTGCCATTCAATACAAGTCAAATAGGCTGTTGCCTATGGCAGAGGATGCAAAATCATTGCCTTTAGATGAAAATTCAGTCTTGTACCCATATCTTTGTTTCCAAGCCCTGCCTGTACTGATGCCCACAAATCCAGGCTCCCAGTTCATGGGCCTTCATCCGACCTCCGCTGCCGAAGGGGCAGAGGCAGTGCCGGGCTCCATGGCCACTTGTGAAGACTGACAACCAGGGTGGTAGCCCACCTCCTTCTGCACTGTTGCCTGCTGGTTAACAACAAGCTTGCTAGTTAGTGACTTGTAAATAAAATCAGTAAATAATATTTGAAAAGTAAGAAGGATCCCCATTTCTGCCCTAAACTGGAGATTTCTTTCCCAACAAGGCATGGCACACAAACAACTGGTCCTGTGCAACTGAGTGGGCAAAAGCAGCAAGTACAGAAAGAAGCAGCTGTCATTAGGATTGCTCTAAAACTGACATGCCTCCATCAAAACAGAGGGCTATGCTTCTAGGGGCTGATACGTTTGAATGTGTTTCTACCTCTTTGTGTCAGTCCTCTTGCTGCCTCAACTTTGCTGTGGATTACCAAATGTGAGAAATGGTGAATCAATTCCCTATTTGGCTATGATCAAACTAAGAGAGAGAGGAAGAAGTTGAGAAGAAAAGGAACAAAAAGGCTGGGATAGGGAAAGAGATCATGGGTGTTATTCTTGAAAGTGGCAAATCAGAAACCAGAGCCAATTCCTGCAGCCCTGAAGGACACAGAGCTCTAGTCTCCCTCAGTATGAACAACAGTATTTGAACCTACTGCTCACTCTTCCAAAGGGATTAAATATTCCGCAATGGAGAAGTGGAGTTCAGATCTCACTTTTCTCACTTTCTCACCTACTATGCAAGAGTATGTAAGGCTTGGTGGTTGGGACGGGGGAGGAATATGATTGAGGAAACCACCTTGACAGTGGTAAAGACCAAAGTTTTGGGCTCTGCTTTCAGTACCATTCATGCATTTGACTCACGAGTCCAGTGTTTTAGAATACCTTGTACTGGAAATGACAATGTAATTACAATACATCATATCAGTTTACAATATTTCATGCTGGGAACCAGTATCCAGACTTTCCACCATTCAGAAAATAGATTCAAGCTCATTTTTAATTATATTTTGAATCTACCAACATAGTCAACAACACTGAGAAAATTGTGTTCTTTAAAATAAAATTTTATAGAAGGTGACAGAAATTCAGAAAATTCCAAAATTAAAGTTTCTTGCTATGTGAATTATCAAGACCACATTCATATCTTACATAGCAATTTATGCAATAACTGTGGTCATCACAACATTACAGAAAATTTGGAAGAGTGTATTTCTTATAAGCAGAATGATTATGTTCAGGCAGAAAATACTGGTCTCCTGGTTGCTACTAATAATTCATTGAAGTGATGTCAGAAAACTGCTTATTATCCTACACGAAATAGTAGGATATGGGATCTGTCCTGTAAGGTTTACAGTTTGGAAAAGATACAGGAAAAACAGCATTCCCTAGGTAATCCAGTAGTAGATAATCATTACAGTCTATTTCCCCTGCCTTCACTTCCTGTTGTTATTTTGGTTTGTTTATTAGTGATTTTAGATTAGAAGAGAGACTGTCAGAAGCTTTGGAGTAACTCTTCAGGATTTTAGTTTATATAGGATGGTTTCTCAGTCCCCCAAATCCTTTTGGCTATTCTTGATTCTGGTATACATTACAGATATTTGTCAATTGAATTAACAGCATAAAAAGGATGTGGTTTTTGTGAAAGGAGAAGTTGGGGTAATATGAGAAAGAAACTAAGTAGGAGAAGAAATTACCTAGGCAGATATCAGCAGCAGATGGTGACTTCAACTGGGAAATGCATGCAAGGATTCAGAAAACAAGTACTGTATTACAGGGCTTTTTAAATCTGATGGCAGCATTAACATCTTTCAGAAAATTGTTGAACTGTACCTCAATGTTTTAACAGAGTCAGAACAGCTTAATTGAAAATAACCAGCAGTATATGGATAACTTTGAATTAGTACTCATCCTGTCCATGATACATGCTGAACTCAAAGACTTACTGTAGAAGGTGAAGAACAAAATGGTCAAGAGGCTAAAAGAAGAAATCTGAATGGATTTCTACTACTCAAATTCTGGTGATGGAAACTCAGCACAAACAATTTAGGGATCAGAGCTGAAAATGTACTACGGCGTGTACAACTCCTGCTCGTTTTGCTTTGGGACTAGAGGTTGCTCTGCAAAGTTACAGCAGCTCAGGGGCTGATCTGACTTGGTGCAAACCAGTGCAATGGCAAGCTCCACATCTGCAAGTGGAACAAACAGTACTAGCAACCTGAGCAACCTGGCTGCTCCTTCCCACCGCCTTGACTTTCCAATCTCTTGGTTCTAGCAACAGAGAGCAAGAGTGGCATACTCTAAAAGTATGCTTTTTTAGAACTGAAGTGGATGACTTTTTCAGGATAGGATATGCCAGCTTTAAAAAATAGGTATCACTGGAAAGCTTGTCAAAGTTAGCTCTTAAGGAGCAATCTTCCCAAATGTGTGTGATGTGTTACCTACTTTGTGTCTCTTTCCCTGCAGTTTTAATTGAGGAAAGAAAGATATTGTTAAGGCAATTGCTTTTGTGAAAATCCTGTACTTTCTGGGGTTCAGAAATATTTCCTGTTAGTTTTTCAAGTCCAGAAGTGGTGCTGTTAGTGATTGCAGTGTTCATATTCAGCACGTGACATCAGCATGCTCTATTCTTTCTGAATTATGACCACTTCCATACACAAAATATTCCTCCTAAACACAAAATAAAGATTTTAAAAAATGAGTAAAACTAAAAGTCCAGATCTGACTTTTAGTTCTAGTTACAATGCACCTAGACTCTGCATGAGAGGGTTTCACTTAGTTTTATAAAATAGGGATTTACTGTTAATTTTGGTGAATTTACTTCCAATTCCATATTCTTATCTATCATATAAAGAGGTTATTTATTCTTCAAAAAGTGAGAAATTGCTTGTTTTATTTTCACTGAAATAATCTTCCATCCCCTGAAAACTGTAGCATTTGCAGTTTATCTAAGTTCAGCTTTGACTTTAATGCTCTTCCAGGTACACTAGCTTCACCTCACCTTCTTTGAGGTAGGAGTCATCTCATTGATTGTCTTGAGTAAAAGGAAATGGCTCATGCATCTTTCGTACATTATAACAAATGTCCTTTTGCATTATAATTGAATGGTGATTGTTGTGTTCAATCAATGAGAAAGGTTAAGGGAGCTTCTCTGCCAGCATTTTTAATGGAGAAGTCGATTAAGATTCAGTTTAATCATTCTGGCTGCTTCAGAATTAAAGCAACAAAGACCATCAATGGCGCTATAATTACCAGTCTTTCTGTAAGTTTACACTGCTATTTATGCAGCCATAAATTTTGTTATAATGGACAATGTGACCAGGTTAACTTGCTTTGTTTGTAATGCAAAATATTTCCCTTAATTGTACTGTGGATAAGAAATTGTTGTGATTAAGTATATATAATTCAGCCTAATAAAAAAGAGAAAAAGTAAAAACAACACCTCTGTAGAGTCTGACTGAGGTGAATCACCCTGATAGCTTGTGTTAAATAGTTTAAAGTCATGGCCTTAACCTTGGGACACTAGAGACGTATTTTACTTTATTGAACATAGAGACTAGCATCACTCCCAGGTGAGTAAAAAGGGTCAAATATATTATTCTAATCCCTGTTCCAAACAGAGAAAAGGTCATTATACACTACTTATTGCATGCTGCCAAAGAGTGAAAAATTCACATTGGGGACATGGGTGCAAATCTATTTTAGACATGGCCTTTAAAATGTTACTAAAATGAATGATTATGTGGTTTTGAACAAGAAAAAAATTCTTGAAATTGATCCCGTTTGTTAATTAGTTTGATCTTATAAAGGTCTTATTATAAATAGCTAGAAGACTAGAAGAAATTGCTCATTTCAAATGAGAGTGAGGAGATAAAAAAATTTTGTGTTCTTGTAATGTTAATACCTCTAAGTATGGTTATCCGTTTCATTTGCTGCTGCTGAATGGCAGATGACGGGCTATCTTGATTTATCCAGGTTGTGTAGATAAGCATGTCCAGCACTCCCAGCAAATTAGAAACACAGGATACTTTTGTTACTTTTCTTCTTTTTCTTTTTTTTTTCTTTCTCCCTGTAGGGATTTCATTCAAAGGCATTAAGGATTTCTTTTTTTTTCTCCAATGAGAGGGACAAGCTTTGGCCAAACTTCTCACTAACTTAGAAACATGCTTTCTCCATGCAGAAGCACAATCTCCAGAGATGGGTCGGTGTAAAAGAGGAAAATGGTCCTTCCACCTGTATAGGTAGGTAGAGGGCAAAATGCTTTTTCCCCTCCCTACAGACCCATGTTGTATTGAAAGCTCACCTTCCCTGAATGAGCTAGTTGCATTTTTATTTCACATTAGCTAGCAAAGCTATTTGTAAAGTTGCATGAAGACCAAAACCAGGAGTGCATTTGCACCAGTTGAGTTGGTGGGATCCATGTGGGAATCCACTGAGGACTCGGCCTCAACTGTAGGTTTCAGAGAAATGATTTGCAGCTCACCTAAAATGAAAAATTCCCTCCCTGTGATTTGATAAAATATTGCTGTAATTTTTTCCTACCAGGTTTCATGATTCTTTGTTTCTATTAATAACGTTTTATATCTTGTCATTGTGTGTCTTAAGTAAAGATGGATTGTATTGTCCCTGTAGCTTGTAGCTTGCTGTTGTCCAAGAACAACTTCTCCTTCCTTTTCAGCAGATAATAAACTAGTAGGAGAGGATCATCTGACTAACAGCAGTTATTGAATGACAATTAAAACAAATTAAAATATCACATCACACAAAAATTTTTCAGTGTACAACTCCCAAGCTTGCCATTTGCTGCATAATTTATGCTTCTTGGAAAGCTGGGCTTGCAGGTGTAATCAAAGGTATTGATATATACAAATCTGGACCTCCTATTGGCTATAAAACTACACATACACATGGTAGGAAGATACAGTTCTTTAATGTATTTCTTATCAAGCCAGGTCTTTCAGTAGCAGGAAATTATGAAAACCACTAAAGAAGACAGTTTAAAAATGTAACTCCTCAAATCTGTCTCCAAAGAGGTAAAGACAAACATGTAAATCAGCTGTTTATGAAACATTCATGTTTGAATTTAAAAGGCATATCAGTATACAGTGAGCATCACTGATATTAAAGTCAGGAGCTTAATCCTCTAAAGAAAACAAAACACATACAGTGCGTAGGCAGCCTGGCATAGTTCCTTTGGATTTTATACATGTGAGTTAGGGTGCGGAGGCTATACTTAATTTAAAAATAAGATTGACTAATCTATTTGAGTGCTTACTGCCTTGTAAGCAGAGAAAAGAGTAGCATGCCAGAATGGAAATCATATGGGCCGGGAATTCCCCTTCTGTTGACCACAGAAGGTATAGGCATAATCCATCAAGAACAGAATGCATGCCATACTTTGTTCATTAGCATTTAAAGAGGCTGTTTGGCATCAGACAACAAATACAATTCTTGCAAGAACTTGGCAGCGGACTGTTTGTCAGTTAATGACAATCCACAGCTTTTTCAAGGAAATACTAAATGTTCCCAGGGCTATTTCTGAATTCATTTCAGCATGAAGCTTGAAGCGAGGCTAACACATTTGTATAGCGGTGACCAGCTTCCAAGAGAAAACATCAGTTCTGAACCTGAAATCAAACCAGATTTGTTGGCAACATATCAACAAATTGTGATGGAATTACAGGATATGTGATATCACATATCTTATCTTTACATTTATGCATTTCCTAAAATATACCAGTATGTTTAGCATCTCCATAGACTACAGTCTGGAAAATGATGGATCTTATTTATGACTTGGATATCAGTATAGACAGTGTGATAAGATACAAAGAGAAAGAAAAAAAAAAAAGAAAAAAATAAACTCTAAAGTTTTTGTAGCTTTAATTGTCAATGGAGTTTTTGGTTAATTGCTCTATTCTTAATGGCATACCAAATTCCCTTCACTCTCTGTGTCAAAATCTTCACCTGTGCTGAAACTAAATAAAAATATGTATTTTTGAGATGGGACCTGATTCCGATAATGAAATTTAAGCTCATAAAGATGAGTCTTCAAGTATGATACATATATGTGGGACTCAGTAGCTTAAACATAGGCTTCTAGTACCTTCTGCAATTCCACACAAGCCCAGCAGTTGTGACACAAGACCCATAAGGAATTCACACCTACTGGAACAGTCATGTGGGATGTGTACCTTTGGACATCTTGCATGGCACTAAACACTTATGTTAAGGCAGTAGGAGAGTTGAATAACTCTCTAGTCTTGCTGGACTGCATTGGCTGAACTTCTACTGACTGTTAGGAGAGCTTAAACCCACCTATCTTTCATAGAGTTGCTTAGTCTAAAGTTAAATCCTATTCTTAATCTTCTGTAAAGAAGAAAAAAAAGTGATGATAACAGATTTATTTTCTTCTCTAAGCTGTATGACTGTACATACTTTCAAATCCTCAGTAGCCATGCCTCTTTTTTTTTTTTTTGTGACAGCTCTCAGAAAGCCAGCTTTTTATGTCATAATTAGGAACAAATTACTAAGTCCAGATGTAGGTCTTATGCACGGCTGTGATGCTACAAGTTAGATTGTTTTATAAGTGCTGCAGATTGTATTGTGTCCTTCTATTGTAAAGACAGGGACTATTTGCTTCTCAGAAGAAAGATTTTGAATTTTAACATTCTTTCCCACAAAGCCTCAAGAGATTGCTTCCTTTTTTCTGGGGGGG
>JANZLQ010000008.1:17805143-17858176 GCA_026212715.1 Elanus axillaris
CCTCAACTCAAACCCCCAGATCTCTTTCCATGGGCCTGCTCTCCAGCCTCTCATCCCTCAATCTGTATGTGTAACCATCCCAGGTGCAGAATCAGGCACTTGCTCCTGTTAAATTTCATACAGAGATTGCACTCTTTAATCCTTAAATCTTTTCTCAGTCACAGGACACAGTTTGTTTTCATTTAAGCGTGACCTTTCTACTCTATTTCTAGCTGGCATAAGTTTGCATTTGACTCTACTAAGCAGAGCTTGCTCTGTAGGAAATGATTAACATATTAAATAATTTTAGGACAGTGCTTATATTATTGCTGTCACTGGTATAGTCTGTAGGAAAAGCATATGGCAGAAGTTTGGGGCTGTCTAAATGTAGAAGAAAACATACACCTTTTATTGCTCTCATCGTAGTTAATAGTAAATTATTATCTATTTATTTATTGCTATTTTATTACTTTATCTTAATTTTGTTGCAAGGAATAAGAATCCTGCCAAGAAGATTTTAAACAATCAGAGAGCCAGACTCTGATCTACTTATTCACAATAAACAAGGGTATTTGTCTAGCAACTTGAACATGTATTTTGGTCTTAAATTCAGACCAAATTGATAGAAAAACTGATAGACTTAAATATAAATAGAAAATAAAGATATTTCAGGAATGCTATATCTTATAAAAACATTCCTGTAGCCTAAATTCATTCCACATAACTTGATACCTAACACATAGATAAAGAGAAGGTAGTAGTCACTTCCAGGTAGAAATCCCAACTTTAGACCAGTGAACTACTCTCTGGATTATGCCTATCTTTTTCCATTTAGACTACCAGTAGCCTGAAGTTAGGTATGCAGAATCATACAGGGTGAAATCAGACTTACATCCTTACACTCCTAAAGTTTTCCCAGGTTGTTGCTGAAATCAATTTGCGTGTACTATTTTTAATTTTTCAGTTTAACAAAAAAAATGGATCATTTAAAAGAAATTTTGTTAATAATCCTATAACAATGCTGTATGGTTAAGGGAAGGAAGTCCCTGACAACAATAAATGAAATGCCCACAATTTCCACAAGAAACTATTCAAGAAACTATTAGCTTCCCCTAGCAATGATTTTTGACGTTCAAGATACTTGCTATGGATGCAGAAAAAAAAAGCAGGGTTGCAGCTCTTCCCATTGGTAATAAACTATTCCATAAATAAACATTTGCTCTGTTTCCTTCTTAGGAAAATTACTGCTTGGATAGATTTTCCAATATACAGGTCAATCTGTCCTAACCTTTTCTGAAGGAAAATGAGAAATGTTCCCTATGAACAAGATAAGACGTACTGTATCTAATGGCACAGTTTGCAAACACCAAATAGCAGCAGACTCAAGAACTGCAATATAAAGCTATCAATTAATTTTGTTGTAACTGTATGCACCTGTGAACAACTGCTTAATTAAAGAGGCAAACAGAAATCTCTCACAATAATGCTTCAAATTACTTGCATTTATGTGACTCAATTAGTTGGAGTGGATAAATACAATTGGAAAGCTGCCATGTGGACTTCTGGAAATAAAGAAAAGATAGAACTGAAGAGATACAAAACCAAATGGGAAGACTCAAGCAGATAGATACCAATAATTCTCAGAGGTTCATAGGCCTATACAAACAGAGAAGATAAGAGAAAAAGATTCTGTGCAAATACATATAAATACCTCATTTACTGTCACGGAGTTCTGCTTTCACAGACAGGAACATTAAGGGGATAGTTTGTTTTGGGCAGCATATTCACAGGGCTCAGATTTGCTTTAATTTTGCCATCAGATATATTAATCCAATTCCTTTGTCTTTAGGGAGTGGCAGAGATGTTTACTGCTATTGCAGAGATACTAGAGTGTCTTGCCTACCCCCTAAATGTTCCTCCAGAAAGGCACAGGTCTTCCATAGTCTCTGACCTATCTGCCTGCATAAATGCCTCAGATACCCTGGGGGTGTTTGGATCAGGAGCACATTTCTGAAACAAATCTCCTCCCAGTCCCCTTTTCTCTGCTGTGGTTCCCATCAGAAAGCAGTTCCAGAGCATATGAACCTGGCTTTTTGGAGACAAAAATAAACTGAAAGATGCTCTCCCCATGAGCACACTGAGTGAACATTCATCCTCTGGGACCAGACAAGAGACAAACCAAAGTGAAAAAATGTGAGATGCATGTGGTGTGGACACCAGGTCTTGAGGACTGTGAGAGGGGTCCTCTTGCTTTTCACTACCTCCTGATGTAGACATAGCCTAAGGCATTGAAAATTACATCAGACACGTTAAGCACTTGAATTCCTTCTTCCACTTTCATGTGCCAGTTTCAGAATAGTATTCAACCCCATCTATGTGCAAGTCCATTGCTGAAAATGCCTTTTTCTCATCTTCACATGCAGTTCAGTGTTGTTCAGTAGCATTTCAGGAAAGCTTGCTGCTGACAGCTGTTGTCTGCAATGGGGCGTTTTATTAACACTGAATGATTGACACTGGGGGCCAGTTAAACAAATCAGACTTTCCATTCTTCTGAGAGGGCTCATCTAGAAAAGGCAAAGGGGATAAGAGACAGGATGGATTACACTTAAAAGTACTTCCAAGTGGAGGGTCCAAAACATATTTTAGATAGCACTTCTTAACTCTGTCTTCTAAACACAACCACTATTTTTTTATATTTCGAAAACAGCTGTCTTTTCTGAGCTCACAGTCCCAGGCATTCTGTTCCTTAAAGAGTGGCTAAATACACCTGACTTGGCATTTGGGTCAATGATTTCTACTTGTACATTGTAACTGAGCAGTGGGATATTATTCCAGGTGGAGGGGGGAGCAAATGATGAGGGCAGAGGAGGGAGCAAAACCTGTTGAAAAAAAAAATGCAAAATTATTATTTTTTGTGCAAACCCCCCTAAATCATTAAACCAGCTACTATTTTAGACTTATATTCAACAAAGGCATCAGTCGTTTTCTTCTCTCTCTTTAGAATACTTACTAGCATATTGGTTTATAGCAGATATGTTTTCAATATTCAAATACATACAAGTTTCTCTCAATATCTTCAAGGTTAACACTGAAATGAATTTTATTAAGACACAGTTATTCTGGGTTCTAAAAGAATATCTGTCCGTTTGAGGCAGAAGGGGTACCCATATATTTCAGATGTTTCATTACACCATTTTCACTATGCTAGTATATTAAAATTAATATTTATTTGGTTTTCTTAATTTTCTTTCCTTCTTAACTGTTTCTCATTTTTTGTAACTGTAACCTGAAGATCTCAAGTTTCCTCATAATAATTGCGTTGTTTTTTACTTTAATTGTATATTTTTCATTTACAGCAAGGTCATAAGATATGCATAACTGACCCTACTGTTATCTCATTTTCCAAAAAAGCAAATCATGCAGGTAAAGGCACAGGATACAAATAGATTTGTTAGCCAATCCAATCTGGCTATAAAAATCTACCTGTGACTTAGAGGACAAAACTCCTCACACTTCTAATTGAAGTCAACTACCCAGCTGACAGGCAAATATGCTTTTGAGGGCTCTTTTGCTGCTGTGATGATAGCATCTTGAGGTTGTTCCCAGATGGAGGGGAGGGAGGTAGAAGTGAGAGTCAGAGAGTGTGACAGCCACTCATCTATCTTGGAAACAGAGGACCTTGGAAATATGAATTAAATTAGGCTGTACTTTCATGAACACTTTAACTTAAGTATGAAATGCTGCTAAAGGAGGTGATCCTTCCATCCTCCCCACCCCAGCTGTCTGTTCCCACCCTTTCCCTTGTGCCAGCACATGAGATCATATGGTTACCTTGTAAGCTAGGTCTGGGAACTGATCCAACACCCAGCCTCCCAAATCTTAAAACTTTTTAGCTGGATCAGTTCCTTTTGCATAAATGCTAATGGGGGGTGGGAGATGGAATCTACAGGCAGAGGTAGGGTTGAGGGAAGGACCACTTGCAGTACTAGCCTTGGCTTAGATCATCTCAAAGGCATTGGTAAACCACAGTCTTAGTCACCCATGAAGTTTCCAGTGCAGCCCTGACTCAACAGGACCAAGCCAGCACTGCACTTTATGGGCAGCAAAGATGTGGTCCTAGTATAATATGAAGGAAAGTTGCCACTTTCAGCACTTGTTGCAGTTCTTATAAAACTAGTCAAACTGATGTAAACTGCGTGACAATATCAAAGATGTATTGTGATAGCAGTGAGCATTTTAAAACAAGGGAGAACAAGAAGCTTATTTTGAATTATTAAGGCCAGAAAAATCCCACGACTTTCTCTCTCTGTCTTTTTTTAAATTCTTTATTCTTTTGGGGGCAAAGGACTCAGGCTTCACAGTTATTAAATGAACTGAAAATTGCTTCTGCCCAAGCTTATTTTCATTGTTATTGTTCTAATCAAACTATGCTTGTTTAATAAGAAAATCTAAAGATGAGAGAAAGATTTCTAGTCAAAACAATATTGTAAAAAAATAGTGGAGTACACTTTCCTAGCAACTTATGAGTGGTAGATGGCTGTTTTTTCCTTCTCCACACTAGGTATGTATGCACTATATATGAGTAACAAACCAAGCAGAGCTCTCAGGTCAAAAATCTTGTAATATTGAAAGTTCCTCTCTGCCTTCCAGCACAGCATGCATTACCTTCAGTTAGTTCCTCTTGGTCAATGTAGCTGTGAAGATAGAATTTGCACTCTATTTGTACAACTGGTACCCAAAGTGATGAAAGGTATGACAGGGTTGCATGGCCTTGGCACAGTAACCCCTGAGAGTCTCATAACACGTCATTGTGGCTACAAGCGCAGAGTCCGTGAAGATCGTTGAACTTGTAGGACTGTGACCCTGTGTGATGTCTCCTGTGCACTCCAGAGAGAACTCTGAGGACTAAAGTGATACTATATTACTTCCTTTCTTTTCTTCCAACATGTCCTCAGCCAAATTCCAGTGACTGAGCAGCTGTAGGAACAGTGATGAGTCCAATGAGGAATGTGTCTTTAGGGTGAAGGCTAGGCACAGTTCAATAGTCTTGAAGGTTTTCTTATTTATTCTTCCCTCCTTCCTTCCTTCCTTCCTTCCTTCCTTCTTTTCTTTTTCCTCCTTGCCTGCCTGCCTTCCTTCCTTCTATTTGCTCAATCTACAGTTCATATATGAAACCACCAAGGACTTATGACAAACTGAAAGCAGAACAAAATGCACAGACCTCAATGGAAATCCTTTTGACCAAATGTAGATACCTATAACGTAGACGTGAGCTACTAGTGAGCTAGTCATCCAAGCGCCCTGTACAGAAGCTTCTAGGCTGTAATTCACTTCATCTTAAAACAGAAGTCTATAACAGATCAAGTGAATAGTAGACTAGAAACATGTGTTTCTCTGCATTGACTGTAAAAGTTGATTAGCTAAGTAGGTGACTACAGTGCACAGATCTAAAGCTGGATGGCAGGAATCCTGTCACTGACTACAGAATTTTTTCTTAACTATGATCCTCATCATGGCAATCTCTAATAAAACAAAAAGATAATGGACAAATCTTTAATGATCATGTTTGAACTTCAAGCTTGTGTGGGATTTTACCCATGGTATCCAAATCTACCGCAAATTAATTATAATTTTTGCAAAAACTTTTCACATATTCCTACTATTTTTTAGCCTGACAAAATTTTCTCACTGTTCTGCCCAAAGACTATACCAAATAGCATGGTCATACTAGATCTATATGTAGAAGTAATAAATGAATGAAAAATGCATAACAAACTTTGCAGTTCTTCAAGAAAGACCTCTGTTAATTTTTCCCTCGAGTGCTAAATAAAATTGTAGTTTGAATAGATTTGGCAGGAAAAAAACTTACTTAAAACAATTCAACGGCGATGCCAATTTCTTTTCAAGAATGTATTGATTCTTTCCTGCAAAATTTTACTTCAACCTAAGTTTCAAAATTGAAAATCAGTTTTGAATGGCAAAATATTGTTTGTTCAATGTTCTGTTTTCAGAACGCTTTTGTGCTACAAAGGCATTTCACCATTATTCTCCCTGATTTCTTTATCTGAATAAAAAAGGAGAAGAAAAAAACTTTGATGCATTGTCATGCTGTGATGGGATATGTTTTTTGAAGTCTTTGCATTGCCTTATTGGTCTTTATTATTTAAATGCCTGGTTTAAATTTATATGATGAATTGAAGTTGGGGGGGGGAGTGCCCATATTAACTGTAATCCAGCCAGCACTTTGGAGTTTGCTGCTACCCATATTACTTTTGATTTGTGTGGCAAATCTCCAGGTTTGAAGTTTCATTGCAAGTGCCTGAAATCGGAGTAGGATGAGCGTTGTTATTTTCATTGTTTGGAAAACAAAAATGTACCTCTGATAATTTTTGTCTTTGATTACTGCTTCTTCAAAGGATTTAAAACAGAATGAAAGCCTTTGAAAATTTTAGAGATGAAGAGACATGAGAGTTATTCTGTATGCACCAGATAAACAGATGTCTTAGCTTTCAAACTAAACCCAGAAAATATAATCACAAGCTTCATCAGAAACAGATAACAATCTAGGTGCACAGTACTTTACATTTTACTAATGTGCAATGGGAGAAATAATAATACTACTTCCTTCACTTGTCTAAATATTTGTTTCAGGCTAACAGCTCAAAAAACATGTTGGTAATAGCAAACAAAATATGATAAATTCCTTTGAGGGGGAAATATTCTCAGCATAATGTCATTATAAGCACAAGTAAACATACTTTGAAATGTATTTGCAAATAAGTAAGACACTTATAACGCTGAAGGTATTAAATTGTGAATTCCCAAATTAATAGGTACCAGATGTCATGAGTGCTTTTCATCCTGTATTACAGTCACACTGAAAAGTCCCAACAAACTTAAGTTGAAGTTGTAATCATCCAAAGGATGACTACATGACAGGGCTCATTCTTAATATATGAAAAAATGCCTGCTTGGAAATACGTAGAACCGTTTAGAAATAGCTGATGGTGTGCATTACTAAGTCAGACTCTGCAAAATACCTTCCAGGAAACCCTAAAATATGGGCGGATTTAAATCATCCACCAAAGAATCATATAAGAATAAAATGTAGAGTTTCTTATGCTCCTCTTTGTTCCTGATACTCAGGATGTTAAACTGGTACATGCACCTGAGCTGCAGATAATGGGCAGGGTAGGGAAAGCCATATGAAATGTGGCTAAATTGAGGAGAGAAAAGCCCAGAGTAATTCAGATTCAGTTTATGGTTTCGTTAGGCTGCATTAAAAGGAACAAAGTGATTTCTCTAGTTCCAAAACAAGTTCAAATGAGTTACCTCTGTTTATGAAATTATATGCTCCCACATCAGAAAGTCAGTTTGCTCTGTACAGTGGAAGCAAGATAATGTATGGACAGCACACAGTACTGTAGTTCACCAGAAGAAAATTGAGTTCAAAAGAGAAAGTACATAAATAGAAGTCACACTCATTTCCACTGCAGAAAATCATAATTAAAATACTGTTCACAGAAGACAGAAGAAATAGTACCAAGAAAAAGAAGATTCTTCAAAAACATGGGAAAGAAGAGAGAAGATAAAATTCCAATTCAAACAGAAGTGGAAAGTCATGATTAAAATTAGGAGAAAATGAAAGATCAAGCCTTAAGTAAAAGGTAGAATAAATATGGATATTTAGAGACAAACAAGGTATAATGAAATGTTTTAATGGTATGTACATCAGTTGTCTCTCTAGGCTTTGAGATCCAGATGTTGCTCGTCAGGTGTAAAGTTAGGCTGAACAGGATTTTAGTATTAATGCTGAGATTTAAAATTGAAAGTGATTTGTATTTTGAAAGACATTAAAAAAAAGATCTATCAGAAAGCAGCCAACATATGAATATTTCAAGACTCTACCCAGAAGTAACACTGTAAGTAGTACAAATTTTAGGATTTCATTGGTAGCTAATTATGATTCTTGTTCTTCTGTATACACTGCTGTAGAGATGACAAGCTGGACCTGGAACACAGATTGCAAGAGATGGAGAAATATGACATTGGGAGAATTAAAACTATTTTAGACCAAATGTGTTTGATTTGGATTAAATTTTTAGTTAAAGACAAGACATCATATTCAAAACCCTGGTCATCTCTTGATTTCTTTATTACAGTTGCACTTCCATCTAGATCTCAAAGGAAAACCTTGTCTTCATGGTGGCACCCATGGCTTTGTCTACGCTGGTACATCTGGGGACTGATCCCTGACAGCCAGCCCAAGGGGCACAGACTTGATTCACCACCACATTGTTTTGGGCCAGCTTCTCTGATGCAGCTCCCCTACGGGTTGGTCATATTTTTTTCCTGGAAAGACTCCCTGTAGCTCTTAAACTACATTTCTATTTTTCTGTGTGTATTTTCAGTTTGAAGGGTCTGAATTGATGTGAGAACTTGTGCTGCCATCTACAAGATTAATGACTTATAACATAAAGCTGAGGGGAATTGTTGTGTGCCTGAGGATAGTGAGGGTGCTTAAGAATGAAAAGCCTTTTGGGACAAAGTAGGAGGGCTGTTGAGGGAAAAGGGATAACATGTTATGTGTGATTTGGACATTGAGGAACGATCCACTGAGTGAATTATTCTCAGATGGGTGCCCAGCCTTTGTCTTTGATAGAGCTAGTTGTAGTGCAAAATGGTAAGGTAAGTAAGTTAATTAACGTGAATGATTGGGTGTCCAGCTCACCCAATAATTCAGTAAATTACCAATTCTCAGTAAATATATACTTTTAGACCTGATTCTGACCTTGATTTGCACTGACATAAAATAAGCAGAATTAGAGTTGTATTCATATCCATGGAGGAAAACAGCTGCTTTGAGTCAGAGTCAGAACCCTTGTGGATACTATATTTTGTCTGCTGTCTTGTCTCAATGTATTTAAGAACTATTACATTCTTAAAATACAAAAATCAGATATTTAATAACTCAAATTATATTTGGTATATATATGAAACTGAGCAGTAAAGCCAGGTTTATGCTACCCTCTACGCTCCGTCTTCTGTTTATGTTCCTGTTTTGTTGGTATTGGTTGTGCTCTAATTTCTTTCTGCCTCTCTGTAGATCTCACTGTCTAGTTCCCTTTGACACCTGCTTCGTCTAATGTCAGTTGAATATAAAACTAAAATCTTAAGGGAGATCTTTTCTGGCGGTTCTCAAATACCTAAACTTCATTTCAAGACTGGTTTGTTTGGGGGTTTTGTTTTGTTTGCAAGCAAATCTCTAGTCTGTATATGGAGAGAGAAATGGTAGCAAATAACTATGCATATAAATTCCTATTTATTGAAAATGAAACTATTATAGCAACATAAAAATCAATGTTTGTCCAATTATTTTCTGCAGGCAGTACAGTACATTGCAACATAGTTTCTCATTAGATTAAATCAAAACTGTTCTTAAATACCATTTTACCAGCTGTTACTGAATAAAGGGTGAAACAAACAGTTTGTAGTATCAGATATGTGGCTTTCTGGCACACATATTTGCCAACATTACAACAGCTGTGTATAATGTCTAAAAGAAACAAACGCCCTCGGTGGTTATTCTTCAGTTTTATTGAAATTCACCTTTGTTTCCCCCCCCTGAAGTAGCATCCTATATTTGTGCTGGTATAAAGTGAACCCACTGCCAGTAAAAATGCACCAGAATTCATAAACTAATTCTTAGATTTTCTTTCTTTCAATAATTAACAAAATGAGGTGAAAATACTCTTACAAACAATCACACTTAAGAAATTACTTAGGAGGACAGCTTCTTTTTTTTTTTCCTTTGGGTTTTTTGTTTGGGTTTTTTTCCCCCCAAATAGAGATACAATATAGTCTGCACAGAGATTGCCAGTGCATACTGAGTGCTAGGTCTGTATGTCAGAGACGTATTTAGATGTCTGTGAATCTTGGACCCTCTTGAGTTTCTGGATGCTGTGACTCCCAAAACTAATCTCGGTCTATTCAGTGTAATTTATACTTGATCCCTGATTTCATAGGGGCCCTTCTGTGAGCTGCAAACAGTGGAAACAGGCCAAGCTGCTGCAAAATGACAATGTGGCTGTTGTCTGCTTCAGCCCAGCAGGCAATATAATCGCACAGCCACGGGAGGGGTATCCCAATAGTACGAGAAAATCTCAGCCACGGGACAAGTTGCAGATTGTCTTCTGTGTGCTGATCCCAGATCTAAACACTGACTCCTCCTCTTGCTTTGTCTGATCACTTTGCCTTTCTGTTTTGCTTCCTGTTAGGAAAGTAAGGGTAATAATAATAATATTTAGCTTCTTCATGAGATGTTTTTTTTTTTCACTAATGAATGTAAAGCAATAGAATGCTATTGATAGTGGGTGTGAGGAGAGTAGACTCAGAAGAACTAAGATTAAAAATGTAAAAAGTTTGGGAATGAGAAGGTTGAGATCACTAAAAGAGGGGGGAGGGGAAGAAACCCAAAGAAAACAGGGGGTGAAGAAGGCATAAGAAAAGCATAGCTCAGAGCAACAGGGAAGGTCCATTTGGCAAAGGGAGAATGTCAGGCAAAAACATTCTTCTTGTTAAAGAAATGAGCATAACTGAAGAGAAAAGCAGAAACCATAAAGAAAAATGAAAGAATTTGAAGAAAGTGATAGCGAGGAGAATGAAACGTTTGACATAATCAGATGAATGAAGAAGGAGGGCAGTTGTTCATAGATTCTCCCACATTTGATGGCAACTGGAATCAGAGATTGCCTTGCAATCAGCTTAATAGCAGTTGATGGCACAGGGACCACTACCTGCTGAGGTTGTGGGTGAAATCTTGTCCCTGGTAAAGTAAAAGGTAAAATTCTAATTACCTCCAGTGGGCCCCTGAAATTGGGATTTCTCTCAGGAAAACCAGTTGCTTAAGTAAACTAAATTAATTTAGGCACTCAATAAGGAAAGGTAAGTATTTGAATATGCATGAAAAAATACCCAACTTGGCAACAACACAAGGACCATAATAAATAAAAATTGAGTACAAACCTCAAAATCAGTCTTGATAGGAAAGTATTATTATTTTAAAATTAAAATAATTTACATAATAGCATAGATTTAGGCAGAATTCTATTAAAATAAATAAGACAAGTTCCCTGCCCTGAAGAGATTTCATCCTTAATAAGACATGACAAATAAATACAAGGCAAATTAAAACAAGTAGAAGGAAAGAAAACAGAAAGAGCAAGATATTTAAAAATAAAAAAAATATATAGGTTGCAGAAAAAATGGAATAACGAGTTGAAAGTATCATTTAGGAACCATGTTAGGTTGCAAGCAAGATCACTTGCTTGTGCAGAATTGTTCAGAAACCTCCTGCACTTGACACAAATTTCTAGTGCACTTGTGTCTCTTGAACTACATCATTATTAAGAAATTTAATTTTTTACCAACTCATCTAAGTTTACAAAATATTTTGAGATGATCTCTTTTGTTTCCTTCCTGGCAGGGTCAGTTTTCTTAAAAAGATCTTTGAAAGCTTACAAGAAGAGCTGATCCTCATCCAAATAAAATATCAAATACTCCATCCTGAGCAGTTGTTTTCTGTGTAGGTACCAAATATTTGTATGTGATTTAAAATTCCTTTTTTTTTTTCTAGTGAGCATTGAATTCTTTCAAATAAGAGGTCAGTAGATGGATTAAAAAAAAAACAGAAACATACTCCTTTGCTAGAACAATGTCAAGATAGGTCTCCTGTCAGCTGCCCACTAAGTTCGCTGGTTACTGTAAGTGATGTTAATTAATGTTAGTTAATGACCAGCACTTTTTAAAATTCCCTAGTTATTCTCTACATTGTAATCTCTAAATATTTTTAAGTGTGCATTTTGCAGAATTTCTCGGGAGAGATTTGTAGAGGTAAGGCTCAAGAGTGAGGCCTTCCTTGGCTGAACTGTTTCTGGAGGACATTCAGGCAGGCTGTACTGTGATGGGACATCTCAGGAGAGGTTTTGCCTATGTTGTTCCAAAGTTCTTCCTTGCTCATAATTATCTGCCTCAGCATAGCCCTGAAATTTGGCAAATGGCCACTACATAGCCACAGGCATCCGTCTAACCACTAGGAAGGTTACTTGTATATCTCTCTTTCTGACATGGGAGAACGTTAGGGATCAGAGGGAGGGGACCGAAAGAGCAAGCTAAACAGCTTAAACATTACATATATGGTGGAAAAGGAAAGTAGAAGGCTGCCAAGTCTTTGGATCCTGGAAGGCTTTCTCACACTTAAAGCTTCGCAATGTGGATTTAATCCAGGAGAGAGGGTAGGCTGAAAGTTCAGAAGGAAGACAGATTTTAATTTAATGAATGGCTGAACCAATGGAGGGATGAAAACATTACATACTGGTGAGGCATTTTAAAGAAAATACCTTCAATTAATTTAACCTGCAGACTAACTTTTTAGTGATGGATAATACGGTTTTGTAAAAGTGAGCCCACATGATTCTAATATTATACCAAATTAAAGTTTTATTCACATAATGTAAAAAGAGGTACTCTTTGAAAGATTAACTTCAGTATCTTCAATTATTGGCTTAATATAGCTTACACATAGCATTCTTAAAAAGTCAGTGCACATTAAAACAATTTCACTGCACAGTCATGCTTCATGTGACTTTTTTTTAATACCATTCTTGATGCCTCAAGATCCTTCCCTTGCACTAAATCTTCTGATACTTTAAACCTCGCCTTGTCTGCTACTGGACTCTTGGTGATTGTATTAGCATTTCAGTGGATGCCACCCTAGAACTGAATTATATAGGGAAATTGGTTTACGACTACAGTTTAAACATGACCATTACACTGCCATAAATTATGCCTTCGTAGTAGATGAGGTGTAATAAAGAGTAATAACAACAGTGAAGATATTTTGAAGATGTAAGGAACATACAGTGTGATGAAACGTTTTACAAAAAAAAAAAAAGAAGTTCAAATAAATTCCATTTCAGAGCACTGTGGGGACAATATCCATGTGAAGCATATTTTGAGATCAGTTGGGAAAAGGGTCTCCAATTCCTTTGGCTTTCCCACTGAGTCTAATGACAAGTATCTCAAAGTAGAAGAGTGATTACATAGGTACTCTGTGTCAGAAAAGCTTTTTACCTTCATATTTAACTTCTCAAAAGTCTTAAAACTGCTAGATGCATATGGTCAGAAGTAATGTTACACTTATCCCTCAGTCAGCGTATCCTTACCTGTACTATTTCAAATCCAGTTTCCTTTATCCTCTCATGTCTGTGTCTGTCAATCTGATCCTTATGCTTGCAATACCCTTCTTAATCCTTTTTGCATTAAAGTTATCAGTATCAAAGCAGTAGTGTCATGACAATAAAGAATTGCAAAGTTAGTATTGCAGTTCTAGGTAAACATATTTCACTGCGTCTCCTGCAGGTAAGGTGGCCCTGGGCAGAAAGTTCATGGTCTGTAGCCCTAAGTCCATTTTGCCATTATGTTCTTAACAGTGCAGTATTTGCTTGATTGGTTCATTCAAGGAAGGTGGTTAACACTGTAGGCTTGCAATGTATCTATTTAATGTTTTAAACAGTGGGGTAAAAGCATAACAGGTAAGTTGCAAAACAAAAGCTGCTCATATATACTTCATACTGTTATGCTTGTGTACATTGCATCCCTTATTTAAGCACAACTGATGCCACAATACTGCAGCAGTAACATTTCTTACTTGCTTGGTTCAGCCTTCCAAAAACCTGCTCTGTCACAGCAGAGGAATCTGATTCTGAGATGAATCTTTAGTTTTTCTTTTAATTTTAATACCATCTTGGAGAACAACTTCTTAGTTTGTTTTCTAATTAGACACTCCCAAAGATCAAGAATTAGAGAGCTTGCTTCATCTTTAAACAGCTGGGTTCCCAGCTGGGTTTGTGTAATGACTTCACTAATTTCCTTTCTTTTAATGTGTTTGTTTTCTATTGGTGAGATGCATTGTTTGGAGTTAGAGTTCCTTTGCAAACAGTACTGCTTCCGCTGTTTTAGTTATCCTGCAGTTGATTCTATAGCTCTGATTTACGAGCTAACCTATTCTATCCAAGTCTGCTTTATGATGATCTGTAATGGTTTTTAGGCTTCCCAGTTTTTCAGCTGCTGTTTAGTTTTCAGGGATTTAAAAAACATTCTTCCAAGATATCATTAGAAGTTAGCAGAATGCTTTCATATATAATAAAAATATCTTACGGCTAATTTGCTGGGAACTTTAACACCCTCATTTGTAGCTTTCTGTGTGTGGCTTAACAATCTTACGTGTTTGTTGTTCATAAGTCCTAACTCCCAATTAAGGGGATTTTGTTGGAGTTTAGGTTTGAGAAAACAAGATGGTTTAAACTTTTGGGGAAAGTAGCACTATAAAACTGTAAGATTTTCAGACTGTCATTAGAATTTTCCTTTTTATGAAATTGTATTTTCTGTTGTGAGAGACACACTGCAGTCACTCCATGACAGAACTGGACACATTTTATGCTTTGGTATTTATTACCCATAAGTGATGCCTTAAGTTTGCAATGATAACCAGTTTTGAATATGCATGTAAGGTTTTTTACTTTGCAGAAGTCTTTCAAGGCAGAAAAATCTCCTTGTGAAAAGAAGTTTTCATTTTCCTTTTTGCAGTACAGGGGTCTACAGCTTGAATATTATCCTGCAAAATTCATAGCTCTCTGTTTTCATTTCTTTATCCCAGTTAATTTAACTTACTATTCTTATTTCACAGAAAGGGAGACTGAAAGAGAGCAAACCCAATGCTTTGCTAAATAACTAACAAAAATCTACTTCTCTTTGTAGTTTTCTTCTTTAGTACTCTCTAATTTGCCCCTTCTTTTCCCTCTCGCACCATGTGACAGGATTCACGTAATTGCATTTACTTTCCCTTTAAGGAATCTGTATTTTTTGGTCTCCAGGACAGCTCTATCTTTTTCCCTGAAGTCAGAGAAGACAGTCAGGGGAAAAGAAGGAATTTCAGGGACCTGCTGACATTTTTAAAGCCATAGCCAAAAAAAGCAGGTCTGAAGTGACTTTCAGAAAGGAGTACCACACAACAAAAATACAGAGGCAGGTTTACAGCCCTTTTGCTGAGGGCTGCCCCGCCTTTCTGTGCAGACCACGCTGACACACCTACTCGCCTCTTAACTTTATAGCCAGAGCCAGCCAGTAGAAGAAAGTTTACTTGAACACTGTCAAGGTGGAAACTGTTTATGCTGGGCTTTGGAGCCAAGTTCAGGCACTTCTTTTTCATCCCTATCAGCTTGTTACTGCCAGTTGCAAACTTAAACTGCCCTTCAGCTGCCCTAGTTCCTTTTCTTGCTTGTTCCCCGGTATGCCAACACTCCACTCTCAATTTAGATCTGATGAAGGTAGATTTTACCTGAAGAAGTTATTTTTGACTGGACACAAGGCAAAGCTGGGGAAAGTCCCAAGACAAATAAAAATCCCTGTCATCCTTTTGTGGAACGAGCACAAAGGCCAGATTTTGAATTGCCTTAATTTAAATTCTGTGGACCATGAGCCTGCTGAATCTCATGTGTCACTCTGGAAACTTGACTGATTTCTCATAGCTACTATTTATATAATAACTGTATTGTAAAGTTTTTAGACATCCCTCATGGCAATACACTCTGCCACTGTATAAAATAAGTTTATCTGGAGATTATCAAAAACTCAGGAGTGAAATCATAGAGCTCCTTAATGTACTGTGAGGCCAACTCTATTAAGTATAGAAACATTTTTTCTTCCACACCACATGAATTGTGTTTCTAAATACTTGGAGTGCTATACAATCATAGTTGCTACTGTAAAAGATAGAATTCTCCTATGAGATACTAATGTTCTATTTATAATTTATTGTTGTCTAAAATACACAGCAGTAATTATGTTTATTCACAGAAACCAAGTTCTCATTTCAGGGTGGGGCTCTTTTGTTTTGTCTCTTTGCAAGAAAAAAATGCAGCCTGTGAAGTAATAATGAGATGTAAGGCCAGAAGGCACAAACATTTCTTCATACATTCACATTCGGTTTTCAGGTACTTGTTTTATGGACTAGGCACACTGTGAACTGCCATGACTCTGGCTGACTCTGCTTAGAGACAGCATGGATCTGGCTGGATTTATTAGCTCGGGCACAAACTCAAATATGGTTATACTGCCACAAAAGCCAGCTTAGATCCAGAAAGAGTAAAGTAGTTTTCATTTGGCAGAGAGATGAAACAAAATCTGCTAATTTAAACTGGTCCTGCGCTGGCCAGAATGGATGTTTCAGCACTGTGTTCCCAAAATTAGAGGTAGAAAGGAAAGCAATACAGTGCTTAAAGTTCACTAGCATTGATAAGAGGCTATTTGGTATGTCTACCCTGCTAAATTAAAAGAAGGCTGGAGAGAGTGCTGAAGCACTGGTCCCAGTTCATCCACACTGTTTAATTGCTAGTTTATTCCCTGTATTTGTTTCAGAGGGTTTCAGCTTGGCTTTTTCCAGAAAGTGTGGTCTACAGGGGTCAGCCTTCAGCAACGTGAGCACAGCTGGTGACTTCAACCTGGTCCTTGGGTCATTCCCAGGCTGAAATTTATTTAGTGGTAGACACTGTTTTATTACATCCCTTAACTCAAGCTCAGCACAGATGTGACAACCTGAGCTGGCTCCTGTAAAAGGGATTAAAGCCTCATCTTCCAGAACAATGTCCCTTTATCACTCCTGTTAAAGTGTCTTAGTGTCTAAAATAGTGCACTGAGATAGTATGAGAGAGTCAGTAAGACCAGATAGCCTAGCTGTTGGCACCCAGTCCTCGGGGAAAGAGGATGTGGATCTGAGATGGTATTTTGAAAAAGACAAAATAATATATTGCATATAATATCTTGGTTTTGTAAATTAAGTGGACTCTGAAAAAGGAAGGAATGCCTTAGGAGACTTAACAAGACAATACCTAATTTCAAAGTGTTCTTTGGCTTTAAAAACAATCTGTGATAATGGCATCAGACCTGCCAACTTTCATGCTCACATACAGTTGCTGTTTAGGGAAGACATTTGTATGATTTTTTTCTCTCCCCCATTCCATTTGTATTTTTGCTGTCCAACAATCAAATGTATTTGTAGAATCACTAGACATTACAGTGTATTGTTTCAGATGCATGTCTCCATAGCTACTGTTTACAGTATCTTCCTCTGCTTAGACTCTTGTGTCAATAAGCTTCTGCATTTGAAAGCAGCATGTCTTTATTTTTCAGCAAAAGAGATTCCTCTCCTCACCAGCTTGCTGATTAGGTAAATATTTAGGTAGATATTCCTCTCATATATCTTTGGCCATCTAAAAATTAGGCAGCTATCATGGCCTATCTCTTCAAATGTCTAAATGCAGTCACGTAGTCTAAGCTGGTTACCTAGGCTCCCTCTATAAACAATGGAGAGAGATTGTTGCAAAAAATGATTCATTCAAATTATTTTAGATGGTTACCTTAAGAAGCCTGAAATAAGATCCAAGAAGAAATGAACGCCTACACCTCCTCTCACAAGTGGCATCTAATTTTTTCAGATCAAGAAACCAAAGCTGTGAAAAGTTTAATTACATAGGCCCTGTTTGAATACAATCCCCATAGACAGGTTAAGCCCAAAAGACCTCAGAGCTGGAGCAGTATTCAGAATTTCCCGATCGTCCAGATGATATTCTGGGCTGAAGATGACTCTTTCTCTTTCATTCTTATTACCTAGCTGAAAACAAAATCAAAATTAGAAGACGACAAAGGAGATCAGTCGTTCTTCTGATATTTTTTTTCTGTCTTGCAGGCTAAGAGCTCCCTCAAATACCATTCTCAGCTGATATTAATTTATGTAATATATCTAGAATACTATAATACTTCTGGGAAGTAAAACTGACTTCAGAACTGCATCTATGTCCTTCATATTCTTGGCATTTGCCCCATGACATGTCCTGTATCTGGCATATTGTATAGGTTGCATAAATTACAGTTGTCATCATGGCTCTGTGACTTCTTGAGAACAAACTGATCTAATATTTTTTATTGCTATTTCTTGATGCCCTATTCAAGTTGTCGCAGCTCCTCTTAGACTCTCCATTAGCTTAAACCAGACTGTCTCAGAGACTTGTGAACCTACTAAACTAAAAAAAAGTTTAAAGACAGAAAAAGATTGCCTATCATGTTAGGTCTTCTCCGGTTCCTCTAGGCCCAATGTCATAATCCCTTAAATATTTTGAAATTCTGAATGTAAAGTACTCATTTTTTTCCACAAAGCATGTGACTGTTCTGAGACAACCACACCTCAGAGGCCATCTTATGAGACCACTGCAAAAGCTATTGCTATGAAAAAGCAGCAGAAATAAAGTAGGACAGCAGGGAATAGCATCTAAACTCAGCTCTGTGAATCATACAGAATAATCTTACACTTTAATATATTCAGTACCTAATAACAGCCCTTCCTCAAGGGCCTATTTGCACTGTAATGAAAACATTTTATAATGTGGTTCCACCATCAAAACCTACTTGTGAGTCTGCAACACCCAACACCACCATCTACCTGATCTCCATCTCTGATGCATAGCTGAAGTCCTCAGTGACTATACAATACATTTTGTACAGGGAAAAGTTGAGAAACGTTTGAGATAAAGCATTTGTGATTACTCTGTTACAACGTAAAACAGATTGTCAGTAGGTATCATCCTAAAACACAGAAAGACCGTGTGTTGGGCACAATGTAAAACTCTTATTTGGAATACAGATTTTCAAGCACCACTGTTCTCATGAAATGGAAAGAAAAGAGAGAAAAAACCACTTCAGAACCTAAAATGGCCCAAGCCTGAAATGAAGAATACCTATTAAGGACACTAGTTACTAGATGATAACTAGCAGAAATAGACATGTAGCTACAGCTTTGGGGAGGCCAAGCACTTCTTCTGAATGAGCGCTTTAGTGAGCTGTCTAGAGTCAGACTTTATTACATCCTCTACCTCTGGCCCAGTAAATCTTAAATTCATTACTGAATGGTGATGTACCTTCAGCAGGAGGGTTGTAGGTCACAATGCCCATGCATTGTCCCAGTGTAGGAAATTCAGCTTTAACTCTTCAGTCCTCTCTTCCTTAGCATGAGAAAGTAACTGGATTAGGTCTGCCTTTTGCTGGTCAGGTGCTGTCAACCCTTTTCTCTCTCTTTTGTTCTTTTCAAATGAAAACAGTGCTAAACCCAAGTGCATGCAGTACGTATTCTACCTATAATTTTTAATGGTATATATATTTTAGCTTTATGAAAATGTTAAAAAGAATATGTATCCCTAGTTCTCTTAACAATATTATACTATCAGGAAATTTGTCCTTTTTAGGGATTTTTGCCTGAAGCTAGAGTTGCATTAGTGCAGCCCAGTCAAGAAAATGTGGCTTCCCAACTCCAAATCCTATGCAATTTTTGCCTCGCCAGGACAACTGGTCCATTAAACAATTAGCCCAAAGCTGCACAATGGTTTTTAAGTGAGACAGGACCAGGACCCTTTCACCAAGTTCCCAGACCTAATCTCTCTCCACAGGATTTTGTTGTTAACAATGCAAAAATGCAAGTTCATTTTAAATTGAGTCTGTCTTAAAGCAAAGAACAAAATTTTTTCTGGTTTCTTAACTAAAAGTTGACTGGAAACATTGAAGAATACAACCACGTAGTATCTTTGAGCACATGCCTTATGTTAGAGCATATAGGCTGCAAAATTTTTCACTGTTCTATGTTAAATCATGCATTCAGTTGTTTCCATTTATACTGCATCAAAGCAGTTGAAATCCAATTGAAAAGTTTCTTTAGACAGCCATTGTGCAGGAACATGATGTCAATATTAATAAAGGCTGAATTTCCCCTTGGCTCACTTCTTACAGATAAGCTTTTCAATAATACACTGCTTGCACCAAAGGTCTGATGGGACTGGGAATAGTAAAAAACACTAATAAAAGAATGTTGAATGTTTTTATATTAAATTTCCCCACAGGCAAACTGAAAAGCCTACTTAGAGTACGCCAATCAACATGGCACTTATTAAATGTAACAAGAGTCCTGTTACAACAGATCTTTAAAGCCCCTAAATATGAATTAGAAAATAAAGACAAAAGACAATTACAGATGTATTTCTAGATTGAAGCCCTGGACACCTCACCTGATACTTACTAACATGACACTGTGTTTGATCTTCAAAAAGACTCCTTTTTTATCAGCCTACAGCTATATTTTTATTACTGCTATTTACTGTAGTTAAGAATTTTATCCTTTCCATTTCCAGTCTTTTAAAGTGCATTTTTATGTTTGAGAAAAATACTGTAATTAGTTAGAAATAAGTGAAGTCAGTAAATAGGGTACAATACCCACATAACTTTGGGTTGAGTAATATAAGGAAAATGGAAGCATCTTAGTAAAAGTAGTGACCACAGTTAGGCCAATTAGAACAAACGCTTATGTATTCTAATCAGAACATGGACGACTTCGTGCCTGAAAAACATTTCATTGTGAGGATTACATCTGTTTCACAAAGGCTCATCTCTTACACCTGAATTTGAGCAATATTTTTACCCTGTCAAGGTAGTGACAAATATATTAAATCTGTCTGTCTTTAAGATTGTGAACCCCAATCTGAGATTTTGCCTTGGGCACAGCAATAAAAAATAAACTCAATTGTTAAGCATAGGGTTTATTTTCCGTAGATGGAAAAAGAAAGGAAAAAAGTTGCAGGAACTTTTGCAGGATTGTAGTTTGTCTGTAAACAACTGGCTCAAATTAACAGTAGTGAAACATTTAAAACTTCTGTGAAACTGGGATAATTCCTGTAACAATTTATGTTAATTCGTATGTATTAATTTGGAAAAGAGGTGCATTTTATTAAATAAAAAAAGAACATAATAAAGATTTTGTGTAATCTATGCTAGCCTTAAGTATGTTGTTTGAAGCTGTAAGCAAAGCACAAGGCAATGGTTATCAAAGTCTGCTCTGTGGACTCAGTAGTTTTCTAAGTTTGTCACATGAAAACTTAAATGTCATTTAAAAATGCTGACAACACACTAAATATGTTCCCATCACATCTGCTGAGTCTTCACTGAACTCCACTGAGATCTTTCAGGTGATTTCCTATTTATGTTGGATCATATGTTAAGTAAACAATTGCTGTACTTGTCACAAAGAAGTTACGTGTTTATTACCAGGACAAGAGGCAGTGGCTGTCTTAAAATGTTATCCAGGCTATGGAATACTTTAAAACCTTAGCTTAGGACAGTTTTCTGTTTTCCATGGCCCACAGCTCTAAAATATATAAAATAACATCTTGCATGGAGCTCTGCCTGGGTATAGATGAGGAGCTGACCGAGAACTTATGGGTCAGGATTAAAGGGAGGGCAAGGATAGGTGATGTTATAGCGGGGGTCTGCTGCAGGCCATCTGACCAGGAAGACCGAGCAGATGAGGCCCTCTATAGACAGAGAGAACCAATCTGACATTCACAAACCCTTGTACTCATGTGGGACTTCAACCACCCCAATATCTGTTGGAGGGAAAACACAGCAGGGCATAAGCAATACAGGAGGTTCCTGGAATGCACTGATGACAACTTCCTTCTCCAAGTGATAGAATATCTAATGAGGAGAGGACCTTGTTCTCACCAACAAGGAGGAGCTGGTGGGGAATGTGAAGTTCAAGGGCAGCCTTGGCTGCAGTGACCATGAAATGGTGGAGTTCAAGATCCGCAGGGCAGTGAGGAGGGTGCACAGCAAGCTCACTACCCTGGATTTCAGGAGAGCGGACTTTGGCCTCTTCAGGGGTCTGCATGGTAGAGTACCATGGGATAAAGCCCTGGAGGGAAGAGAGGCCCAAGAAAGCTGGTTGATATTCAAGGATCATCTCCTCCAAGCTCAGGAGCAATGCATCCCAACAAAGAGGAAGTCAGGCAAAAACACCAGGAGGCCTGCATGGATGGACAAGGAGCTCCTGGACAAACTCAAACACAAAAAGGAAGCCTACGAAGGGTGGAAGCAAGGCCCGGGAGGAATACAGAGAAATTATCCGAGCAGCCAGGGATCAGGTTAGGAAAGCTAAAGCTCTGATAGAATTAAATCTCACCAGGGAAGTCAAGGGCAACAAGAAAAGCTTCTATAGGTACATTGGTGAGAGAAAGACTAGGGAAAATGTGGGCCCTCTCTGGAAGGAAACGGAAGACCTGGTTGCCTGGGATATGGAGAAGGCTGAGGTATTCAACTATTTTTTTGCCTCAGTCTTCACCAGCAAGTGTTCCAGCCACACCGCCCAAGTCACAGAAGGCAAAGACAGGGACTGGGGGAATGAAGAACTGCCCACTGTAAGACAAAATCAGCTTCAAGACCATCTAAGGAACCTGAAAGTTCACAGGTCCATGGGACCTGATGAGAGGCATCTGTGGGTCCTGAGAGAACTTGCAGATGAACTTTTGAGAAGTCATGCCAGTCCAGGGAACTTTCCACTGACAGGGGAAGGGGAAACACAAGCCCCATTTTTAAAATGGAAAAAAAGGAAGACTTGGGGAACTACAGGCCAGTCAATCTCACCTCTGTGACCAGCAAGATCCTCCTGGAAACTATGCTAAAGTACATGTAAAATAAGGAGGTGATTGGTGACAGCCAACATGGCTTCACTAAGGGCAAATCATGCCTGATAAATCTGGTGGCCTTCTATGATGAGGTTACAGCACTGGTGGATAAGGGAAGAACAACAGACATCATCTACCTGGACTTGTGCAAAGCATCTGACACTGTCCTGCACAACATCCTTGTCTCTAAATTGAACTAATTGGGAACTAACTGGGCACCAGTCCGTGAGCAGTGAGCAATTGCATTGTGCATCACTTGTTCTGTATATTCCAATCCTCTTATTACTATTATTGTCATTTTATTATTGTTATTATTATCATTATTATTTTCTTCCTTTCTGTCCTATTAAACTGTTCTTATCTCAGCCTAGTTTTACTTTTTTTCCTGATTCTCTCCCCCATCCCACTGGGTGGGCGGGAAGTGAGCAAGTGGCTGCACAGTGCTTAGTTGCTGGCTGGGGTTAAACCATGACACCATATTACAGGAAAAATGCATTTCCCACACACAAACTGGAGAATGAATGCTATTGATATCAGCAGATATCAGCTATTCATCAATGTTATAGCTAGCAAATGTATTCACCAAGTGGCAACAGAATCAGCAAGAGGTCATTCTATTTTGCATGCAAATTTGAAACTAATTAGTATCTGATAGAATAGCTGCTCTAGAACTTGTATGGAGTAATCATAAATGCATTCTGTCTATTAAGTTGAGGGCTAAACAAAAACAGACTGGTAAAACCAGTTATACATTTCAATAGGAGAAATTTCCTAAATAAAGTTCAGAAAAATCTTGGTAAAACCACCAGGTCTGAAGAATTAAGGGATGAAAACAGAGAGAAGATGGTATTACTTTGGGACGGGTGATGAATTTGGAGAAAGATGAGTTTGACCTGCTGACATGAATATCTATTTTAAGAGGGATATCAAGAAAATGCAGAGAGCAAGAAGCAGAAGAAAGTACAGAAAAATTATAAAACTTCCTAAGAGGTCAGGAATTAAAAATCAGGAAATAAAAAAGTCAGACTGAGTAAGACACTGCAAAAGTTACTAAAGCAAACAACAAAATAAGTCTTCAAAACCAGAAAAGAGCATACAGAAAAAAAGATGTTTCTTATACAGTTACTGCCTATGTGTCATTAATTAAATGAATACCTTGGGTTTTAATAAGCATGTTGCAGCTAACCATAGTGACAAGAGCCAGATGAATAATAAGAATGACGTTACAAACTCAGAATTATTATAACCAAGATGGGAACAGAACACCTAAGTTGTAATGCATTCAAACTGCATGTCTGTTTTCTCTCTGCCCCAGAATGGTGGAAAAGCCAACATGCAGAATTACAGGTCCAGCAGCAGCTTTCTATCAATTCAACAGTGAATAATAGTACAGCTGGAGTAAAACAAATACAATGCATCAAGGGAGGAAGAGGGGGAGAAAACTATCAAGACAACTTTATTTCTGTTCATAGTTACTTTCCTTCACTGCTATGGAATAACTTCAGTTCAGGGCAGATATAAAGTAAACTGACCTAAAGGATTTTTAATTTAAGTCTTTTCAATTGTAATTGAGATGATCTAGGAATAAGTACATCTCATCCGAGTGAGTGTAATTTCTCAGGTTTTCTGAATCACCTATGACTGCATAAATCCTTGGATTGATAGATTTTAAGGTCATAAGAAACCACTACAGTAATCTAGTCTGACCAATATCCATACAAACTCATCAGTAATTTCTTCACTGAACTAGTGGCTTCTCTTTGACCGATGACACAGATTTTTAAACATGTTCCCTTGATTGGCAAACTCTTGCTGATAGAATCTATATGTCATGAAATATGTCATCATGTACCAAAGATATGCCTTATATTACAGGTATGTAATCTTCTGACTGATACTAGCTTCCTACCCATCAAATTGTTCCATTTGTTTATGGAGATCCATTTACATCAAAAAGTTGCAAATGATACAGCAACACCTCTGTTATACCTTTGTAAATGTTTCCTTTAAGGACTAGCTGAAAGCAATACTTGGAACTATCTACAGAGTTAGCAATACACTCAACATGGAAATAATTTGACTACAGAACTGAAATCAGTTTTTACCCATGTGTAAATGCAGCATGAGACAGTTATTGTTTTGTCCTTCCCCAAGTGTTGTCAGACCCTTTTCTCTTCCAAATCTGGATACTGTGAAGGCAAAAGCTGTGAAACTTTTCAGAAAGGCAAGCTAACGTTTAAATTGAATAAACACTTCAAAGATGTTTTCTTTTTTGCTTTGTCCTAGGAGGGAGAAAAAAAAAAGGAGGTTAAAAGTTATGATCAGTTTCCTGTGGGGAAGCTGATGAAATGTTTCATTATCTGTGCAGGGAGGCGGACAACTTCAAGGAAATGTCACTAACTTAGCATGACATTCTTAAACTAAGTATCATCTCACCCAACAAAACCACAGGAATGCATTATAAGAAAGATCTGTGAAGTAAAATTAAAAAAATCCGATGTAAATTTCTAAGGAGGGCATTTTCTTCTCCCTCCCTGACATCTAATTAGAGCCCTGCATGGAACACATGGGACAGCCTGGTAAATGAGAGCACCTTATTACTTTATGGCATCTGATAGAGGTAGAAAGATTGAATATCTTAATTTGAAAAAAAAAGTATCTATAAACATTAGACATTTTCAACATGTAGAAGAGGACTTAGCCTTTTCTGCCACTATTTATGCTCTCGCTTCACGTTTTGGTAGTAGCATCTGAGCAGAGACAAGGCTGTTAAACAATCAATTGAACATTTGTTTCTCACTTCACATTGATCTCCCAGGAGGAGAGATGTTGTCCGACAAACACCAGTCTTATATGTAAATAAGACATAGGATATCTATTGCCTTTCCCTCTCCTGTTTGCCCCAGTGGGAGCCTGGAAGGAGGAAGAAAGGGGAAATTCTCAGTCAAGACTCCTCATCTATGCCTCAGTCAGGCATACGGACTTCCAATTAAAGAGCTAGAACAAGTCCCTTCCTTCTGTCAGATAATTTTGAAATTCTTCATGAACACTATTACGTTTTGAGCTAAATTCTAATTTAGTCTAGGGAGGTGTAATTCTTAACTTTATTCATCACATTTTACAGTGTCTGATATTTAAGAAAAGATAATTAAAACTGTCCACGAAGCAGTTGATCAAGACGAAATCTGATCATATTCACAGAGTTTAACTACTAACAAAAATTAAATAAAAAAAGCAATCTTGTCCCAAAAGACCTCTAAAAGGAGGCTCACAATGAGTCAGAGATAAAATGGCTTGTAGTTCCATGACATTAAGCAGGCCTGAGCAAACCGATCTCTCTGCAATAGCTTTATCAAGGCTGCTTGTTGATTGATAGCAGGAAACTGCATAGTTTTCTGCTTCCTTGTGTATACACAGGATGCCAAGCATATCTCATTAAGAACATCTGCACTCTTTTCTCAAGAGAGGTTTGAAGACAGCAAAGCTGCAGGGCCAAAAGCTGTGCCATGTAGATTCTGCTACCATAACAGGTAGCCTGCTACACTGCGCCCGGCAGAGATGCTCTGCAGATGACCAAAAAGGCAGCTAATTGCCAGGGAAGAGTGTATCCACTAACACCTTCTCGTTCCTCCACCAATTCCACACCAGGGAGTAAGAGGGGTGACATCACTTTTTTTCCCCAAAAAATGATGAGATAAATGAGCAAACTCTCAAGCCTTAAAAAAAGGAAGTTGGAAAGTAGTAATGCTTTTTCTGATTACACTAACACTTAAAATCCTGCTGATTTTGAAAATATGATGCAAAATGAAGTTCTGTGCAAAATTAGGAGGTACATCACTGTCATGGCCATTACTAATTCAGGCAATATCTTAAAAAGCATTCTGGGCATGTGCTCCAAAATAGACCAGTTTGACTATGTTATCCGAAAACCCTTTAATTAGCTTTATGATGAAGATTTAAGTGAAAATTTACTTTGCAAAAATAGTTTGGAACAAGAAGTTGGCACCACCAAACAACTATGCCACCTCTCCATAGGTTTTGGATGGTGAGTAGATCCAATCTGAAAAACAAAAAAAAAAAAAAAAAGAGGAAAGTTTCCATGCACACAAGGGCAGGGGAGGAGAAGATGGAATAATTAGCCAGTTGCTATAGTAACACAGATAGAACTAGGACATCCCACTCACACGAAAAGTTTGTCTTAGATTTTGGTTAAGTATTCCTAACATAGCCCTTTTTCTTGGCTTTGAAAATCCTAAATTCTCAGTTTTGCTGTGATTACAGTGAAAACTCATTTAGGTTTTCCACAGAATTCAGGTATCAGCAGAAAAGAAAAGAAAAAAAAAAAAAGAAAACTTCAAAATTGCTAGGGTAAACCTGTCTGGGGGCATCTGCACACCATAAAATAGAAGCATTGACAGAGAAGAATAGAAAATTCAAGACAGAGCTGTCTCACTGCTCTTTCCATTGAATCAGCGCTCCAGAGGTTTGACTGAAATAATAATAGTCTGTGTAAGACTGCTGTCTATCCTGAATACCTTTTTCTTCCAAATACCAATGAGTTTGTCAACTCATATTTTATCGCCTCCAAGAGCTAACTGTCCATTTCCCTGGGAAATTTGAAGAAGCTACTTGGAGAAGGACACATAGTGCAGGGCACTGCACAGAGGCACCAGGCTTGCCTTAAATTACTGCTTTAGTATTTGCAACTGGGCAAATCATACAATATGTCTACAGAGATGAAAAAACAGTTCTGAGCTCTGCTATGTTGCTTCTGGATCAGTGCTGCCTTAGATACAACCAGGTATGATCAGTGTGTGGAATTGCTCAGGAGCATCCATGCAGACCATCCTGTGTGTCTGTTCTTATCAGTGAAAGGGGGACAGTACTGGCACCTTCACAGAGACACTTTACGATAACTAGTGTTAATAGATGACCCTACCATTTGCTCACCGTTCTCCAATCATTCCAGCTATCCTTAGCACATTCCAGATTCTCCCTGTGGTGAAGAAGCAGCTGGCTTTGCTCCTGGAATGTGTATTATGCATGATAACTAAGCGTCCCACAGAAATTTCAGCTGGAAACCAGAGTCCTGAAATTTCAGGCAGAAGCTGGTATGCAACCAGGCTTATTCCGCAGTCTCTTCTGGACTGATTTCTAGATAAGGTATACACTGGTTTGAGCTGCTCAAGTCATAAAAATGATCACCAGGTAAACAGGGAATTCTTTTGAAATTTTGGCTTCTAAGAAAAGCTTAGTTTGTCATTTTATAAATTAGCAATAATAATGCTTATGTGAGACCTTTAGATGGAAGTTTCTCTAGGAATATAAGGTATTATTAATAGTAATTGAACTTTTATTGATAGCACGATACTTCATCTATTAAAAGTGGATTGGATTAATGCTGTTGAAGCAAATTCAGTACTATTATAACATATGTATCAGATATATCAGGCTCCTTTTCCTTCTATGGTCTTTTTTTTCTCATTGCACGGTTGCTATTTTTCTGGCTTTTGCTGCGACAAAACTGAGAATATTAAACACTCCAGAAAACAAACTACCACATACATTTCTTCTACCATGGCAGTATTCCCTAGCCATTGCTGAGAACCATGATTCATCTTTGGAAAGTAAATATCTAATAAAATTATTATTTTTTTTCTAATACTGCAGAGTGACACACATAATCATTCATCTAAATATGGACCAGATGGGACACATCTTAGAGCAACAATGAATGAAAAAGAAACAAGTGATAGATTTGTTGATTATTTTTTTGTTTTTAACTTTTTATGGACTGTACGGTGGCATTCTGAGCATTGAGAATGAGCAATGTCAATATATTCCTGTGTTCACTGGGGACTTGCGTTACTGTTATAAAATTTAACTGTAATACTTAAGTTACTTAAATAAGACCAAAATATATTAACGTAAATATTAGTAATCGATTCATAAATAATCTGAAGATTGTCTCCTGTAAAAACTGAAGGAAACATATGTGATCATAAAAATTATATTATAGTCTCCTGCACAGGAGTGCTATATTTGTTATTAATATCAGAAAGCAGGCAAAGTTGCAACATTTAAAAAAGCTGGTCTTCAAATGCTTGTGATTGTCAGGACATATTTTTTCTTACTGGACTTGAAATTTCTCTGGTGAAGCTAGTTCCCAGAAGACTTTTTTTGGGTGTGAATTATCAGTCATTGAAAGTAAAGAAACAAATTCTGATTTTTATAATTATTTCATCTATATGCATATGAAATTGAGAAAAAAAATTAACATTAGCCATTTAAATTTAAGAGCTCTGTTCTCAGTGAGACACAACTGACATGAGAATAGGTGAAGAGAAGAACACTGGAGTCATTTCTGCTCCAACTATACTGACAAGTAGGCTAGGTACTCCCAGAGCAGAAAAGCACTGAAGGCAGTGGTGTAGAAATGCTTCTCTACTGAAGTGTTCCCACACCTAAGGTAATTCACAGAGGTCAATTATATTAGCATTCAACTCCTTTCAACAAATAGACTAGCATTAATGGAGTGATGTAAAACTTAGGATGTATCCTTCATGTAAAAGTATAAATTTTCCACAATCAACTGCCCTGAGCTCTGGGTGGAGCCTCTAGGTTAAGCAGCAGATGAACATGGATTTCCATATCACAGTTTGGGATGCAAAAGCCTACATTCTGACTAAATCCCACTTTGGTCACCTATGTCTTTTTATGGCCCTGCATATATTAGACAATTAGAACAATTAACTAGATAACTTGCATTTTCTAACTACTATAAAATGATTCAGGTTTTGTGTGACTACTTTCAGAACCACCAGATATGCACTACTGCTTACTATGAGCTATTTGTCAGGTTTCCAGAGCCCAACCATTTCACAACTATTCTTNNNGGGGGGGAACAACCCCCCCAAAACCTGCAGATATAATTATTCAGTTTCATGTATAAAAGTACGTTTTTCACTCTCTATTGATTCCATCTTATTTTATATGAATAGCCATGCTTTCTAATTAAAACAAGTGACAACTCCAAAAAGTGTTTAGTACAGAAAGGACATAATTGCACATCTTCCTTTGCTAATAAATGACTAATCAGTCATTCATTCATTCACTTCATATTAATTGTTAAAAGATTAATCATGATGAACTAACATATTATTAATATCCACATTATATGTGTATCCATGGAAATTCCATTGCAATATGGCGATTAACTAATGTACCATTATTTTAAAGTTAATTATTGTAGCATTAGAAGTAACTATGAAGAAAGGATTCAGGGAATTTTTTCCTATTATTTTTCTTTAAAATAATTTTATATTTTATCGCATTAGAAAAGTGAATCCAGGGAGAGAAAAAGCGAGCATCTGGAGCTCTTTCATTTTATTTCCCTAGTTTCTTTCATTTTCAGCTTATATTAATGATTTTTTTAAATGGCAAATAACACAGTCCAATCATTCTACTGAGAAGTAACAGCTGTCTACTATGAAAATTAATAGTTCTCAACTTCTCCAAGGTTGCAATGAAGAACATAAGAAAATCCGAAATTCTATTATTATATTACAAAATTCTATTATATTAAAAAAAGAAAAAGATCAACAATTTCTGAGATCCATATATACAGTACATAAATAAATCTATCTAGTGAACAGTCATCTTTATTATTCCTTTTTGCCTTAGCCCTGGTTAAAATATGGGATCTTCAGTATTCATGATGTGTGGTTTTTCCTTTTTTTGTTTTGAATTTCAGAGATATATGCTTATTCAATATTCAGTTTGTGTCTATGTGTATACAAACATGCACACACATCCATACACACAGATTGTTCAAGTACAGGGAATAGCACTGTTTCATTTGAAACTTTGGCAGTAATTCCAGTTATGGGAAACTGTGGGGTTTAAATGACAGGATTTTTAAAATAAATTTTCTCTGCAACTACTAAAAAAAAAGTTTAAAAAAATTGTTTTGTCAGTAATAAGAAAAATCTAATCAATCATGTTTTAAATCACAAGACATTTAAATAGTAATTTTATTTATTTATTTTATTTTTTAAAATATTGGAATGTTGTTGTTTGGGCTTTGTATCTGCAGATAATGAGCACACTACTGTGTGAGTACCACCTTAGTCCCTGGCAATTTTTGGCTTTGTGCAGAGCTACCTAACACTTCTCAGTGTTTGTTTACCACTACTGGTATCCTTCCACAGCGCAGGTATCCTTGATTTTTTGGCTTTCAAACTTTAATTCTGAGCCACCTTTTTAAATAAATCCAGTTGATCTGTGGTCTGAGTCAGTCCTCCCCTTTAATTTGAATGGGTTTAGAAGAGTTTAAAGAGCAGGCTTTTGTAAAAAGATGCCTCTGAAAAAACCCAAGATAAGCAGTAGTTCAAACTGCTTGTTAATCAACTCTTTCTGTGCTATTCCAGAAGATTGCTAGATCACAGTCTGAGATCAATGGGATTTAAATTTTTTTTAGGTACTTTCCTAGATTATTTTCATTCGTCTTCACAGAAAAGTGAAAAAAGAATCTTAACTTTGAAATCAAAATAATTTGTCATAGCAGTACTTCGGTGAAATTTCCACAGGTTTTTTACATGTCTTTGAAATCAGGCATGGTTTAAGAGTGTAGGATCTCTTGAGCCCTTGATTTCTAGAAGCTCATGTTTGTTGGATTGTGACTCTCAGGAAGAAGAAAAGAAATGTCCTTGAAACACCCAATATTGATACTAAAAGTATTCACAAAAATATTAATAATGTAAATGAATTATGAAAGATGATGCTGGAAACATTCCCATACTGAAATATCAAACAAGGTATAGAAAAATTGTTAAAGAAAGTATCTATATCAAACATTACATTAACCAACTTTTAGAGAGAAAAAAATTTACTCCCCATCTGACAGTTGTGATGATACTGATCAGTAACCAAGACTGCAGACTGTTGGCTGATGCTGATGTTAAATGCGTATGACAGAAATAGCAGCAGTGATGGATGGCTTTGGATGTGCTGAACTGACAAAATGCTACAATGCTTAGGATGCTTGGTTGTCAGTAAAAACAGGCAACATAGGGACATGATATTTGAAGTCTTTACATGACATAATATGAAATGATGGTCAGCACTGAACCTTGACTACTTGACATTAACAGTGTTAATTTATATGTAAGAATCTGCCTACCACAGCTGTGATACAGGTCATTTGTTGAAATATCAACATGGAGTACAAACTAACATATGGAAGTTGAAGCTGATGCAGCTACAAAGATATGAAACAAACTTTTGCACTGATGACTATGTATGGGGGCTTATGTTGTGTCATCCTTCTCTAGATCTCCTTTTAAAACTAGGTGTTTGTGAGGAAACCATCTCACACGTATTTTGGGGGCACTCAAATCCATGTCGTGATTCCTTTGTACTACGTTAACATAACTTAGAGGAACTAAAAAGAAAAAAAATATCAAACAGATAAACCAGCAGCTCATAGATTATCATGATATGTGTAGCTGCTTTTCTATGCCAAGTCATCATTTCTATCCATCCATCCTTAGTGGTTTTATTGCATCAACATCCCATAGTTGCCCATCAAACTTTTTTTCCCATTCTGATCTTGTACTTTTCTGCTTTTTTCTTTCAGTTAAAGCAATTTCCTTCAAACAAAATCTATTAAGTCAGTTTAGGAATTAATGTGATTATTGCCTCCATTTGTGAGTCATAACTCTTTTCCTTATTTTGTCTGTCTGTTACTAAGCCTGAAAGCCCTTTGGAGAAGATCCATTTGCTGTTTTGTACAATGTCTAGCACATGTGGTTCCCATTTTTATCTAATCCTCTGGTAACATCGTAGTAAATAATATCAAAATGGATATGTTAAACTATGAGGGAAAATGGTTTCATCTGTTCTGTTGTGTTGGGTGGATTCAAGGCCAAACCTACATTATTTCCTTCTTTTTAGATATGATCTCAGTGCCAGCTCTGAGCTGACCCAGCTGTATTTCCTGAAGGAAAATTCAGATATGCACTGGCCTTTGGATGCTTGCACTTACCTGACTCAAAGGGAGGCACCCTGTGCAACTTCCAGCAGTTCCCTCGTGTGGGGCAGTGGCTGAGAGGGTGACCTGACATCCTTCCTATTATTCGTCATTCTAATATCCTAACTGTTCTGTAGAATGGGGTTCACCCACGTGTCTTTAGATGTATAAGAGTTAAATATCAAGAACTGCATCCTCTGTAGTAAACAGAGAGACAGATACGTCCAGAAGATGTTTTATTCCTTTTCATTTAGGCATCTACTTTAGGATGCAACAAATTTCTTCTGGAGACACCTGGCTCACTCTTTAAAACCCGAAACCTATTTGACTGAAAATCACTGTAAGTAATTTTACTCTACGTTTATTTTATACGCAGCAGCCAAATTTTTCTTTCTCATTCCTACATAGGTATAACAAATGTGCATTAAATTAGACTCAGATTTTTATTTTTTCATCATTTCTCTGAATATTTTATTATACTTAAATTTCAGTGGTTAATCTGATACACAATCATATTTGTGAGAGGGAGAAATATTTGTACTTTCCAGTAAATGTTGATTTTGCTGAAATCTTTTTTATTGCCTGGAGAAATAATCATGGGTTTGGTAAGTATCTGTAAAATTTGATCTTATTCTTACCTAGCAGTGTTTTGAAAATTGGGTGGAGGCAGACTATATTTTTAAAATAAACTTATCTGACTTCTATTACTGATCCACTTTCTCATTCCCAGATTTCATGGTGGGAATTGTCATCCTTCTCAGTCACCCCAATACTGATTAAAATTAGCAAGAGGTGGTTCTGACCTATTGATTGCAAAAAGAAAATAAATGAAGAGATATGCTGTTCACTAGGTGTTAGGACTGGTAGTATTGATACTACAAGTGAGGAAATTAATTTTTAAGTTTAAAACCCAGCTTTTCAAAGAAAAATAAAGGCAAAAGTTCAGATACCAAAACAATAGGAACTACAGATCATTCCATCAAATATTAGATAGAAAAAGGAGGTGACAGAAGAGAAAGGAAGAATAGTAATAGGAAAACTAATAGAAAAACAGATCCAATGTGCCTGCATTGATTTTTGTGATTACTGTTTATTAAAATGCGGTGGATACAGATTATCTTCCTTTCAAATGCTCTGTATTTATTATTGCTTCATTTGCCTTGAATTGATAACTGCAGGCACTTAAATAAATGGATCTAACATTGTCTAGTTTCATTCTACCATCCCTGTCTGTGATAAGTACCCCTGTAGAAATGTTATTTTGAAACTTCTTTAAGCAATGTTTTTCTGTTAATCACAAGATCTTTCTCCATATGTCTTCTGTAGTGCTCGTACTGCCAACATTTTCTCTTTTATTCTGATGGTAGGAGAACATTTTCTACTAAAAATAATCAAGGTACTTTTGGAAACAAGTTTTACTGTATTTTATTGTATAATTTATATTTTTGAGTTGGGGACTCTGAGACATGGCAGAATTACTGACTGCCACAAACTTCCTAGGTGATCCTTTGCACAAGTCCATCTAGGTTATGGCCATCTAAATAAATTAAAGGTGGCCAGGCATGTTCCTGGGAACTGAGGCCCTCTGGCATGGAACATCCATATCTATGCTAATAAGATGTTTTTTTCTCCCAGGCAGGGTAGATGTTTGCAAACTGTCCATTGGTAATGGTCCCTGTACTTACCTAACCCCAAACTGAAATCACAAATTGTTTGTAGGGTACTAGTTGGATTAGCCAAAATCTTGTCAGAAACTGCCATAACAGACATAAGGACATTTCCAGGCACTGCTTAATATACCGGTAGAGGTGTACCTTTAAACTGTACACCAGTTTTCTAAAACTATCATGATACAGATGGGTATACATTATGATTCTAAGAAATTTTAAAAAATGGAAGTTAGGTATGTAGATGCCTGTGAAAATCCCACTAACTCCCTTTTTGCATTACATAATTGCACCTTTAGATGCTTACGTGCATTTTAAAATGCCTACCTGTAAAATAGAATTTACAGTTCCTCCCTTGTTTGTCTTGCAGTTCTCAGAGAATGACTACACTGCAGTCTGTGGCTCTGGGGTAGAAAACCACATTTATGCAGGCTCTTGGTCAGGTTTTACAGCCATTGCTGAGCTCTGTACTATGACAATACACTAATTATACACCAGCTAGTCAATTAAAAGCTTGCTTAGGTATGTCTATGAGTGGCATTAATGATACAGATGTCACACCTGTAGAATCAGGATTGTTTCTCTAGGGTGTGGAAAGTAGGCGCTGCTTCTTTACTCACACAAACTACAAATTTACAGTCCAGCACCTGTGGTGTCAGAATTATTCTCTCCCATATGGAGAGCTGGCTTTTGTTTCAAGTGGTTATGGAATACTGAATACTGCTGTTGACAAACTACTTTCACTTGGCCAATTGCAGGTATAAATCCACTTAGAAAACCCTACAGTGACAGTATGGAAATTCCCCACTTTCTAATCACAATTTCAATTTTATTATCTTTCACAACAAGAGCTGAAAGAGATCTTTTGTTTTAGCAGTAATCCCCTAATTGCTGAGTTGTTGCAATCTGTATTTTTGCTATGTATGAAGTTTTGTTATTTCTAATAAATTGTGCTTATTTATAATTGACTTAAAAGGCTCCTTTACTCTCATTATAGTTCTAAATGTGTTTTTTCCTTACATGTTTCCACCCTAATGACTTCAAAACCTTAATGCAGGAATGTAGTTAGACTACTTCTCTGAAGGTTTGAAAAGCACTGAGGAATGCCTGATGGATGTATCAACTACTAAAATTTGATCTACGAATTAAGATATATACAGAGATCTCCCTAATGAACACAAAAGCCATTTGCATTAATTTCAGAGAGAACTGTCATGCTTACAAAATTTCATGGCAGCAGTGTTGCATTTTGTTGAAGTGGTAATTTCATAATTCTCAGAGATGGTACACTCATTACTCTATAGCAGCATAAAGTTACTGTGCAGTGCCTTTATTAGGCAGGAATAGTTATATGATGCTACCAACTAGTTTGCCCTCTTTTCTTTCAAATTAGAAGCAAAGAAAAACAAAAATACACAGAATCCACAATGAAAGCAGGAATGCAGTAATGGTGCAGACCTTCTGAGTGCTCTTTCTGCTTACTAGTACATGCCATCTCCTATTCTGTGCACATTGCTTAAAGCAATGCCAGTTGTACTGTTTTCCAGCTCATCAATAATTCCGCCTTACTCTGCTTCCTGCACAGAACAACTCACATGGGCTTGAGCCTTTTTCCTACATTTTTTCAGCAGTTCAGGATATTCTTTAGCAACAAGGTTCAAAACTCAAACGCTTAGTTCACAGGACAGTCTGGTTAGATCAATGCTGCTAAATAAAAGAAGACAAAGGACCCATACCTATCATCCCTGCAGGCAGAGTGAAGAATCTTGCAGCTATAGTACTTAGGATGAGCCAACATGTTGTGTCCACACCATGGAGCACTCTGTTCTGGAGTACCTCTGGGCCCGGTGTGGTGTTTCTATTGGTCTGGCACTAATCCCTGTGTTTTGTATGTCTTGACAACTTAAACTGTTTTAAACAGTTCAAGGGCTTTGCTGCAGCTCAGCAAAGAGGCTGGCATTCCCATAGCAGGCAACTGGAGAAACTGCGTTGCATGCTGTGGGATGTGGCGCCAGGGGATTTGAGGGTTGCTGAGGGTGCAAAGTTTCCCCAGATAAAACTCAAGAACACCTGTGGCTGGAGTGAGCCACATAGGAGATACACTTACCCTGGACTGTCTTTTGAGAGACATCCCCGAGACGAAATATTCACTGATCTGCTTGGGTATGATTTTGAGGACAGCTGCTTGGAGCACTCCAGAATAGGGCCAGAGAGCGAGCCAACAGCTAAACAATGAAGACACACAGTAGAGACTTCCATTATTCATTTTTTTGTCCTAGAGCTGTTTTATTTAGGAAGGTGGCCATACATCTTAGACTGCAAGTGTAGGGTCAGGCGTGGGATCAAGGCAGTATTTTTTGCCAAAAGTGCTTCAGTGAATGTGGAAGAATCCACATTTGAATTCTGAAATCTGGCTGAGGAGAAGGGTAAGGCTTATTCACCTGCCAGCACGCACCCAGGTCTGCTTCTCTTCTGTGAATAAGGTTGGTGACGCTTATCATGCAGAGTCCTCCACTCTTTTCTGTCAGCCCTTGCAGCAATGTTGACATCATTAATGTTGGACGGGTCCTTCCCAGAAGGTCTGGCATCATGTAAAACATTGGCTGTTGGGTGTGTAGGATGCTTGAGGTTAGTCTCAGAGCAATGGTGGTCTTGCAACATCTGAGTTACAAGATGCTTGGATGAGCAATGTAGACATGTAACGTTCATGTCTCAGGCTTTGTCATGCCTCTAATATGTAGAGAAGGACAATTCCCTCTCACATATGACTGGGAAAAGTAGAGAGGAGTATTGCATAAAGTTCATAAAGTCTGATATGTATTTGTCAGCTGTACTGACTGTATTAGGCCTTCATTCCCCTGTGTAACTCCCAGGAAACTGAGACTAGAGAAATATGCCACAGGAAAGTATTTCTTTGAATTAACAAAGTCTTATGGAAGTTCTGTTTTGCTTTGTTGTTTCAGGGGATTTTTTTTTTGTTCCCAGAGAAATCCAGCCAATCTATTCAGCACAAGTACTTCTGTAAAGAGGAAAAAAAGGATCAAGGAAACAAAGGAAACAGTCACTGACTCAAAAAGCTCATTGTATTTAATATAGCTTTTTCATTAGTTCTTTTTTTTGTGATTCTAGGAAATTTTGCCCTTTAAAATTACTTCTTTGTTTGCACTTCCTTTCAGAAAAGAAATGTTTTAGTTACAACTGGGTGTCCTTTTTAAACAACAAAAATCTTTTCTACAACTCCCAATTGCTTGGGTCTTCTCTTTCTAACACAGAGTGATTTGTCTTTTGTTAAGCACAAACCTACTTTTGTGAGAAGCACTTTAAAATAAACAAAGCCCACAACATACACTCTCACAAGCTTTTCATGGTGTATGTTGTAAGCAGATCCAATAGTATGCAAACACCTGAACTTCATTTTGAAGATCTCAAAGGTCATTTTAATGAATGCACAATTAAGGTATTTTTATGAGTTTGATTACATCTCTCTTGAGTATGTTTTTGAGGACTGAAGAAGGGGGTCATAAAATATTGCTTCAAAGATAATTCCCTGGCAATTCTGGGAATGTCATCATAGCATTTACAACAAATGAGTAATGGAGAACAAGAAAAATGACAGTGTAAGCAACTTGGAACATAAATTTAATTTAAAACACATAGTTTTGAGTTCTTCAACCATGTAGTTGAATGGCCAAAAAGAAAGAAGTAATCCTTATCTAATCCTTATCAGTATTTTTCCTGTGTTTGTGTTCCTGTCATGTAAGTTCCTTGGGGCAGGGAATGTTTGTGTATTGTCTAGCATTGTAATAATTTAGTCTGGATTTAGAGCACTTGGGTAATGTCTTAAAACAAAAATAATAAACATAGTCCTACTTTGATGCAGATACACAGAGACCACTGCTACTTTGCAAAGTTTTTCCAACTTGGGTTGGCTGCAATCTTCCCATAGTTGCAGTAATGTCACAAGATGGGAACAAGTGTGGGAATGGCAGTGAGAAAGCTTTGAAAATTTGTGTATATAATAATAAGTACCTGTAGTCTCCACTGAAGGACTCAAATATTTGATGCATGGCATAGCAAAATACTCTGCATTACCTAATCCAGAGGGAGCAAGGAGTTAACCAGACTTTCATTTCCCACTCTGCTTCCCTCAGGTAAATGACAGAAGAATGTGATCACAGGCAGAAAAGAAAACATGTTTTGGAATCAGTGTTCTGCTACCAACTATCATACAGTGTGCTTTACCCTAAAATAATAATGTATTTTCTATGTATTTTCTCACTAATAATGACTTCTGAACTACAACCTTGAATGAGTGAGAAGACCTCAAGCATTTCTTTGTTTTTCCTTTAACTCATTTCACTACTTACACACACAAGCATCAAAATCTGTCATTTTTCATTTTGAGAACAATGTTATGATTGGAAAATATAGTTAAGTAGCTCAGTTTTCTCAGCATCAGTTGCTCCTTCCCTCCTGTTGTAACAAGGATTGCTTTGACGATTATTAGGATGGTGTTTTGCTATTGCAAGGCAATGGCATGAGCACTTTCATGCTTTCATGGACTTTTTTTTTAGGGGGTTGGGCTTTTGACAGCATGATTACACTGACTAAATGTATCTGTTCAAAGTGGGTCAGATGAATCCTGCCCTAGGTGTGGAGAAATTTTCACTGTAAGTACAAGGGATCCTGGGGTGACTGTTCACACTGAAATAAAATCACATGAATCCCAACTTTCCTATCTTTTTGAAGACGGAAAGAAACTCCAATGAATTTTTCCACCTTACTACAACATAGTAATTTCTTACGAAAGCATTCTTCTCTATTAAAAACATAACCACAGATCCATAGTGTGTTGCAATTTATGCTTTTAAAGTAGTATTACACCAAGATGTTCTGCAAACATTGCACAGCCACACAGGAAGACAGAGCGTGGTCATTAGTTTAGTCACATCTCCCCTTATATTACTGATTGACAGGTTCTTCAAATAGACAGAAGTCTTAGAGAATGCATGAGTTATCATGTACTTCTGTTTCATTCCTAAAACATCCAGAGCTCTTTCTGATATGTTATGAAGAAATTCAAAGATATTACTGTAGCTTCCAGGAAATATTCTTGCCCCTAAAACACAGAACGAAAATCAAAGTGAAACAAGAAGCAGTTTCTTTGCTGTAAAATACAGTCTGAGTTGCAGTCTTGTTCCCCAAAAGAGACATTTTATCTTCTTGCCTGCCCAGCACATGCTGAGTACCTAGCATAGTGATTAGGGCCTCATGTCAGAGCTAAAAGGAGTTCTGGGATCTGCCTCAAAGAATGCTTATGAATTTACATTAAAACTCTATTTATCTGTAAATGTCTTCCCTCAACTGAAATTCCTAGGAAATTTCTCTGGAGAAAACCTCCTAGAGAGGAGTTTTCACTCCTATTCTTTGGAAATCAATGGAAAGTTTGAATCCCAAACTGGAGTTAGGAGGTGAAGCAATGTGTTTTAAGCCTTTGTCTGCATGCCAGAGGAACTTCAGAATAAAGAAGAGTCCTCATTAGGTGTGGTCTTGGGCAGAATTTATCTACTGCAACACTTAGGTTGAACAAACACCCAAAAAAGCATATAAGTTCCTATCTAACTTGCTGTAGAAATACTCAGTTGTAGCTAAGTCCTGGTAACTACATGTTCCAAGCTGTGATTTAGTTTAGGCCAGGCAAACAGGTTTGAATGGACTATAAATCTAAAATATTCTAGCTATTATAGAAGAAAAAGTCTGAAATTACAGCAGGATATTATAATTTAGTGGTCCTAATCTTACAGAAATCTTTCATACACTAGTTGCTCCCTACATGTTGTGTTAGCTCTCCTGTTGGATGCAGGGAGTTCATAGTTCTGTGAATTTCTAGATATTTCTACACACTTCAGAAATAACAAAAAGGACTGTTTTATTTCTCCTGGCATAGTACTTAGGAGTTGGGAGGGGGCGGGGTGTTTTTACTTTTTTGGTTTTTTGTTGGTTGAAGGGGCTTTAGCCTTTTGCCACCATTTGCAGAAATTTAGTATTATTAATTGCAACATTAAATTAAGATGTCTTCTAAAATGCATAATAATTTTATATATTTATGCATTTAAATATTATTTCCTACATTAGACCTATCCTAACACAAGTCTGGTTGGGTCTGGTTTGGTTTTACTTGTTCATTCTCCCTCTATTGAAAGAATTTTCCATATCTTATTCCTTAATTTTGTCCTTTTCAAAAACTGACCAATCACGAGTTGGCTTCTGGAAGTAATTTTTTTTTTTTTTTTTGCCAATGGATCTTTTATCAACTTTATCCAAGGCGTGACTTATTAGGATTTTTCATTCACTTAACTTTTTAAACATTGGGAACACTGGTAAATAAAATAGTAACATTTAATTTAGCATCTACTTTGGGCAGATTTTAACAGCCTTGTGTCTGGTGAACCAGTGGAGCTCTGTCTCACAGTAGGATAAAGTAGAAAAAGTTAACAAAACTCCATAAAGCGAAGTAAATAAATTGAACAGCAAAATTTAAAACCCAAATAGAAACCCTGCAACTTTGTGTCAATGTAAAAAGATGCCACTTGTCATTGTTGTATTTTCACATGGCAGACTTTAGGTTAAAAGAATTTTGCTCTATTCTAACCCTGGAAATGAATAAAGTTTTTCCATTAGATTTTGTAGAACTGAGCTTGTGTTTATTGTATATTATCATTTATAAAACAGGTGCTCTAAACTAGGCTTTTGATATCTTTGCATTGTAAAATTCTGTGGAAGAGGAAATACTTTATCTGCCTCTCACTGGTTTTATGTAAATATCTACACTGTTTACATATATACACAGTGTGATCACGAGATCCATTGTAACTGCAAGATTGGGCTGGATTATGAGGTTGTCTGGCAAGTCTCTACTGATCATGATGTACACTGGAGTCAATTATCCCATAGATAGAATATGCAAACCACAGTGAGGTCCAAGAAGAGAGATAAAGGAGAAACTGAAGTGGTCTTGGCAGCCAATCTTCTGGTATCATGGAAAGGAAAAAACAGAAGATACTGGAGGATGGGTAGCTAGTGAGGAATTGAAAAAGTTTTTTTAAAATCTCGGACTCCATCAAGGCCACAGAAAGGACAATGTATTTAGATGGTATGCAGCTCCTCAAAGGGAGGAGACTAAACTTGTCTTCTGTTTCTTCTGTTTGGGTGACAGAAAAAGCATCAAATTAATAAAAAATGGAGAGGCATCAATGTAGTTCAAATCAACTTGTCATGAACAAATCAAAACAATGACCGAAGCGTGAAGAAAAGACATTTTTTCTGTTGCTTACATCTTGATTAGAGGTCACGAGCAAGAACTAGAATTTCTCATTGAAAAGAAGAAATTTTACACAACAGAAACAAGTGAAATCCTGTGGAATATTATTGGAATACTAAAATCATTTGTTAAAACCTGCTTGAGAGGGACAGAAGAAATAAAAGAGGAAGATGCTGTGAAAGAGTTGTTGGCATCCCAGAATCAAAAGATATTGAATACAAGAGGTATGGTTCTGTTCTCTGAAATTTGTGACTGAAAGGCATAGAAGTAACTGTCTTCTGGGCTTTTCTGTAGTGCATGTTGGAGCTGGGATGAAGAAGGATCATTGTGGTTAATTTCAGTTTGGGAGACTTGTATAAAAGAAATTCATACACTGGAACAAGTTGCCCAGAAAGGTTGTGGAGTCTCCATCCCCACAGATATTTAAAACACAAGTGGGCATGGTCCTGGGAAACCTGTCTTGGTGATGCTGCTTTAAGCAGGGTGCTTGGACAAGATGATCTCCACAGATGCCTTCTGATCTCAACTGTCACGTGATTCTGTGAAAGTCAATGAAATCCAGCAGTTCAAAGTTACTAATAAAAACTCAACAACTGACCGTGGTAGAAGTGGGTATGACAGAAGGATATGGATACACAATCTTGTTACAGGATAACTGCGAGACATCAACGTGATGCAACTTCAAAAATGGGAAACAATACATTAAAGTGTACCAATGGCTGCATTTTTGGTAGATAAGTGAAAGTATATCATTTTACATGCATACCTCCATTTCATCTCTATTTAAGAAAGATGAATTAAGCATGGTACAGAGAAAGGCTCTTAAAACATGATTATCTTTCCTAAAACTAAGTTTTCTACTAAAAACATAAAAAGAATAAGCCTCACCATGGGAAAAGCCTAAGCTAAGGAAAACAGGCATAAATTCAGGTTGGAAATATGAAGCAGACTTGTAACTAGCAGAAAGAAGAAGTCCTGAACAACTTTCAGGAGTGATAGAAAAAAAGTCAGCTGTTGTCAAATGATGCTTTATCAGCTGATGGATTATGGATGATACTTGTTGGCAATAGCAATAGCACGAGGCTGTACCCCAAGACTTTCTTCAGGAGTTAAATATATAGAGAACTTCTAAATGACTGTGACACAAAATACCTTACATCCAGGAAAAGATAATTTGAGTTTGGATATGAGAATGATGGGTAAAAGCTGTTTAATGACTGGAATGGTTTGGGAACTTCTTATTTTGATTTAAGCTTTTTTATTATTCCTTATTGTGGGTGAGCTTTTAGACATACATGCAGGTGAGCAAGGAAAAAAACAATCAGTGATATGTATGCTAGTTTTTGAAAGAACTATTGTCACAAAGTTGAGGATGAGCACAGCTGATTTGGAAGACAACATGGAAGCAGAAAAAATTAATTAAAACTAAAAATTACTTAATAATTTTTAATAATTTAAGAATATAATTTATTAGAAGATTAAAATCTTGCTTCTACAGTGAGGATAGAATAACTTTGTCCAGAAAGGGGGAAAAAAGTGGGAAATAGACTATAGATAATACAAAATAGCATTTGCAAAATATACGGAAACTAAGAAGGGAATATTATTATAACAGAAATATTGGTTTATCGCTAGATGGAGGTCATAACATTGTTGAAAATCATGACAAAACCCCTACAAAACCTGTACTTCCAGTTTCACACCTTTGGAGATGACATGTTAGAAAAACAAAACACAAGCTTAGGCAAAAAATAATTTCTTAATCACCATGACTTTATTCTCAAAAGAGTTCAGGAGTTACAAGTCATTGAGAAAAACATTCTTTGAAGAGCTGTTGTCCGTCACTACGACTTTATGCTTTCTGAGAATTTTGTTGAAATTCCAGACTGGGATGAGTCCCTCTGACACTTGCTTATCCTGATTCCATGTAACAACAGGCTGAGGAGATCTCAGCCCTCATCTAAGAAACCCTGGCCTCCCTGATGTCATAGGAGTTAAATATTTTTCTTACTGAAATCATTCTGATTTACAAAGAATGTACACAGAGGTTCCATTACTCCAAACACAGTACAATTAAACAACAGGAGAGCATTTCCTTTCTCACAGTTCTATGCCAGCTTTCCAGCCAGCACATCACTCAAAAAGCTCTCCCTGTTTCGTTTCTGTCATGACTACACTGTACTTCCCTGTTTTCATTCCTCTTGGTACTATTTTTTGGCATGTTTTCTGACTCCTTCTCTCTTATAGATGCAGAGCTACATGCAAATCAGTTACATTCCCCTGAATTTGTATTCAGTGCAATCGTGGGGTGAAAACTTCTACTGTTTTGTTAATTATAAGGAGGAAGATGTTTAATTGCTTCCCTATGTTTCCCCATGTTTCCCCATATGGAAATATTTAGCATCTTCTTTGACCTCAAGGAGCTCTGTTGTTGCCCATGTGTCAAAAATGCTTGGTTGAAGTATCCTAAATTCACATTCATCAGAAGATTAATAAGTAGACACTCAATATATTAAGAACTGGATAACACATCATTTTTTCAGTAGGAGCCCTTTAATCAAATAATGGTTTCAAATATGGGTGGTAAGAACTAGGAATTAGAAGGTGTTATTCAACATTTCCATATGCCTTAGTAAATATCAAAACATTGTTGATATATTACATTACTGACACAGAGATTGGCAGAGTGGTACATAATTATGAAGACCAGGAAGTTATAAAGAAAAATTTGGATTGCTTGGCAAGCTGAACCTATTCAAGTTAAATGCAAAATTATGCATCTAGGTCACATCTAAACAGTAGAAAACTATATTCTGGAAATCAGTAGCTCAGGAAACAATGAGAGGTGTCATAATATCATCATTCCCTGCATGATAACGTGGCAGAGAACTGTTTCAGGTCTTTGAGGTACAAACAGGTAAGGTGATGTTTAGGTCCAGAAAGATTACTCTTCTGCTAGAATAATGTATTCAGATTTGGAGAACACAACTCATTTACCACTGGGAATGATTAACCAAAAGAACCAAATAGCAAGAGAAGTGGTTGATTTTTCATTTCTTAGCACCTAAAAAAATGAAGATAGCATAACTTTCTGGAAATACAATTTATTAAAACACCAGGTTTCTATAATCAAACTAAATAGTAGGATTAATGAAATGGTTAATGCTAAAGTTAACAACTTAAGGTTTTAAACTCTATCGTTTGATGAGTCATTTTTTATTGACTGAGTCACTCAGGATTACATTTTCAACTTCTGTAAAGAAAGCTCATTGATTTTGGAAACTTTTGGATTCAGTCTGGCACAGGGAGAACAGATGAATTAAAGACTCCATGACAGTGTGGTGGTCATGTTGTGGACATAGAGTCCTGCTCTCATTTCTGTAACTGCTGTGATCTACATAGGTAGTAGTACCCTAGTCACTGAGGGTGGGCACTTTATCGAGTTTAGTTACATATCCTGAAGGGCTCAGGTGGGAGTTTGGCTGAGTTTTCTCTATAGAAGTGGAAAAGTATTATAAAAAATGAAATATGGACCTGAGTACAGAAAAAATTGATTTTTTCCTTGATTAGGAGCTGAAGATGTCCTTGACAGCATTGTAAATCACTACTGCCTCACTAGCCAATCCTGCACCTGTGCAAGGAAATAGTAATGATGACATTTTCTTACTCCTCCAGCACCCAACAGGAATGTCAATAGCCTGAAATGCATAATTTCTGGACTGTGATAATTTCTGTCTCTTCTGAATGCATCAGTTTGATGGCATCTGTTTTGCTTGAAATTCTCCATGTTTTTCTCATTCAAAGTAAAAAATACACCACCATAAATAAATTACCTGCCTCTCCATTAAGGGATCTTTTATTGATATCCTACTGCACTCTTCCTAGATCTGCCCTCTTGCACTACAAGCCATCAGCCATGATGATACATGTCTCTCTCACTTTTCTAAGAATGGCATTCATACCACTTCCCTTAACAGTTCTGCTCTCAGTCTGCTCCATCACCCACCATGGAGCAGAAGCCTTCCAAAACTGGTAGCTATAAGAGAAAAGTAAAAAGTGCAGACTACAAAAAGTGTAGTCAGGAAGCAGAAGGAAGCTTGACCACTAGCCTAGAAATCAGGCCTCTGGATCTATAGATGGAAATCTTGGTGACAAGCCCCACTTCCTAAATTCTTTATTGATTTATCCCTCCACGAGGCACCAGGTTATGCTTCTTTTTCCAGCAGACTGTACTTACCACTGGCTTATGGACCATCCTGCTCCTCATTTGCTCTTTTGTGGCATCAAAGCTCTTGTTCTTTTGCCTTCAGTGAGCTAGCTTCTCCTGGGAGACTGAGGGAGCCTTCTCCAAGCTAAATTAAAGCCTAATAACCAAGGCATTGTTCTCAGGATTGAGGGGTAGGTGTTTAACCTTCTTCCATGGTGAGGGTGTAGGATCCCAGATATAACCCTGCCTTACAAGCACTTCAGGTGATTAGGCAAAGAGTGGAGAGCACCGCCAGTTTCATCTGTATTGATTTATAAAAATATAATTGTCCTGTTGTTTACTAGGCCTCCTTTGATCACACTTATGGCTTGGGTAGCTGTGCCCAGTTTTTGGTTTTGAGTAAGAGAGTATGAGTTAGGGCTTACAAATCAAATAGGAAGAACTGCATTTAACTTATATATATGTATAAAGCAAATATCTACACCTGAGCGAGATGTCTAGGCTCCCTTCATAGTCAATGAGGGAAACACATTTTTAGGGAGAAATTAATCTTACCTATTTGAGATGTTTATATGACGACGAGATAAACAAATCCCTGAACAGGCTCTTGTGTTCAGGTACTTACATTCTTTGTCCACAAAGACAGTGCAGGATGACTAGCTCAGGTGTACTTGTCTATACTGCTGGCGGTGCTACCTTCGTTTCAAGGAATCTGAGCACTACTGTCCTCCCCAGAAGACCTAGACAAGACACCTGCAGCTTAAATGTGGCTAAATTCCATGCCAGTCTTTGTACAAACCTCTTCCACTGGATAAGCCAGGTGCTCTGCTCTGTAATTTACCTATTCATCAGTCAAAGGGCATGAGTCTGCCTGGAATTAAAGTTGCCTAAAAATTCCCTTGTGAATGCTGGGTTCTAACATAGGGGTTTTCTAGATAGTTTTCTTTGATATAAGTGCATATATCCCACTTCACTGAGATGTCTAATGCCAAAGAAGTGTTCTGTGTCTAGATCAAAAATATTTTAGTGTTTTTCCTACTCTGAATGCTACAATAGTTTTAGAAGACTGTATGATAATTTACTGATGCATCAGAACTGTGTCAGTATTAAATATTATCAGGGATAAAAGAAAAAATGTGGCACAACTATTTAATTTTGACATAATATCAAATAAAACGTTATGCTTTCATACTTTTATAGCTACAAAGTATTGCCTACTTTTTTTAAAGAAATTAAACACATGAAGCAGATGTCCTGTGGGAACAATCTGTTATGGTCTGGCAGCAGATTCTCTTTCACTAGCTTGAGATATTGTAACTGAAATATGTACATAAAGTTTAACTATATATGTAATTATGGTAAATAGGGCTTTATCAGATTTCTAGTTATTAAATATCCCCTTGAGATTTAACTGTTCAATTTCTTTGTGCTTCTCATTGTCCTACCATTATTGTACCTCTGTCTTTTATATTGCATACTATGGATTACCTCCTTTTAGCAGTATTTTCTGGTCTTATTACTGCTATAGAATCTTCATTTAAAATGTTATCATCTTTATAGGTATGAATAGATATTTCTGAATCACAATTTTTAAGCAGAAAAACCTGACTGTTAATCTTCCTCAGAAACTGTAAAGTTGGTGCTTATCTTCGAGACATCTTTGGTGGTCATTAGAATCATCAGTCTCAAAATTGGACAAACAGACATGGGGAAAATTAAATGCTTAACATCCTCAGAAGCCAAAAATCAGAGCAGATATTGTCAGCATGGAGAGTAAAGTTTAAATGCCACCTTTCAAAGAGTTGCTTTGTGCTTTACTCAGGGCATAGAAGAGACTTCTCATTTTGGGACTGTTCATGTGAGGTCTACTTTTCCTTGCATACAGCTTTGTAGGGAGGGGGGGAGGGAGGGAGGGAGTGATACTCCCTTTTAGCTAAGGCAGTGACCATGGACAAAAGAGATCTGTTTAGTTGAAATGGAGCAGAGAGATGAAACCTCTCAGGCACTAGGCATGTACAGAGTTAGACGGTTGCTACAAGGGAGGTCTGAGGACTTTGTTGGCATGTAGAACTTGCCATTAGCAGACCTCGCTCGTAAATACTGTGATGGTTTGGATTATGATTGGCACCACATGGTTTCTTCATTGTCTACACCACAGTACGTGGTACCACTGTTGGTGGGTCCTTCCTCAAGATCAATACCAGTAGTATTAACACCAAACTGCCTCTAGAAATTTGGCGGGAAACATGTCAGAATCGGGACAGCACAGGTACAGTGTTGCTTGTGTTTGCTGCCTCCACAGACTCTGTATTCTCACTCTCATGCATCTTGCCTCACAGAATAGTAAAGAAGAAACTAAAGAAGGAACTGTTTAGTGAGATTTAGGTCAGACTTTTGGTTACACTAAATGGTTACAAGCAAAACATGTAAAATGCAACCCTACTTGATACCAGAGCTTTCTAATGACTTGGCTCATCTTACCTAGAATTCCTAAACCATCCCTCAGCCTTCACAGCTGTGGATCTTTAGAAAGAAGCCCTTAGAACTCGAGGTCTCAAATATTAGCTTCAGACACAACTTCCATTGTTTTTTCTCTTTCAGTTTTGAGTGCCAGTGACCTCCTTTTTCGCAGGGTAACATGAATACCCCATCAGCTCCAGCTAAACACTTCTTTTGTGTCCTCTTCTTTCATCACAAACTTATCTTCTAGGGTATAATTCAGTATAATTTTTTCCTTGATTACATGCATCTCCACTGTAAACTTTAGTAACAAATACAAGTGGCCTTGACCATTCTAAATGAACCCAGTGCTCTTTACTCACATCACTGGCCTAACCAACTGTGAGCTATATAAATCCCTGGCTCTGGGTGCTCTGTGTGTTTAGAGACTATTACTCCTTTGTTCCTATTTAGCCCACTGGCTAACTCCTCTACCAGTCCTGGCTGTTTAATTCAGTGGTTTGCAATCTGTGGTGCACAGAACCCTGGGGTTTCTCCACAAACTATTTCTGAAAGGTCTGTGAAAAGTAATTACAGAAAACAAGCCTATCATTTCATGTGCTGGCTTTAATTTGCTAGCTAAGGGTCCCATACTTTCAATGGACCTTTTTAGGGGACTATGGTTTTAAAAAGCCTTATTGAAGTTACTTATACATCACATTAGACGTTATACAAAACATCTGTTATATATTTTTCTGTTAATCTCATTATCTCTTGGACTTTACTAACTTTGTATAAAGACCATACATAACATACTATTAACGAAGGTGGCAGTCTCAGGAATAAGTTTCTTTCCACAGTCATGCCTAACAGAAAAGACTCCCGCCAAAACAATCCTACATTCCTCTATTGGGACTGCTTTACACTTAATCACAATTCTGTCTGAACTGCTAATAAATGTTGGTTTATGAACAGCTCTTAGAAATCTCTTTGTTTATATCTCTTATAATTTGAGTTTGCAGGCGTGTGCCTACTTTATTTATTGTCTAGTCTTTTCTTAATAAATTATTTGTAATAAAATCATTGTATTTTCATATGCATCTTTAGTTCCATTAAATTATGCTACGCCAAGCCTCTAAATGTGTCATGATACAGTTTCTTCTCTGAAATCTCATTTGAATAAATTACACAAAGTTTAAGAAAAATGAACTGTTATGTATGATTGTTTAAAGTTGCATAGACCATCAGCTTTCATTTGACCTGTTACGAGGTGATTTAGAGATTAAAATAGCTCTAGAATTTGAGTTCAACCAATGTTCTTGAGCATAAGGGTTGAGGAAAAAAAAACCAAAAGAATGAAAAACTGTCAGTTTGGTGAATCAGAAAAAACAGTAGCTTTGAAACGATTGACCAAGTTTCTTTCAAACTCCCCTAATCCTCTGTTGGGATACATTTAATTCTCATGAGCAATGAAGTGTGAAACATCATCACCATAAAAATCATGAGTACAGTTGCAGCTTCACACTATGGAGAGAAAAGCAAGGTCTTAACCAGGCTGTGGGCATCTTGAAGAATGATCTCTCTGACAGACAGCTTATCACACACCCCAATAGGGTTTGTTCTCTGCTCTGTCAGCTAACTTTGTCCTGTTCTTTGAAACAGAAACTATTTTAACAGGTAAGATTTAATGCAGGACTCGGATAGTCCTTAGAAATTGTCAGCCATATCCACAAAACTCTTCTCTGCAGTGTCCTCAATATATTTCCCAACATAGTGATGGCAATATACGGGCCATGTTTGCTGGTGACAACACAGACCAGGACAGACTTTCAATCAAGCCTGTGTATAGTCATCCCTGACAGGAAAAACTTTTCACCCACTGCATTTTGTCTTCTACTAGGCTAACTAATTTTTAAAACTGCCAGCTTTGACACTTGGGCTCTGCGGCTTCAAACTATGGGGTTGTGCTAACTTTGCAATTAAGTCTCTTACGCTGCAGGAGAAGTTGTCAATTAATGTTAAGTAGTTTAGTAAGACACTGACATCTCAAAAGTAATAGTATTTTGGCTTGACAGGTTTTGATAGGGAGGTGGCAGCCCTGTTTAGCTTGTCTGTTCCCTAATTCCTGTTGCTCCAGGGAGAATGATTGTAAAGGCTGTCTTCATGGCAGGACCCACGACAACTGGGTATACTGTATTCCACTTTCTTTTAGCAGTAGTAAATTATTAAGGTCTTAGATTTTTAAAAGTTTTTTTCTTTCAGCTATAAATTATTCCACAAGTTGAAGTAACTTCATTGTTTTTCTAATTTCTGGATAACTTTTTCTTGACTTGAACATTGCTAAGAAGTTACTGTAGCACTAAGAAATTACTGTAGCACTAACTTAAGTCTAAAAAGGCAAAGAGAAAGAAAAGCAAGAATGTCACTCGTTTTCCCACAGTTTTTGCTAGTATTTTTCCTACTAGTAGTAGGAAAAAGGAAACATCATTTTAGAAAACACATTTTCTTTGGCTTCTCTCAATTTAGGAAGGAATTTGTAGGAGTTCCCCCTTCCAGTTTACTTGTAAGTAATTAAGTTCTCCGTGCTCATATGGTTCTGCAAAATTTAGTCATTTTAGCTATAAAATACATTTGTGTGTGTTCTGAAAGCCGTGCTTGCTAGAACTCAAAGAAAAACTAACGAGTGCTAATGATTTGGGATGCAAGAACCTTAAGATTTCTGAATCTTAATACAAGCCATATTTTGAAAAAGAAGGCTTTCATCTTGTCATATTAGCTATAGCAACACATTTCAAGACAAGTAGATGCTTACTTTAATAAACATTTCTGTAGTGAAGGTACTGCAGAGCAGTCATATACCATATTTGATTCCCCAGCTTTGTTTTAATGACAGAAAGGCCAGGTATGATTTCTTTTCAGACAAAGGAATATAGGGCATTAAAGCTGTTGTAGCCACTGCTCTGCTCAGATGGTGTAAATGGGGAGAGCAAAGGTTTTACTTTAAAAAGGAAAAGTGTAATAGAATATAATAGCAAATGATAAATATTCTTTGAAATGTTAATCTGGTTTGTGACATTTTATAGCAAGGATATAACATTCTGCATCATTCTTCCAATCAGTTTTCAAGTTTTAACCAACTTGTTGAGTGTTAGCAAAAGATAAACCAATAATGTGTTACTTAATTGAGTTCATCTTTCCATCTAATCATATGGAACTTATTAAAGCTATTACAGAAGATATTGTGTGCCTACATGGTAAAAGCAACAAGATATTACTTTAATGTTTTTATTACTAACTTCATATGAGTCTAACAAGAAAACCTCAATAATTTTTTATCGGACTCCTAATCCATTTGGGTGAGTTATTCAAGTTTATTCACAGAAAACAGAGACTTTTTTTCCCCATAAAAATTTATTTTTCTAACTTAGCTCTTAAATACGCGATTTCCAATTCTTGCACTATCTACTTTGTATGATTTTGTAAACAATTTTTGTAAACAAAATATGTAAATGATGTTTGTGCCTCAAAGAATACCTAACATACCTTGTTATACGACTGTTGTTCTTATTTATTCTTATTACAACATTATCAGGCACATTTTAACTTCATAAGTATATTAAAAACCCAGCCTGACTTCACTGAAGCCTTAGAAGAAAACTAGATGATTAAACATACTTATTACCTTGTTTAAGAACATCTTATATTTTACATATGCGTTAATGTAATACAAGGTTAATTGTTCTTATTAACACAGTAACAAAACCACATATTTTTCCTTGTATTGAAAATAAGTCATCACATATTCATGTCCATGATTATATCAAAGAAACCAACAAAACTTTAGTCTTCTGAAAAGACAATTACTTTTTGTTTGTATATTTCCATGGACATTGTTGTTAAAAGCATTAAATAAACAACAAAAGTCATCATGCATGTAACAAAAGGATGTAATTCTGCATCATATTCTCTAGGTTTTAGTATATTTCCCCCAGAACCCAAGCAATGGGCTTTCTCAGTATTTTAATAGACATTTTCCTGTGTTTTGCAGAAATCACAGGCTTTCAAAAAGCACACTTAAATTATGCAATCTTGAGATATGAAGTCTGTATTTCCTGTTTCTCTGACACAATAAACATTGTCTACAGTGAATAAACATTTTTACTGGAAGAGGCTTGAAGAAACGAATGACCACTTCTGTCATCCTGGTAAATTCTCTCAGGGAAATGCCCAGACCAAATACCACTGGGGAAAAAAAAAGTTCCTTCTCAGAAAATGTTTAAGGTTGGTTCTGTCACTCCTCTGGCAGTTTGGCTCAGGCCAGTTTTTACTAGTAGGAAGCGGTAACTTTCAGAATTGGGTAGGAATGTTTTCAAACTGAGTGCCCTTGGAAAACCATTACAGAACTATAATATGGCTGGTTACATCGAATTTCTGTGTACAACTGCACTCCCAAGGTTTCAGATTCAGTACCTTTTCAATGTTGTTTTTGTTGTTGTTCTGAAATGGCCTTTCTGGCTTACAGTTTTAGGGAAGAATGAAAAAGAGCTCTCTTAGTGTGCAGTTTTACAATATAACTAAGCTGATTTGATTGCTAAAATCTACTGAAGGCAAGGGTGGCAAGAAGACATACCCTTTCTGCTCTCTTTTTTTTCCTGCTTTTTTTTTCAGTATTCTTGACACTATGGTGATCTGCTGGAGGTTGTTGAACAGAAAGAATATTAACCCTATTGAAAGGGAAAGAGAATAGAGAGGAGAGGAGAGGAGAGGAGAGGAGAGG
>JANZLQ010000008.1:17868008-17879498 GCA_026212715.1 Elanus axillaris
GAAACATGGAAAAGACAGTGCAAAGGGAAAACTGGGATGAGGAATCATCAGCCAAAATGATGACTTGTTGAATAACATTTGGGGTCTGATATACCGTTCTCCAAATTTTCACAGAAAAAAGTCAAGTTTTCAGATAGGAAAAGAAAAAACGGACTACAGCTGCATCATCTGAAGACAGGTCATGTGCCCACAATGCAACAGCATGCCAGGCAGCAGTGTCAGCGATGACTACAACCATTGGTCTGCCAAACTAAAAATAAAACAAAGAAAGATACCCTCTGATTAGGAAGTGACAAAGATCAACAGCACAAAACTAAAAACAAAAGGGTGGTATGAGGAATTCCAACCTGGCCCTAAGAATAGATTTGCGCTAGTGTATCAAAGGAAGCTGAACTGAAAGAAAAAAAGGGAAGTGCACAGATGCAATGTGGTTCAGTTCAGCTGTCACAACTGGGTATCAGTATAGTCACAGCAAGAATGGAAATACGGTGCCTCAATGTGAAAAGAACATTTAAAGAGCTAAGAAACACACGGCATGCTACGCTATACTGTGAAACCATATAGTATTTTTGAACAAGCAATGTTTAAAATGGGACAATCAAAAGAAAAGGAGGAAAATTCTCATTGCTGAAACAGAAGAGATGGGGAGATTCTTTAAAAGGAATCATTAACAGAATCTCCTTATCTCGACCACAGTTTTATATGTAATATTTGAAACCACACAACTAATCCCACCCCTAACAGGATTTCAGGGCAAGTTACAAGCAAGAAGTTGAAAAACAACAAAGCAGCAGCATATAAAATCACAGCAGAAATACTAGAAGTATTTGGCTCACCTCCTTGATGAAACTGATAAATGTGCTTAATGAAATCTAGGAAGGCAGAGAGCAAAAGCCCTTCTGAATAACAGAAATAAGGAAACATGAGTAGGATACTGTGAAAGGCTGACCTCACTGACTTCTACAACTGGAGACAACTTGTGCTGCTCTTCATCATAGCAAAAATCATTTCCTGTGTGATACAACACATCAGCGAGTATACACAACTTATAAAAGCAGACAAATTCTGTTTGATAAATAAAAGAGTAGGTCAACTGTTTTTCCCTTAAACTGTACTCTTGGTCCTCAGGATGAGTCAATAGTACTTCCAAAAAAATGTCAATACTATCTACAAAAAAAAAAAAAGAAACCAAAAAAACTAGTAAAAAAGAGCTTGATCTAAAACAATCAGCTAAACCAAAATAAAATTTCCTGAAACTCTTATCACAAAAGGTAACAACATATTGGTAGGCAAAAATATCAGAGAAAGAGAAAAACCCAACTAACTAGGTATTTCTGATTAAATGAGTTATTTTAATCTCCTAACCTGATACCTTAATTCTGAAAGTTAACAGTTGAGCTTCCAGGCCCTTAAACTACTCCTGTATTACATTCTGATGTGTAAGGGAAAAGAATAGTGAAGAAATGAATGAATATGCAAAGGATTACAGGGATATTTTATGAAGTATCCATGAATCAGCTTTCTTAAAACTTTTAATTCCTTTTTGTGCTCACCAAGACCACAGTTCTACATATAGTTTTTGTAATATAGATTTTCTATTAAAATTCACTTCACTTACTTATTCACTTTCTTCACTTACCCTCACTCTCACTTGTACAGGCGCTGTATCTATAAGGACAATGTTTGTTTGCAGAACACTAATAGTCCTTCTCTTGCAACAGTGGACTACCCTGACCCTAGAAATCAGGGAGGGCGAGAAGGACAGTTTAGACCCAGTTAGCAAACTCTACCAGTTTCTCAAAGTAGAAGGCTTTTCTTAATCTCCATAAAGTTACCTAAAATATAGTTCTATTTGATTTTTATAACTTCTACCTCAAACCATGCCTACAGTATTTAAAAGACGTAACACAAATACGTAATTGCATTACAAAATAGAAGTTCAATAACTATATCATTTCTATTGTTTTCTGATAAATACATCCAAAAGGTAGATAAGTTCAGATCCATGGTTTGTAGCTAATAAATCAACATGCCATGACACTACCCATATAACCTGAAATAGGATTTCTATGTTGTATTACCCAATGTTCATCCCTTTTACTTCAATAACTTTTGTGTGTGCTCAATACCACTAGAAAATATTGGTGATTACAACTTAAAATACAATGCTAAGAATACTCTGGAACAATACACTTGAGAATCTGAAATGGTTGTGGCATTAAAATATGTTGCCTGAAGACTCTTATTCAGCATGGAAATTATTCAAGCTGGTCACATACTTAAAACCAAGCTTATGGAGCTTATGGACAAACATATTAAGCATCAGTGTTCAGTCACACTGACACTGCAAGTGAAGCTGAATGTAAATTTGAAAAAAGTTCTTCCTTTTTTTAGGTTCCACAAGGGGCAATATATATATATATGTGTGTGTGTGTGTGAAATCAGCAGATTTTTGTAACATGTACATGTCTTAAATATCTAAGCAAAATAAAGTTGATAGAAATCTCAGAGGTAGCATAAACTGCAGAAGAAAGCTTACACTGACTAGGTTTTATCACCTAAAGCTTTGTTCCTATTTTGTCTGGATATGTAGACTGCTTAGTCTCAAACTGTTGAGCCTTTGGCAGGAAATGGACAATACTGGGGGAAAATTCCAAAGGCAATACTATATATTACTAAGATCTGCATAAGGATGAGATTGACAAGACATCCTTCAAAGAGTAAAAACAGTGGTCCGAAAGTATTTAGGTTTTAAAGAAGATTACAGTTTAAGCAGGAGCACTCTATTAAGGATGTGAAGTGAATACATGGTATTTAAGGAATGCAAAAGGAAAAGAAGTTGAAATCAATACTGAACAGCAGACAGAGAGTAGTAATCTGGCTTTCATATCTATTCGACCAGTTTCTCAGCCGGTAAAAAGTGACATTGCTTTGTTGACTCTGGAGAAGCCTAGAGACTCATAGCAGCCAGGGATTCACGCCCTTGTATCTTTTAATGTGTTTTGTTTAAATTAGATAAAGGATGAGATGGTTTGGCTACTAGTTACCAGTAAAAGGGGCCAAATAAAGGATGGCAGTAATAAAGAGATGGGCATAGAGACAGAGAAATAATTATATAGCAATTGTCTGTAATATTTGTTGGGCTATGCATTCTTGATCCTCTGTTGCCGGAGTCAAGCAAGAAGACTATTCTTGTAATGATGCAATCAGAAAGCATTAGAAGCATGTAGTAAATTAACAAAAAGCTGGAATTCCTTTAAATGAATAAATATATCACAGACACATATATACTTACATAGTCAGCTACGGATGTTGTGATAAAAAGTCTCCAAATAGAGAACTGATAGCTCATTTGTTATCATGGGAATGGGTTATGGGATGGGAATGGTCTATGGGAATCAATTACTGTTGATTCACTCATCTGCAGTGTAAAATTCAAAAAAACCTTAAGTATACTTAAGAAACTGTAATACATTCAACTCAGCCAGACACTAATATGTTTGTGGGCATCATCACCACAAATACAAAATGAAGAGTAGATTTAATCATTAAAATCACCTCACCTATGTCCAAGCCCAAGTGACTGTATAAAACTTGTGACAGTTTACAGACACTGAGAAAAAAAAAATATCTAGAACTGGCTTAAAAATCCCATTACAAATACTTTGCAATGATTGACTAGTAAAATAAAAACAATTATCCAAGCCCTGAAAATTCCTGCACTCCCGAATAACATTATGCATCAATAGTCAATGGGCCTGCTCTCATGCGTAAAATTACTCAAGTGTATAAATTTTTCAGGATTGGGGCCAAGCAATATAATGCTAGACAACAGAGCCCAAAGACAGTTGGCAGCCATTCAGGAAAAGCGCTGGGGGCAGCGGTATCAAAGCTGCAGATAGCTGAGTAAAATTAATAAAACTATATGAATGAAAGATAAAAAAACCCAGATATTTTAGACTTTGCAGAATGCCACTTTGCTTTTACAGTTTGTATGATCTTAAACTGGAAAGAAAGGGTCAAGCCAATTACACCAACAGAAAATAAGTCAAATTTGATTTGTATGCTACAGAATGCTCTAATAATCTTAAAGAAAAAAAGAAAGGAGGAAAAAAGAGGACAAAGGCACCAGAAAATGAGAAATCATGTATTGAGATTTACCATAGTTTTTCTCAAGTCAAGGTTGATTGTGACTGTTTAAAAATAAATAGGAAGATTTCAGTCAATGAGGAAGACTTTAAAATATTAACATGATCACAGCAACAGAAAGCACAGTAAAGAGCAAAACGGATACAAAGAAAAATATAATTGATGACATTAAGAAAAGAAGATTAAATTGTAAACAAAGAAATTGGGTACCTAAAGTAAAAGGAATATTTGACATATTTTACAGTCCACTTGTGATAGAGGCCTGTCTCACATCACCTAGGACTTTTTTCACAACATCAGCTTAGGGCTTATAGTTTAGGTTTTCTGAATCTCTGCACTGAACATGTATACTTCCTTTCATTGACCATATAAGGAGACCAGACTCCTATCTCTGACACACCAACAAAGGGTCTAAAGATAGGTTGTGTGAATACTGTCTGGAAGCAGCTGCCATACAGTAAATCTGAGGAACTGGCAACCTCCAGTTGGAAAGAAAAATCTAAAAGAAGAAAACCTAAGGAAGAAAAACCCAAAGAATGTAATGCTTGAAAAGCATTGCTTTTCCAGAATTAAAGCAGTTACATATCTTCAAAAAAGTACAGTAAGACCTATGCAACTGCAAATACAGTCTTATAAAAGGACCAGGAAGGACCAGTACAATAAACCAGAAGGATCCACATACATGTTTAAACACAGGCAAGATGTCCAGCAAAAGAAAAAATAACCTTGGCTGTTTGTCTTCTGTTTAGCTGAAGAGTAGGATAGCGCCAAGAAAAGGCTTTAAAGAGGTCTACCCTGAGGTTACTTTCACATTTCAGGACAGGCATTCAAAGATGACCATGGACTTTCGTTAAAGATGCAACAATTAAGCAGGGTAAGATGGTGTCTATTCCAGAGATCTTGCAGGGTAAACATGCTTTATGACAGAGAAAAAAAATAGTCATGAGGATTTGACCTGTGAAGGACATTCACACAGTACGGCAGCACCTACAAGCATTTCCCCATTGAGTTAGGATCCTCACTGTCGTCCTCTGAGTTGCATTAATTTCGGCTGTGAGAGAAGGTAGAGTGAATACCCTGCTATATGTCAGATCTGATTCACAGGGTAAGCAACGGGATGTGAAGAGGGCACGTCAAAAGCCCACAGAGCTCCATAATCTCAGTCATTCCCCAAACATTTATTTATGTAAATAGATTTGGAAGCATGCCCTGAAAATCAAAAAGTAGTGTAGTGAAATTACTTTCCTTAAAACGAGACTGGGAGGTCCAATGCTATTTGACTGATTGAAGGAAAAGAGCTTACTGGTTTAGATATTAATTAAAACAAAAGATAGCATTAATCTGACATTTACGTGGTTCAAAACATGGGATATGTCCCTCATACCAGTATTTCCAACCGTGGGTAAAGAAAGGAACAAGCTCTTTTTGACCAGAACCTGTGATTAGGAAAGGCTATGTCATGGGTTTACATTCTCCCCTTCCTTCAACCCTGCTTTTGAAAGACAGTCAGTCTTGATGTTACGACCTAGGAAAACGGACCCTTATTAATGATCTAGAGTGGAAAAAAATCTCAAACACCTTTATCGATCCATAGGTTTTAAAACTTACTATCCTTAACTTTTCCACAGGTGACCAAACCCCACCCTTCTCTTTACTGTCATATTTAGAAGCAGATTACACTGCATGTTTATGCTTACCTTCACTTTCTAAACTATGGTTCAGCCTAGGTTTTCATAGCAACCCCAACAAATATAGCAAATCACCTACTAGAATTAGTTTCTGCTGCTTCTCTGACTTTCTGGTAATGCATGTTACTATATGCAACGTCATTGTTACTCCAAAAGTATATGTAAATGTAATGTAAAAAGAAAAGGAAACAGGGAGAGAGACAAAAAATCAAGAAAACAAGAACTGCAGGTCGCCTTAATGGATTATAAAAGTGAGACCTAGAAAATAATTAATAATGAGCAGTGAACTACGACTAGTGTCAGATTCCCTGCCTCTCTCTGGGATGGCACTAGCTGCCATTATAAATTGAGAAAAGAATTCCCCAAATAGTTGCAAATAGCCACTAGAGATTCTGCGCACCAGCTAAGATGTGTCTGTGGGCATGCTAACAGAAGCAATTTCTTCGCAAGCAGTATGCTAACCCCCTGGGACTGTTAATGAATCTGCTTTGTGGTAAATTTTTTAGGAGTACATGCTACAGAGACTTTTTAAGTGTGTTGCTTTCTGAATTCTCTTATTTCCATAAAGTTCTTTTGACTAAAATTCTTATTTCATTGTATTCAGGAGATTCCTACAGCTCAGTTTTCACAGCACTACACATTAAAGCACTGGGGCAGGATTTTACAAGACTATTAGTTGTTATCTGCAGTTGACAGTATTATTTTCAGCTTTATTTTAAAGCAGTTTTTTCTATTATTTTTGCACTGCTTCATTTATACATAACATTTAGTCTCTAGTGTCTCTCTCAAAGCCAGACTGCTAAGAAATTGTTCTTTTCTGTTGCTTTCTGTGAATGTTAAACTCCAGCTACTCATCATCATTTACAGCCTCTCCCCTACAGAGGGCACCTTTGCCTTATTGGAATTGCTTCTGCAAAACTGATAATCGGTGGTTATCAGCGAAATAACTGAGCCTTAAAGGGAGATCAGACTTCTCGCAGATACAAGGACCTTGTTTGCCTACTCTTTTTAATTAACCAAGTTTTGTACTATAATTCTGCAGCAAGCAATGACAACTTTACATTCTGTATTATTTTAGTCTCTGCCAAGAAGTGAGGAGATGAAGGGGAGATGGCTAGAATTTATATGAGAGGCCAATCAGATGAATTAAAGAGAGTAAGTTTGGGGGTTTTTTCTGTCCATCAATAATTAAGGGGTTTGTCATTAAAAAATGTTTCTGAGATGTGTACTAAAAACATTGTCCATGGGTAAACAAGCTGTAGAAACAAAGTCAACCATTTCTCAAGTAAATCTAACAGACCTCCAATTAGTAATTGCTATCTGAAAGCTTTTCAAGCAGAAGAAAGGAAGATCTTATTCTCCTTTATAGGGTTAGAATATCAAAACTCACCCTAAAATTCTTGCACTTGACTACAAGATTGAGCCAAAAAGTAATTTTCTTCCTGATTTTTTGGTGTGCTATTATTTATGAAGTGTCAGGTATATCATTCATAGTATCTGCTGGTTCTGAATAAAACTAGCAATACTTTTCTGTTCAATCTGTAACACAGTCTTCCTTTACAGGCTGTTTCACTAATGTGTTAAGACAGATGCAAACATCATTGATTTGTAAATGGCAAAGTGAAAATTCTAAAGAATAATCTTTCCTCTGTCATTTTATATCTGTCTGACTATTCAAAACAAGCTACAGCTGTAAAAAGAAGTGTGACTCCCAAACAGGCCAGTACTACGTTAGTTCATATTAATTGGGGAAAAACACACAAATAAATGCATCAGTCCCTTTGCGTAATGCTTTTTTATGGTGCTCTTATCAATAAAAGTTACAAATAGCCTTAAATATTCAACAGCAGACAACCTGTTGCAAGGCTCTAACTTTCCCGGGCTGGTTTCTTGCGCTAATGTTGACGGTAAAGAATCTAACACAAAACCCAGCAAGGAATGTGCCCTGCCTTCCCTAACATTTTTCTGTAAGTCTCTCAGAAAATGCATTCATGTTAACATTTTCAGCTTCAAATACCCAGCACAAAAGCATGAGAGCACAAAAACCTGAATCTCTAGTCCAGGCTGCTAAATTAATTAAGCAGGCCCTGTATTAGTGAGTAATACTTTAATACCATTGGAAAATTGTTTTAGGGAGTATTTCAGCACGCTCCTCCCAGGTTATAATTTTACTTCCTTTTTCTTTTCCAATTATAGGCCAAGGCTGGATTCCTCACTAATTAAGGAAACTTCTTTTTTTGAAGATTTCATTTCTAGAAGTCAATAGGAATGTTGCTCATGTAAAGATTGCAAGATCAAGAGCTTGTACCTATGAAAATGTCCAATGTGAATGTACGTTTCAAGAGTTACTGTAATATCAAATGTTGAAGCTACATTTGCACTAATAAATTAAACAGTGCCAGGAATGTTCCCAGGTACTGAAACATGATGGTCTATACTGTAAAAGTGTTTGAAAGGTCCCCAGCACACTTCAAGTATCCTAATACCCAATTCATGGGTGCAGTTTGAGGAGAGGAAGGCTGCATATCCCAGAGACCCTTCCCAGCTGGCAGGCTGCTGCCACTACCCTCTTTTGGGCAGGAGATGGGTTTACAAATACCTATATGTGCTAGTAGGCTTTATTGCATAGGAATGTTAGCAGGCAAGTTTAATTTGCTAGCATAAACGTAGCCTCTGAATCTGTATTTACTGCAGCTGTTATATGTCACTGCATTTAAAAGTATTCAGCTATTGGCCCTTACTTGTAAACTGTGTGCCGAGTTCTAAGTTTATGTCAGTAGGAAACAAAACACTGAAGAAAATGTTTTCTTCGTTATATATATTGCTAGATGCATTATTTTCCTTATACTTGTATCAGCTTGATAGTAAAAAATAAAACTTAAGAGAAGTTAAGAAAATGTTTGTTTTTAATATTGCTTTATGGTTGTAGATAGAACAGTTTGAAACAGAAAGTAAAAGCCACAGAATAATGTTTTAGAAGTATCTAAGCTACTTAGGAGCCCTACTTTCAAAACGGGATAAATTTAGCAGTGGAGAGCAGAAGGTCTTCATTACCAACATGGGCTCCCCCATGATACTGATAGAGAAGAGCCTGTACAACCCAACAGCAAGTGTGGCTGAATTCAGCCCTTAAAATCTTTCCTCAGCAAGGTGACACAAACATTTACCTGAGAAGTAAGAGAGACTGCATGGAGGTCTTCCTCCTGGTAGTAGTGTATCGGTCAACTGGCCTAAATTTTCCAAGGAAGAACCAGAGAAACCTTCACCATTGCAGACGTCATATTTGATTGCTCGTGTTTGATGCTACCATGTGGGAAACCTGGCTTAGTTCTCTTGTCCTGTGGGAACAACAGAAGCTGGATGTGTGAAAACAGGTTTCCCACCCTGTAAAGTGACCTGCCTAACTGGTTATTAGCTGTACCACAGCATGCAAATACAGAAGCAGAACCAAATAGCCTCATTTCAGCTTTACCTTGCTTGAAGCCCCGCTTGTGTGAATGTAGTGAATCCAAGCAAAGACTATTTGTATTTAGGCATAGACTATCTCTTGAAAAATCCAGCAGCACTAAGATTGTGCTTCCATCTATATGTCCAGCCCAGGAAACCTACACACTTGGTGAATTGTGTCAATGCGATCTTACGTGCTAAGGGATTTTGGCACCTATTAAGTTCGTGTGACAATTGGTAAGATGAGTAGGGCACCTCGATTTTTTTGTGGATCTTACTTGCCCTATCCCTCCTCACGTGTGAAAACGGAATAAGCCTCAACTGCCTGAGAGTAAATCATCAGATTGAAGGGTATAATTAAGCAAAAGCATGACAATTAAAACTTTTCTATCCAGCTAGATTAAAGCAACTTAGATGGTGATAGTTCATTTTTCTTGCTTTGAAGTTTATATTCTAAGTTTATACTCACATGTTTAGGAGAACAAGCTTTAATAAAACCAACTTGCTAGTATATACTTTTGACTCAAAAATACTTTGAATGGATAAAATTTTATTACTGTAATTCACCTCCTTCTATATTTTTACAATTTTCTTAAATTAATTTCTTACTCAAATGCATTCACTGCTTTTCCCCTAAAATTTCCTTTGTTTTTCAAATTATAAGAATCAAATGTGGTTTTCTTTTTTTATTCTTTTGGGTATTTTTGTGACTCAGCTTCTTGCTTTCCAGTGTTAAGTACCTACTTACAGATCTACAGCTGTGCCTAAAGCTAATAATGTATTGAGGAATTGCTGTCTTCATAGGTCTATTTTATTGGATAAATATTCTAAGAATTTACTTTGTATAAGCACTGAAATACATAAGCTTAAAGTCCGGTATTCATACTAATAAAATTCAATTGCATGTAAATCACTGAACACTGAAGAGGAACCGACAACAGGGAAGTTATATTATTTATAAATTCAAACAAATGGTCATAATAAAAGTCTTTTGCCATTATCTGTAAAAATCAACAGTGTACATTTTAAGGGAACTTATTTTGACCATACTACCCCTACTGTACCTGCCATAAAGATACAGGAACTTTTTTTTTATGTTTTCTATCTATGCCAAGTATTATCCTGTTTTAAAATTAGTGTCTTTTTTGGAAATGTGAAAACAAAGAAAATCAGGACGTCCTGCAAATTATTTTCAGCTACTTTGGTATTCAGTGCCTTCCATATTTAAGGGTTTGTGTGACAAATTTTTGGCACAGAGGACTATTTGACTGTATATTTTGGTGCTTATTATTGATGAAGAAACACATAGCAACAATAAAGGCAAAGGAAAAGATGTGACTGTCAAATAGAGGCAGAGAAGAGACACTTTAATCCTAGCCCACCTTTCACCATCCACCAGATGGTTTTAGATATTGAGCCCAAGGTATTTGAGAACATATTTGGAGTTTTCCTTCCTGGCTAAACAAGGTCTCAGTATCTCAAGAAGTTTATACAATGTGAACCAATGGCTTACTGAAAACTTTTAAAGACAGAGTTAGAAGATGACAGGATTAGTCCATTGCCACCTACTTGTGACTCAGTGTGTGTGTGATACAATTCAAAGCTGCCTTTTGCAGCTTTGGGAATCCTGCATGGGAAATCATATTGTGCTGGGCACCATTGTAAGTGCTTGGATCTGACTGGGAACATTATGCAGTACCCCAGTGCACAACAAACAATAAGCAAATCCTTGAGACATTCAGTGCCACTGTGAAAGTGTATCTTGAGCTTATCTACTTGGTATTTTCTACCCAGATAAGAGGGCTGAGTGTCACCTTCCTTGCAAAACCCATCCTCATCTCCAAAGTGAGGAGAACAGACAATTTCCAAGAAAATCTAAGTGCTGCCCATTAACTCTCTGAATATGATGTATGCTAGGGGAAAAAAAAAACAACAAAAAAACAAACCCCAAACACCTGAAAAAAGAAAGGGGAAATGGATGGAGGGGAAAGAGGGAAATAGCTCACAGATCTTCTGTAGTTTTGCATATCAGGTGGGTATCCAAACCTCAGAAACGTATTTAGCATTGTTCGAGTTTCCCATCAAGTCTTCACAGCCGGGCAGCCTCTCCAAGTCCTTTCACAATGACAGTGTGAGGATGCTGCCCATGAAGCACTTGCTCCGTTCACACACCTCCTCGGGGGGTGTGTGTGTGTGGGGGGGGGGT
>JANZLQ010000008.1:17890169-17905158 GCA_026212715.1 Elanus axillaris
CCCCCCGAGGTAGCTGTGGGTAGTTGGGGCTCGTTGGCGTGGAGCGAGGGGAAGCGGGGCACGCACTCCACAGGAGCTGTTGCTAGATGGATGGGTGAAGTTCCTGAATATCCAGGGCAGCAGGACACAACAGCCTGGAATAACTTCCAAGCGCTGACATAACTGTAGCAGCTCGGGTGACTCTGCCGTTGTTTCATGTGGAATCAACGTGAATATTAATAGCTGCTCTTAGGCGAATGTTTTGTTGTCTGTGGCGTGTAACTCGTAACAACTCTGCCTGAGTTCCAAGATTTGGTCCTTAAAATAAAGTGATGGGAGTTCTATTTTGCTGCGGTCATACTGTGTGAATTGTCATTTGAACATGTGAAATTAAAAAACAGAGAAACTCTTTTTCTTCTTTTGGGAGGGGGGGGCAGAGTACGGGGACTCCAATTCCTGGACTTGGCAGGGCTATAAAAGGGTTTGGCAGCCTGGTTGTAACACGGGTTGATTATGTCAACAGCACAGAATCGGCCGTGTTTCAGCTGTTTCTGAGGTCTGCTGTGTTGCCATCCAGCGTAGTAGAAATTACAGTAGTGGGTTCAGAAGTGGATAGGATTTGACCCTTAAAAAGCATAATTGTAGTAGACTTATTTATACATCCATTAAGCAAATAACTTAATGGAAAGGATATACAGTAGGTACGCAGAATGTATTATTACAGTGTAGGCGAATAAAGCAAAGTGGGTCAGTGAGTTTTGGTCCAAATGGATGATACCCTCAGAAGACGAAACTGTATTTACTTTCTGGGTTTCCCCTCCAATACGTTTCATTCTGATTCTTCTTTCCTTACCAATTAATTATTTTTAATTATTTCTGATGTTACAGTAATTACACAGGGTATTTTGATCTACTCGGTTTAGTGATTTGAGTGACCTTTTCAGACTTGCAGTTCCTGCATACTTCAGCCGGGTGATGTCTTTTTGTATCCTGGGTGGACACTTAACTGTTGAGATGGAAGCTGTAAGAGCCAACTCCATCCTAGCGGCTAAATTGTTACACTCATCAGATTAAAAAATTTTGAACCAGCATCTTATCACTGTTACATTTGTCTCATAATCAGCTGATGCACTCGAATATGCTAATCCCTTTTTGGAAAGCTTCGTCAAGGTTAATATGTTATTTAATCCAAAAAGGCATCCAAATAAAGCCATTACTTTGTTGTTCTTTAAATGGATTGAATCGTTAGTTGCCAGTTGCTGTGGAAATAATTTGTAATAACTTATTTCAAGATGGAAAAGTTTTAGATGTGTTTCACCGAAATGATACATTTTAACTGTGATATTGCTATTTAAAAAAATCAATAAAACAAAAATCAATAAAACGCCAAGGGATTTTCTATTGAATGCTTAATGTGGAGGTCTGTAAAGTGAATTGGTTTCTGTGTTTATTTGTGATACTACTAATAATAACATGATACTAAAGGACCTTTTTCTAAATTAGGCTTCTGTATCAGTTCACTGGAAAAATAAGCTTCCGTTACGGAAGATGACTTTTCTTTTCTGGTCGTACTGACCTTTGCTTTTATTTTCCTCATAAAAAGCACTGGTTGCCCAACAGAAATCCAGGAAATAGCAAACTGTGCATTTAGCTTACATTCCGATTAAACGGTTTGACATTAATGGGATGCTAGAAAGCCATATGCCAAACAAACAGGGGAAGGATAAAAGCAAAACATGGAAAATATTTAGAGCTACTAGATGCCAATCGAGTCAGGTTTCTCGAATGTGTGCGTGAAAGAGAGTAGCGAACTGTGCACTGGATGTCACCTGCCTAGGATTAATGACCTGGAAGATATTGATCCCAGATTGTTTCTGGTCTCTTGTGTTTTGAGCACTTGTCGTCGAATTTTACCATGCTGGGTCCCTTCGTGGAGTTTGCCCATAGACTTAGGCTGCCTTTGGATCGTGCCCACCCAAGTAAAGACTAAAAGCGTGTGCCTTCTTCTGACCTCCCTCCTGTGGCCAGGATATGTTAATCTTTTCTGACATTTGAAGATGATTTTGAATGAGTTCATTGACATTCATACTCGAAGCGGGGAATTACTTGCACTGTTTGGAAGCTATTTACAAATTTTGGAAAACAAACTAATTGATTTTTGAGTGTAAAGGGGAAGGAGGCCGAACATGAAACAATTCTCTTCAAAGCCCCTCTTGCATGGCAGTTATTCAGTCCCTCTCTGCTAGCTTCAGCTCCTCGCAAATTATGTGGACCTAGCGTGTGCTCGTTTACTGAATAGTGCACGCTTGCATAGTTTTTTTCTCTCTTTGTATCAATTAAAGGAGTATCTCACCCAGATAAGTTAGTACAGATCATAGATATTTTAAATGAACAGGTCAGCAAGTGCAGCTGGAAGGAATGTCAAATATACAGTATCTGTGGTTTATATTGATGACCTTCCTTCTTGCCACAGATTACTAAAATACAATCAGCAGAAATACAGTAGGTTTTACAAGCGAAGACGACTTCTGGAAGGCCAGAGGATAAATTGTAGTAACTATAAAGGAGGAGTAAAAGGTTCGGAGGTGGCTTCCTCAGACTTAAAAAAACCCTAAAAGACTCCAGCCGCTCACAATAACAGAACTTTAAGAATCCGTCTTGCGGTGGTTATTTGTTGGTAAATATTATAAATCGGAAGCTGAGGTCTTTGGACCCCACTTGCTACAACGGAGCGGACTATTTATCGGCTTAATCTGATACTGGGTCCCTGGCGGTAGCCCAGTGTCTGATACTTGTGGAAGGAGCACTCCTCCCTCCCCAGCCAACCTCCTCGCCCGCTGTGCCAGGCTGCGCAGGGCTGCCCGTCCTCACGATCCTGTGCAGGGATGTGGGGGGCTGATGCTGATGCTGATGGGGGGGGCAGAGGGACGTTTTCTTCCTGATTGCTTCACATGATTTTCCTCAAGTGTTCAATTTGATTAACTCCTCCTTTATCTTATAGCTATGCGTATTGGTAAAGTTTTGTGGTGTTTTGTTTTTTGGGTTTTTTTTAAGAGGTCTTTCCCTGGTAGCTGTAGTTTATATAAAAATGCACAGTTTTGCTGTCAGTTTTATATCGACTTCACTTAGGAGAACAGACCGTGTGAAAGGGCAGCGAATAGCTGTGTTCTTTCCACAAGCCACTGCTCGCTCTGTTCAAACGCTCAGTCCGATTTGAGGCCTGCGCTCCCCTCCTGGGGCTGGTGGTCCCACCCGGGGTGCTGGGTGCAAGCCCCCCCCCGCCCCCCTGGCCTGGCACTCGGGGGGCTGCAGCTCCCGCACCCCTCTTCTTCTCGGCCACTCCTCAGCGCCATAAACCCAAATGCACTTAAAGTAACCTTATTTACTGCCTGCCTGCCTCATATTTTGTAATCTGGAGTGTGTTCCGAATGTTTGTTGGAAATGATAATTTTGTTTGACTGCCATTTAGTATTTCTTCTGTTTTCTCCTGTTACTAGATCGTTCCAGGTGGCTGTTTTTGCCTATCTCTGTGATTCATCATCTAAAGTGAAATGCATACGAAGCAGAGAATTGTCATACACTGGATTGAATTTTAATATTTTCCTTTCAAACTGTATCATAGATATATTATTGCTGCAATCTCTGCTGGTCTGGTACAGGTAAATCTCTTTCAGCGTTGCCAGTATTGCCTCATCATGGAGAAGCTTTACAAGTTTAGCTGTAAAAATTCATTTCTGGCTGCAGGATAGCACAGGGAGTAGTCAGAAACTACCAGGTTGTGTCAAAATTGTGTGAGCCAGCGAACTGAGAGGCCGAAACAACCACGATGCCTGTCTGGTTTTAAGCAAGAGGACTGGATTTAGATTCTCTTTGTTCTTTTATAAGTTAAATATGTTTTGCTTTAAAAATAACATTTGGGGCATCTGCTTTGCATTATGAGTTAATTCCATTCATTGTTTTAAAATAGTTATTAACCTTTTGCAAATTATATACTGCACACGAACAGTAATTTTTTCAATAATCTTTAAATGTGCATACTGTAACAGCGCCATAATGTGGACTGACATAATATGAATTGACAGTAAATTTTTAGTTGCCTAAATACGTATTTAAATGATAGAGCTGAAGAGTCATCTGCAAAAAGCTATTATGATCCAGAGAGTTAATTCATATATAGATAATTTTTCCAGCATGCATTAAGGAAGAATTTTTCTTTTTCCATTATCATTTAAATTATTTTCAGAAATCATGAAACATGAACCAAAAATCTTTATATTTAGACGCAAGGTATGTCTGTGACTTTAAATGATAAAATCCAGGTTGCTTCAAGGAGTAACTTTATCTTTAACCCACTATGTTCTGCTTATTTATCTGATACGGTGCTCAGCCGGGGGCATCTCCTAACAAGTGCTGATGTTTCATTTCATAAGCAGTGCAGAATATTGAAGTGTAATCTATTAAATAGGGAATTTTAGCATTAACTGAATAACTGTGAACTGTTTTAAACTTTTTTTTTTTTAATGGAAGGAAAAGAAAAAGGGTAGTAATGTATTTTCCGTAGCATAAAGTAGAAAAAAGCTGTCAGTGAATTTCGTGAGAGAAAGGATCAGCTTTTGACCACAGAGTTATGTCCCAATTTGGAATTCTTTACTTTAAGTCACTGATAGCGATGAGCTGGGAAGCTACATGGGGGAGGGATAACTCTGTAAATACTGAATACTTGCATTCTCTCCTGTGAATTTTCCATAGGTCTCTTTTTAGAGATGGGATATTGGGCTGAAAGGACCCTGAGCAGCAGTTCAGGATACATTCACTAAAACTAATGTAACTGTTTGTATGAGTTGCGATTGAGGAAATGGATCACAAAATGTATTTCAGTTCACATTGCCTTAAATGATGTTTTGTGATAATTACATTTAGAGTCACCATCCTCCGGCAGCAGGTGTATGAATATATGCAATACAATTTGGAGAACTGTATGGGAAGATCTTGTAAATAAATCACGTATAGACAAACGGTTTATTAGGAATAAACAGAAATTTCCTAAAATAGTCTAAACCTGGTTTTTAATATTCTTGGTATTATGCTTTTGATGTAATAAAACAGTCTAAAGTTTCTATTATGTACCCTTGAGAATACTCGTGTGGGTAGCCGCTACATAACTTTCTGTTCATTATTCTGTTTAAAGGTACTCTGTTCACTCCAAAACTAAATTTGCTGTGGGTATTTTCTTTGCATCCTGTAGACTTTGCATCTTCCTCATGAAGAAGAAAGTTATTTCAGTGTGAAAAAAGTAGTATATTTTTTTTTTGTTACAAATATCAAACAGTGGGGTTTTATGTCCATGGGAAGGTTGAAGTTAGCCATAGACCAGAAACAGTGGAGCAGGTGCAATTAAAATTTCCCAGTGTACATCACCACACTAACTGGATGTTCCTTTCCCATTAAAATACAAAGATGTTTTGGTCATGAAATTTTACTCATTTTTAGAATTTATAGAATTATTCTCTGAATTAGTCAAGTGGCTAAATTCTGCCTAAATTCCTTTTGATCCAAAACAAGCTAGGGCTCAAGCAAAGCTTTCAGTATTCACATTACACTTTTATGTGATACTAAAAATACTGAAAAAAATGCACTTTAACTATTAAGACATAAAAAATGCATGTTTAATTTGTTCCTTAGATTGTGTAATTACCTGAGAGGGCCTTACATAGGTGTGCATACAGACTACCCCTCTGACAGAGTAACAGAGTTACATACTGGAAGTGGATGGGGCTGGGAAGAAGGGGAGTACGTGGGACTGCTGCAGATGTTTTTAGCATAATTGACAACTAAAATGTATTTGTAACATTATAATGTCATGATTGAAGTTCGTAACTCTGAATAATGCTCGTGTCAGGGTACTCGTTAATGATACTGGACTGAGAACAGGTAATAGGTATTTTACATTTGGACCAAAAGCTGTTTTTGTTCAGGACATGTCTCTCGGAATATGCTTGTATTTACAAATTGTTGTCTGATAGACATTATTTTGAAGTCTTACTTTTGGGAAATGCTTTGCTTTTTGATCTTACATAAAACAATTGCAAGGGATCAAAAAGAAAGTTGTTATATAAAGTGTACTATAAAGGGAACAGGTAATATATAAATACATATTTTATTACTATTTAATTACATCTTTTGTAACCTTGATTTCATGTTGTTTCCATACTTACGAATGGATAATTTTTCTTTCTAATAAAGAGCTAGATCATGATTTTATGTATAGGACAGAAGAAAGCTGCTCTCAGGTTATAGGTACTGTATTGTAAGAGAAGTACAAACAATGCATTACATTTTTATCAGTGATAAATCTAGTCAGGGCTTATTAATAGTTTGAGTATTCTTTTAAAAACATTACTAAAGCTATCATTTTTGAATGATACTTTTCCAAATGTAGTAAAAATTTAAACTTAATATTTTAATTGGGTTTAGATCATGTTTTAATGGATGCCAGCGTTATCTGTCTTTATGAAGCATATAATTTGTTTCTAGTCTCCTGGCCTGCTGTAAAAACCTTTATTTTTTGGAAAAGGTCGCCTGTAGGACTTAGCTATTTACATTAAGATAAAAATGCTGTGGTTTTAAACCATATGCTTAACTTTAAGAATGTGGATAGTCCTGTTGCTTTCAATAGCCTACATCCACCTTTTAAACCAAGCATACGCAAAATTTATTTGGAGGTGCTATAAAAGAATTGGTCGACATCTTTGGTAGAAAGCTGTCTTACTGTATACTTTCTGGCATTTGTAGGGACAGTTTGAAAGCATTGACAAAATGCTTTAGATTTAGCGTCCTGTAAATTAACACTTGTTGCATAAATTAGATTCATGATGCATTTTTTAAAGTTTTTGTGAGCATTGTCTTCTTTTGTATTAATTAATTTTAGGAAATCAGGGCAACGTCTTGACAGCAATGAGTGTCAGAATTTGTTATAACCCATGGCTTTGTACCCCCTGCTGGGATTTTTTGTATTAATTTTTGTAGCACAGAAGCAGGCTATCTCTTTTTGAAGGGAATGGGCACTTCCAAGATGTGTGCCATGGCTGTCACTTTTCACATTTTAGTTCTGATACTCAGTCGGTGGGAAGGAAGTGAAACCATTTTCCAGTTGTTTTCTGTTTCCTTAAATTAGTGCTTAAAAGCTAAAAAAAAAAAAACCAGGAGGGGGAAGGAAAATACCTCAGGTGGTGGTAAGTATATAATAAGGACTGATAGAAGTGAAAAGTTGTAAGTTCTCTCTTTTTTTAAATATATTTCTCTCTTAGTTTGTTAGAACAGTTCTTACAATGTAGGTGATACATAGGACTTTATTATTTCTCTGTGTGTGTATCTACCACTACAGACTAATGCCACAATACCATTGCAGATTTTGTGGTATATTATTCTAATTCAAAGCAGGATCAGTTGGGGTTTTTTTTGGTTTTTTATTTTTTTGTTTGAAGCTGATACTCATAGCTTTTAACAGGCCAGGTTAAAAAATAAACATGAAATGCTAATAAATTATTTTGTCTTGCATTACTGGGTATTGTAGATAGCTTATGATTCTACTGATTCCCTTCAAAATTAATTTGCTGCTGAAATACCATGTTAAAAATATAATAGTAGAAAATGTAGTTCCTGCTACTGTAATTTGCAGTTTAAAGTATAGCTATGTATAAAACACTTTTTTTGAGAAGCTATGAGGAAAATGTATTAGAAATACTGCTTTAACAGCATATAGCTGTTTCAGGAGCACCTTTGCGAATTGTGGGAGGAAGGAGTCATAACATTTCCTGGGGAGGGCATCAGTGAGGTTTTTAGCCAGGATGTTTGGGTATAGCCACAGCTGTTGGATTGGCTCGCGGCCACCTTGAGGTGCGACAGGTGGGATGTGGCTAACAGTTAATAAACTTCCAACAGATTTTACTTTTGAGAGTTTCTCTGGCATCATCCTGGGAGAGCGGAGGAAAGGGTGGAATTTCTCTTCAGAAGTAGCCCACCTCCACAGTATGTAGAGCTCAGATTTACACACACTGAGGAAGTAATTCGCTTAAAGGCGCGGGATTTTTGGGGGTCTGTTAACACCTCCCCTGCTCTTTGAATCCGCTGTTAAGAGCTCCGCTCTGGGCGTCTGTCCTTGCGGAGATCGGTCGGGCTGCGTGCAGACCTGGAGGCATGCGTTTGGAGGCGTCTGGCTGGACCTGGCCCGCACGCCCTTTACACGGGTGGGGTGTATTCCCGTGTTCCCCACAGCCGGGGAAGCTTTGACAGACCCAGGAGTATGGTCCCATTCGGGGTGATGTGCATCGCTCAGCCGAGCGGTCAGACTCAACCCGTTATCACGCCGGCCTCGCTGCAGTGAAGTTCAGACCCTGGTGCACAGTGCATAGGACGTGATGTTCAACACAGTCATTTCTGGTTGTTCCTGAAGGAACTGAGCCTCCGTGGCAGTCAGCTCTCTGCTGCTGAGCCTTTGCTGATGTGGGTCTGCCCAGCCCAGGTTTCATCTCTCCTGGTGAGCCCTTCCATGATTTTGTCTCGTTGCTTCTTGTTTTACGTATTTACAAATACAATTTTATTACTTAAATTAGGGTAATACAATGATATCATGAGAGGTAATAAAATAATAGTTATGAAAGGCATTGTGAAACATACATGCATTCGCAAATACTCCAGAGTATGACTACGTGGGTAAAACATTTTGACATTAAAGGAGAAGGATGTCGTCAGTTCAAACTGCTGGCATGGTTATGTGATAAGGTCGTCTGTTCTTTTATTTGGTGAACCAGCTGATGAAAGAAAAATATTTATCTTTTAGAGGTGAAAAACGCAGGCATTTTCATCAGCTTAAATGAAAAGAGCCAACTAGTTCTAAATACTGTTTGGTGAAATCGCTTTGTCTCAGCCCCGTAAGTGGTTTTCTCTGTGGAGGGTGTGCTATAATCAGGATGGGTCTATCTTTTCGGCTCGGCTAATCATTTCCTTTCACAAATCCAGAACGCATGCAGATTTGAACTTGTAGCCAGGAAAAAGTGCTACCATGCTTCAAATTGCCAAAGGACCTCAAGGGACAAAAACTTGACCTGGTTTTATGAAACCATAGAATTACATTTATACAAGTTACCCCATGGGGAAAGGAATGAACTGATCCCAATTCATTTCTAAATACTGGGGCCTTATGGGTCATATTTGAATCCTCTCCTACACCTGTTTTTCTACTAAATTTTTCTGAGGACATTTTTAGAAACTTACTTTACATTAGGTATGGGTCATGTGCCTAATATTTAACAGTTCAATGTTCTAATTCTTTAAGATGTCTAATGGTTTCTCAATATAATTAAATTGCAATAAGTTTAAATTATAGAACTGGTTTGGTATGGGCTAAATCCTGAATCTGTGTACCCTCCTCTGGCTTTAGTAACTTAGGCTTCGTTTTCCTGCAATGTGAAGTGTGAACATAGAGCAGGCAGTGACTATAGTCAGTACATGTTGTATGGGCTATAGGGAAGAGAGTGACTCTGCAGATGGGTCACTAGGCTGCTCATCTGGGACATGGGATATGGTGGCTCAAGGTTCAAAAAGGGTTGCCCAGTGAGACAGTTTACAAGAAGACACCGAGACTCCTTTTTTCCTTCCTCCAGAACGACCTTTCTCCTTCCCTCAATTACACAAAAAATTTGGGATTTGGAAAATCTGGGTTCAGACCTCCTCTCGGAATCAAAGTAATGAGTAGGTGCTCCTATGGCTTTCTTCTTTCAGTACTTTGGTTTGAGGTAGAAGCCTGCATACCCTACGGTGAGTGCTTACCCCTCTCTGGTGAGGGGGTAGGGTACTTCAGGTGTCCAAGTGTTTCTGCCAATGTAGTGCCAGGTTGGAGTATGCCAGCTGTGTTGAAACAGCGGGCCCTAAGGGCAGGGAGGGGTTCCTTAGTTCATTTGACTATCTTGAAGTATACACTTACAGGGTTACATTAAAATTAGAATTAGCTTGCATTCTGATTTATTTAACAAACTAAGCGAGTGCTCTTTTCAGCTTAAGTTTGCCTCGGCAGTTACTATCCCATAGAGGCTCTGCAAACCTTCCAGGCTTTGCTTCCACCTTCTCATGGAAACCATTTCCTATTCTCAGACAATCTTTCCCATCCTTGAAAGACATTTTCAGTGCTGAAATTGGCATTAAGTGCCTGCATAAGTCTGCCTGTTTCTAGTGAATGAGTGACAGATTTGGATACTATTCATCTGGTATAAATTGCTTTTCTCTTTATACAACATCTTAACACTTTAGATTGACTAAACAGCTCAGCTCGTGATCTCTGGCTGTAGACATCATGCTCTTCAATGTGGATCTGGCAGAGGAGGCTGTTGCGTGGAATTACTGTTCCCGCTGTCACCTAGTTCCAAGTTGGTAGTCACTTTTTTGGCTTGAGCAAAAGGGATTGGAAGGTGGGAAATGGCAATGGCGGTGTTATCGCAACAAGTAAGAAGATACTTATTTACTCTGTTTGCTTTTCACACCGGTGAATTTTTCAGTACAGTTTTATTAAGCCATTCATGACTTTGCTGGTCTGGATAACCAAACTGTTCAGTGAGGCATCATCATAAGGCCGTTATTCATGGCCTGCTCTTCTTTTGACTGGTGGAGTGAAGAGCAAGTCTTCTAAATGGTTATTACTTATTGCCATTATGTATTTATTGTAGATGTATACATAATGTCCCTTTCTAATTCACCTCAAAGAAGTAGTCATATCAACCCCTAACCTCTTTTTTTTGTCTTTCATTAAGTCAGCCTTATGCTTTTAGTGATTGGTTTTTGTTGATGCCATCAACAGATTTGACTATGGTGTGATGCTGGTACCCAGAGAATGGTTTTGTTCCCAAATGATTTTTAATGGGAGGTAGAGGTCCAGTTGCGTTCAAGGGCTTAAACATTTTTCTTAAGCACTTACTTGCTTGGCTTTTCCTTTATAGTTCTGTTGTTCATAAATTGGGTAGAAGATGCATTAATTTTACCATATCCAGAATAAGTTTAGATCAGACTAGTCTAAGGCTTTTGACTTACCAATAAAACGTTTTGGCTGCTTTTCTGATTTTGGTGGTAAATAATGGAAATCTTTAAGATCAGCTGTAATGGCAACGAATGCTTCATTATGATTGAAATGTTTATCTTAAATTTTCTTTGCATCTAAACTAGAGAGGAAGAAATTCCTTTTTTTATCTGTTTAGTCATAAAACAACTCAGTATGAAGGAACAAATTCAGATCTTTGAAAATCCAGACTCTCCCTTTTCCTTTCCTCTCCTGTTTATATTCTTCTTCTCACACAGCTCTCTGGATTTTGAAGAAAATGAAGATGAAAATTTACAATTCTTTATGGAAGCCCCATTTTATTAGGTGCCGTGAAGACTTCAAATACAGAGGATTCTTGGTTGGAAGGAGCAGTTGCTAACCCTAGCAGTAGGGACAAGAGCCCCGAGGCTATGGGGCTGGGAACATGCTGAAGAGTAGCATAGTGAAGAGACAAAAGTGAAAGGCTGGTTGACAGCATGTTAAAGCAAATTTACCCACTGTTGCTATTATATGTAGCCTTATACGTTTACATATGTATGATCAAATTTTCAGCCTTTGGATCACAAATGTTTCCTTTCTCTTTGCTAAGTAAGACTGTTTAGAGTAATGCCTGGGAAAGCAAGCAAGAAGAAGTAAGCTTTGCTTTGGAGTTTGATGTGGGATGATATTCTTGTGGCAGAGATGCTAGATGGGAAGAAGGTATTTGTGTTTTTATTACATACCTGAAAGAATGAATTACCTCCATCTCCTTTAATTGCCTCTTTTCCGGCCGGGGCTGGTATCCCTATGTAGATAAAAGAAGTTACTGTTAGAGCATAAGACTGAGTTTTGCTGATTACTCCTCCACTAAACACTAACATGCAAATACTAGGCATTGACTGTGCTTCAACATAGCCTCAGCAAGGAAAGAGACAAGAAAGAAATAGTTTGTTAGACACAGTATTTTATTTTTTTTTAGAAATACACTCATTCTGGAAATTCTCACCTATGCTTTGTATGATTCTAAGTTTGCTTCAGAAGCATATAGCTGTAATTCCCAGGTTTCTTCATATTTTTCCGTATCACATGTGCAGCAACGAATATAGTCACTGTGATACTGAGTTGCACGTAAAAGTCTTGATCCTGCAAGAAGGAAGGAAACTTTGATTTGTGTAAGGAGTCCTGTTGCCTATAGTGTCTCAGGTGGACGATTTACAGGAATAAAATAATGCAGGTCCTTAAATATTGTCAGTATTGGTACCCACATGGCATACCTAGCAGAGTTTTTGTAAGCTGGAGTTTCACAGGTATCAGCAACCAAGTGTGGGAAGGATCAAAGAACATGATTTGTAATCAAAATGTGAGTTAGGTGTTTATAAAACAACTGGTGGGTGCGTGTATGCATGTGAAATTTGCTTACACGAGTAATCCTATTGATTTAAATGAGACCATTCATGTGACGAAAACAAGTTCAATGCGGGAACGTTTAGAAGACGGTGACCTTAGAAACGAACAGTTGTCTTTGGAAGTATTCAAAGGGTGGTTATTAAAACTTAAAGCCGAGAGTCGCCGTTTGAAGGCAGAACCGGCTAGGAAGATGTTTAGGGAGCTCACCTGCCAAATAATAATGCGTTTTAATGACGCCAGATAACTCTGCCTCAACTTCCTCGTACTCTTGTTTTTGGGGGGATGGGGGAAAGGATGGGAAGGAGGGCGAGAGAGGGACGGTGACAGTGAGGCTGTTTGTTTTTCCCGAAAGTTGTTTGTGATTTCAGGTACTCATGGGAAATCTCTTGATCAGATTCACATCTGTTCCTGTCAAAGTGGGTGCTAAGATACCGGTCACCCAGCAACCATGTCCAAGAGGGAATTGGGCCGATAATAACTTCAAAAAGGAATGACAGATGCTAGATTAGGATGAAAGACAAAACGCATGAAAAATGAGCTTGTTAGAATAAAAAAATTGTTCAAGCACCTTCATGCAAATTAAATGAATATTGAACATTTGCATGCAGTAATTCCTACTTTTTCTGTTGATTGAGAAGAAATAAAGACGCTACATATAAAAACATAAATGTATTTTTTTATTTTTTTGCACCAATTAACATACAAAGCAGTGTCTTTCTTCTAAAAATGAGATTAGCCACCTGGGTGCTTGGCTGTATCCCACATATGTCACAATATTTTTGTAATGAGTATGCTTCTGTTGAAGGAACACCTTATCTAATTCTTCGTAGCAAAACAAACAAGGAAGCAACCTTACATTAATTTTAAAATACTTTAGGTTAGCGTGGTTCTATTTTTTTTTCAAGCTGTGGTTTTCAGAGCTGAATTATTTCCTGCTGTCCTTGAATTCAATCGGTATAATGTGCATTAATAAAAGATCACATAAGATGAGTTCAGACCAAATGCTAAGGTTTCCTATTGACTGGTCAAACAATACATTTTTTAAAACATGATGTCTCTCAGGGTAACATGAAAAAGAAATAGTCACTTTCCCGTGCCTATGTATCAAGATAATTTAAATAATCTAACAATTTTATTATTGAAACGTTCATATAACAATCAGAATTTGGAAAGGAATGATAAAATGTTCTGATTGAGAAAGGACTCTGTGTCTTGGTTTAGCAGTGTCTAATGTGGTCACGTACAGAAATTGATTTTCTTCAGAAATTAATTAATTTTTCATATCGCCCTAAGCTGCAGTTAAAAAGAGTGCATACTTGTCTGTTTTTTCCAGAAATATTGCCTAATCATATTAATACCATTGCCCCAAGGATGAAAAGATAATTGTACAAATGCATTTGGAAATATGTATCACTGAGTATTTATGATTAAATTATGCAAATGACCCAGCTCTCATCCTTTCCAGACCCAGATTGTCTAATTAGGATTGATATGCTGAATAGATGTTCCAGAATTTGAATACAAGCATGTCCAAAGAGCAGAAAATTGGAAATGACAAGGCTGAAATGCTAAGAAAAGTGTCTTTCCCTTTTATACTTTACTAATGTGGTGTTAGCAGTTGCAGTTTTTCCTTTGGCTATATTGTGTGACTCATGTGTCCTACAAGAAATAAGTCGGGAAAGAAAAATCAACTTTCATAAATAGCATTACTTTGCTCCGGACTTATTTTTCTTTAAAAGTCCGCTAGTCATTCCTCTCCCCTTTAAAGCTTTGTATCCTTCATGTTAAAATAATGATGTATTCCACATAAATTACTTCTTAATTTGGAGCACTGTTGTTTGTAGCTTGTCTCCAGCTGCCAGCTGCCGGTGCTAGATATTTAGCTCGTCAGCTTCTCATATATTCAGATGAGATTTACACACCTAACATTTTAAAGTTTGGTGGGGGTTTTGGGGGGGGTGTTTCTTATTTACTTGAATTAACAATTCCTTCATGTAACAACCTTGTGGTTGTTTTTGTTTTTTTAAAGAAGAGAACCGATGTCTCATTAAGCTTGTTTATAGGCATTCGGAGTTGGAATAATAGCTATCAGCAAGTCTACAGTGTTTAAATCCTTCTTCTTCAGCGGGCTGTTTGTTCATTTATGGCTCTTGGGAAGCTGGAGAAGAGCGGGGTGAGGAGCAGGGAGGAGTAGTGAACTGTCAGTACTTCAGCCATTGTTAGCAGCAGGAGTCGCTCCCTCTGAACTCTGTTGGCTCCTGCTTCCCATCTGCGGGATGATGGATTGCTATGTTTAATACATTTCAGCTTTTGTCTGTCATAGTGTGGATAGACAGCGCAATCAGTGATTTCAACAGTGATTAGAGTGCTGGTTGTACCCACTGCTATTGGGCAGGCACCTCCCAGGAATGTTTGATGTAGGAGCTCCTTGGCACTCTGGCCCTGCAAATGAGTGGCTGGGCTAACTGGAGGTGGTTTTAAACGCCTGCAAAAGACCACCAGGAATTACTAAATCCACACAGCCCACCCACCCCCCAC